>CM076583.1:821856081-822155285 GCA_034641835.2 Pinus albicaulis
CCCAGGGGTGAGTTATGGAGAGAGAACTCTATGGTTGGGAGGCATCTAGTTAGAGAAAATTGGTACGCACATGTTATTGAACCTATACTGGGTTTATAATTAGATGTTGTAGCCATGTAATATGAAAAGTTTGAATTTAAAGCTATGTTGGAGGTTAGTAGAACTAGTAGTTACATGTTCCAGTTGCTGGTCTATACATTTAACAGAGATTACTATAGCAGGAATAGTAAACTTTGTCTTGTTGGATAGATGTGATGCTATAGATGACCAACTCTAAAACTGTCTAAGCCCAATGATGGTTTTAGATCTGAGGTTAGGTACCTCACAGAAAATTTATATTTCAGTATGTTAGTTTATTTAGTATATATATATATTTTTAAATGGGTGTATGGAATTTAAAATGACATTCTGGAACACAAAATAACATGCAAAATGGGAATAAGTATGTGATGTATTATTAAATAGGTACTATGCTATAACCTTAAATCATCTTGTTTTGAAGAGAGGAAAACTCAAGAAGAAAACTTTAAAAATTAAAGGAATATCTGAAAGTGTTGGTATTAAAGTATAAGGGTTCAGGAATATTCCTAAATAGAAATATATATATATATATATATATATATATATATATATATATATATATATATAGGTATAGAATTCAAAGTGTTGCAAGTAAGCTTTAAGTACAGATATGAAATAAATAACTTCCTTATAGTATGATTCTATTCTACTTTATCTTTTAATGATAAGAATATTTCTTAGCCAAGAAAATTTTACTTTGAATATCACAGTCTATCCTTATATCATGCTGTACCAACCCCATACTTGAACACAATCTTTGCAACAAAACTGCTTCCTTGCTTGCATCAGTGGCTCCTATGTATTCTACCTATCTAGTTGAAAGAGCCACTACAGAATGTCTTTTACTCATCCAACTGACTACGCCTCCAAATAGGCTAAGCACATACCGACTTGTAGATCTTCTCTGGTCCAGATCTCTAGCCCAGTCTGCATCGACAAAGCCACAAATGTCCAACATTCTTTCCAATCCTCGTCTTCCCTGGTAGCACAAGCCATAATCACGAGTGCCATGTAAGTATCTGAAAACCCACTTCACTGTTGTCCAATGATCCTTCCCTAGGTTTGACATAAACCTGCTCAATACTCCCACTGAATGTGTAATGTCTAGTCCAGTACAGACCATTGCATACATCAGGCTACCCACTACACTTGCATATGGAACACGGGACATATCCTCCTCTTCTTCTTGTGCCTTGGGACACTGTTCAGCAGATAGCTTTACACCTAAATGAATAGGAACATTCACCGGTTTACTATCCTGCATATTGAACCTCTGCAATATAGTCTCGACATACTTCTTCTGGTTTAACCAGAGCTTCCTCTTTGCCCGATCTCTCTTAATTTCCATGCCCAAAATATAGTTTGCAGCACCAAGATCCTTCATGTCGAATTTGGAGAACAGTTGGGTCTTCAGATCTTGGATAATTTCTTTGTCATTTCCAATCAACAACATATCATCCACATACAAGATCAAATAAATAACAGGGTCACCAATTATTTTAAAATGAACACAGTGATCCTCCTTGCTTCTGGTGAAGCCAAGTCCCCGTATATAGGTATCAAATTTCTGATACCACATCCTTGGTGACTATTTTAACCCATACAAATACTTCTTCAACCTGCATACTAGTTCTTTCTTACCCTTCACCATAAAGCCTTCAGGTTGCTTCATGTAGATCTCCTCTTCTAGATCCCCATGAAGAAATTATGTCTTCACATCCATCTGTTCTATCTCAAAATCATATGCAGCAGCAACAGATAAAAGTAATCTAATAGAAGTAAATTTGGCAATAGGAGAAAAAATATCACCAAAATCAATTCCCAACACCTGGGAATAACCTTTTTCTACTAACCGAGTTTTGTATTTCTCCACCTTTCCTTCTACATTCATATTCTTTTTAAACACCCATTTGCTCTCTATGGGCTTCCTTCCAGCCGGAAACTCCACCAGATCCCATGCCTCATTTCTATGCAAGGATGCCATTTCATCAACCATGGCCTCCTTCCAAAGTTTTCCATCCTCTGAATCTACTGCCTCCCTAACAGTTTTGGGATCATCATCAGTTATAGCTAAGGAAAAACCTGAACAGAAAGTAGATGGCCTATACCTTTCTAGTTTCCTTCTTTCTCGAGTTGATCTTCTCACAGCTGGAGTTTGTGGCTCTTCCTCTTCTGAGTCTTCTTCTGTTGTAGAGTCTGATTCATCCTCCTTTAGCTCAAACTCTATCTTCTCAGGTTCCTTTGGTATGAGTCCATGTTTAACAACATCTTTCACCTCTCTAAACACCACATCTCGACTGTACACAACCTTCCTTGTTTCCGGGTTCCAAAGCTTATAACCTTTTAAACCATCCTTATACCCAATAAAGATGTCCTTCCATGATCTATGCCTTGATGTCTCCTTACTTGAAGGAATTCCACCAAGGAGTTCCCATGATGAGCAGAAGAGCAAAGTGTTCCCTCAACCTTTTGTATCATTGTCATCTCTTTCTAAGAGGGAAGCCAACAAAACATTTGAGACATTGGGTAAGAAGCATGCTTATGCAAATCACATATTATTTCATTATTGCATGTATTCTCATACTTTACATTTGTAGGCTATTACTCCTAAAGGGAGTGTTCTACCTTACAAGCTTCATGGCCAACTATGGGCCAAGATTATTTTCAAATATGGCCACTCCCTTGATGGGATAAGGGATGTGTTACAACATGATGGGTGCTTCGCTAAGGCACCAAATATACATTTCACTTTCAGCCATGGCGAAATGATAAGGGAAGCAAGTAAGTGGCATGCAAACCACTTACCATATCTAGATCTGAAGTAGGGAGGAGATCACCTGCGCTGGTTCCTATTCGGTGAGTTTGGGTACCACCCAAGGTTTTTGAATTTCTTGTCTCATGCCTTCTATTTCAAGAAAATAATGCATAAGAAGAAGGCATGTTTGTTTTGGTTTATGAGAAGAGAGTATGGACACCCCATGATGAATTCCATGTCCTTACATCTACTTGTATCCATGATATATGTACATGCATTTCTATTTAGAATGAATATCACAATCATGTATGTACTTTGGGTTGGGAGAATATGTAGCCTTCTCATGGGATGGCATAAGGGAGCATGTTTGTATCATGATGTTAAAAATGCTCCAATATTTATTGTAAACATGAGAGGAGGAAAGGTACAATGCGTGAAGGTATCCATTGGGAATGCAATCTCCCAAATTCATTTGTATTTCAAGGAGAGGAAGAACCTTATATGGCCGTTGCATTATATATTGTGTTTTCTTATGCAAAAGGTCATATATTGGGCTTATGTCATGAGAAGGGATCTCTCACAAGGGAGAACTTGGAGAAAGACATGTGTTGCTTGAATCATTTTCAACCAACACCTATTATCCTCCATTATTTACAAGCTTTGAAGAAGCTTATGGCAGTAAAAAGGTGGTGGGATGGCCACTTATTGTATCATGATTTGAGGCAGCTAGAGGATGGACAAAGTTGGTCTCAAAGGAGGGACTTGGGTCACCATCCAATGAGACTTAGTCCATATTTCTGTTGGAGCACCTATGGTAAAAATGATTTGTTCACTATATGCATAGGAGGTTGGGAAAGAAGGCTCACTAGAATCCATGAAGAGAATCATGAAGGTCCAAGCTCCTCTTGGCTTCATGTGAACTACACTTTTGCAGCCCAGGATCAACAGCTCCGCATCCATCAACAATGGGAAGAGGGATAGTGTGAGTTGAGTATATCTATCTCTCATTTCCAGCCTTATAGCCCCTACTCAATGCACATGATGGGGATTAATGATTGTTTCTATGAGCTATCAAGAACGGCTCCTTTTATTTGGATGGTAGCATGGAGAGTACATGCTCTTAAATGGGTTGAAGTACCCTATATTTACAATCTCTCATGCCTTGAGAAGACCAATGGATAGCTTGTAATTCTTCCTTTGTATCTCCCAATTCTTCATGATGATAGCTATATGGTTCATTTCGGGGAGAAGAAAATTCCATTGGAAATTTTGCAGCACTCACCTTGCAGTTGCTTGAGGACAAGCAACAATTTTGGAGGGGGGGACTGTAATATTCCTAATTAGCCTAAGCTAATAGGAATATTTCATTTTGTTTCCTTTTTATTATTAACCAATCTGTATTCCATTTCAGATCTGATCTACTATGTATCATGTTCTTCATAAATTTCTGAATTTTACTACAGATCCACGGTGTAGATATCAGATCTACTCATTGTTATTCATATTCTGCTGAGATCCCCAAGGGGAATGTACTGAAAAGATCTTTTGCATATAGATCACATTATGATCTATGATTTTGTATTCAGATCTGTTATTGATCCAAAATATAATGGAGCACTGCTTCAGTCCCCTATAAATTATGTTGTTCAGCTCTTCTGTCTCATTCCATGGTTGCAGCACCTCATTTTGAGGCCTCTCTCTATGTAAATCTCTATTTTTCCTAATGTAAATCATTTGAGTCATATTCTAAGTTTCCATACTAATTTTCTAGCATTATTTCAGTTAAAACCCTCAGAAATTATGCTATCCATGCTTCAGCAAATTTCTGCATAACCTAAGCCATGGGAAATTAGAGTTTTCTAGCCTAGTTAGGAAGGGATGAATTGTTTAACATATAAAAACTCTTTTTTTTTCTTTTTTTTCTTTTTTTTTTATTCTTTTTATTTTTTTCTGAAATTTGACATGGGAGTCCCCCATAACCCTAGCTATCATATCCAACTAGTTTCCCATCTTATTTTTACACAGATATCTGACTACATTCGTTTTAGGGCCTAAATCATCACTTTTCCCCACCTTTTGGTTTATAAATGTTGTATAAAGTTGCTGCTGCATATTTTATTGAAAGTTAAGTGGTTTGACATCATTTATTAGTCATATTTATGCATATCCAACTCTGGAATACCTTAGGGTATTCTCATTGTTGTAGAAATTCCATATTTTTCACATTACAGCTAAAGGCCCAACCAATACACCAAAAGCACGGACTGTTAGTGAGGGAAAAATACTAGGGTGTTAACAGTGGGGTCTTAAGTACCATCGGAGCATCTGAGGGTGGCAGCTAAACAACCCCTTATTACACAGAGCCCAGACACATGGCAGGGCCCACCCTAAACAAGGCTGCCCTAAATAGGGATATTACAGCCCACCACGCTCCATGAGTCTCGACCTTGAGAGCTTTGATCTTATACCACTACACCAAAAGCCTGAAATTTTAGTGAGGGCAGCATCGAAGGGTGTTAAGGGTGGGGTCTTAAGGCCCATCGGAGCATCCGAGGGCAACAACTAAACAAACCCTCATTACGCAGACCCTGGACATGTGGTAGGCCCCACCCTAAACAGGGCTACCGTAAACAAGGATATTACAGTGTGTCCTTGCACATTTGTCCCTCAAAAATGCATGCAATGGGGACGCCTCTTTTCCTAGATTGCCTGTCCAATCTAGGGGAAAAATTCCCTTTGAGGCCATACAAACCCAATTTGTATGGCCCCTGACACCATCAGACTGAAAAAATTATAATGCAGGACGTCATGAAAGTTACCTTGGCATAGTATCATTAATCCCTGGTACACAGGTTGATCGCAATAGCAAGAAAGGATTTGCGTTCACCTCTGATCCCCCAAAACTCAGCAAGTACAAATGAATAGGATTAAGGCCATAATCCCATATTTATCACCCTTTTCCAAAACCTCGGAGGTCCATAACAGGAGATCAGAAGGTCCATTCCGCAAATCGTAAGTTGTACCACCATCATTATGCCATGACAAACAAAAGCGATGCCACACATTCGCTTTCTAGAAAAATATTTTTTCAGCGCCAGCAGGTATGCACCCTCCCATCTTCCTTTCCAAAGTTCATTTCTTTCAATAATATTTTATGAATAGAAGATGTTTTCACTTGAGGTATTTTTTTTTGCAAGTAGAAACCATAAACTGTTTGCAACACCATTCACTGAAAGGTTCGGAGCAGGTATCATTCTACCCTCAGCATCATATAGTCCCAATTTTTTTTTCATATCTTGGCATCATTTCTCCATCAGAAATAAACTGTAGGGTCCTCATACCTAACCACATTTATCATCACCTCACACTGCATATGATAAATGCCTGCATTGGTCGGTAGAGCCTCCCCTCCATGGCGATCGTCACCCAAAGTCGACCGTATATCACCACACAAGTGACGCCATGGCCATGCCATTTCAGTCCAGGAAGCACCTCATGCCTATCCATATATCATGCATAAGGTCTAGTTTACCATTCAAACTCACCCCCCCCCCCTCTCGGATTAGTAGTTTGTACAAGAAGATTGAAAGCGCACCTCCACGAATCGCATTTGGCCCACCATACCTCCATCAGCATAATCCCGTCTACAACATCTTTTGCTTCAACAACCCCACATAGGAGACCAACCAATGGGACCCCTACCCCCAACCAAACACTGTCCTCACACCTTCAGTGAGTGACCCTCTTTCATGTTTTGGGGTACCCGTCTCTGTGTTTTGTACAAATGAAACCCCATTATTTTATTCTTTTGTTAAGTGTACAAAGACCGCAAACGATGCCCTTTGCCACTTCGCCCTCATATTTTATCTTTTCCCCCATGGAAGTAGTCCCCCATTTCCCTTGGTCGAATAATTTTACCCCCATGCATGCACCATCATGACATTCATAGCCGGTTCACACCCGCCTTGGAAGTCCTACCGACTCCAGGGATTTTCCCTTCAGAAATAACTATGACTGCTACCAAGCTACTAAATTATACTTTGACCTTGGGCCACTAAATCCCACCATCCATTTTTAGTCACCACTCACTAGCATGCCTAGATTGAACTCATGACATCAAGGTCCCCGACCCCTCAAGTCAGCGACCTATGGTTCAGTTAAGTCTTCCTTTTTGTCGACCTCAACACCTCTTTTCCAAGAAGGAAGTGACACGTTGGATGAATCCTCCCCATGCAAAGGGGTATCCTCAGGTGGCACTATGGGTGACATCATTGTCCACAGATGTAATCGTTCCTCTTGAAATTCGACCGCCGTAAAAGATTTCATGTCACGATGGTATCGTACCCTACAACCATTGCACTTTGATTAGATCCGTCAAAGACTCGTGCCTCCATAAGCGCCTCTGACAACAATGCTTACATGGGAAGGTCCTAGCTAGTACGTATCCATACATAGAATAGTGATATGCCATACCAATATTATTCATATGGGTACCACATGCCCCCTATCGTCAAAGAAAAAATTCTCCTGAGGGCGTTAGCAGTTATCGTCAACAACCACCACCACCACTACCACAGTAGTGGCATAGACAACACATGTATCTGTCGATTTTGTTTAACTAGCCATAGCATCACGAGCATGGGACATGCCCGCCTCATTGAAATTTTGTAAATATGTTGTATATGTTTATCTGCTTGCAGGGGGCCCCTTAGGCCATGGTTATCTTGAAAACGGTGCAAGGTGTTGTCCATTCGAAAAAACACGTAGGCCTCTCTCTCTCTCTCTCTCTCTCTCTCTCTCTCTCTCTCTCTGCGTATGATACAGAAAAGAAAATATAATGTATTTTGGCTATATATATTTATTCCTAGACCTCATACATTAGGGGGAAAATGGTATCACTGGAAAATTGTACAGCAGAAGACGACATCAATTAATGTCAAGCCTAAGGATTTATAGGGCAGGAACACATTATGGAATCAAGAAGTATTTAAAATATATAAGGTTTTGAGAGAATCATATTTGAACTAGTCATAAATGTTGGATTGTGTGCTTTATTCTTCGATAAGAGTGCCTTCTGCACGCCTTTTGGCTCAATAAGCGTGCATTCTTGGAAATGGAAAAAATTCGCTTTTCGAGACAACACCAAGCAAAGGAAAGTTACTCCTTGTGTGGAGGACGCCTAAGGACAGCCACCGACACCTCCTTAGACAAAATGTGACCACACAAAAGAATATTTGAGCACACAATGGAATAACACCTCTCCCTTCAGTCATTATCCATCATGTACCAAGGGAGGGAAGGAAGATTTGAAACTCACCTATATAAACCCACCAAGAGATGAAGAAATGATGATCACATTGTTATGTTGGCCAAAGTTTCCCAAGAAACACCAGCACTGTTTGTGATCCAGAGCTAGAGCTAAAGAGGACTTGATAGTTGGCCACCCAACACCTTAGTCCACCAAAGAAAAGAGAAATAGGGAGACTGCATCAGAGGTAGAGCTTGGAAGGCAACATCCTTGCATTGGGACCTACATCCATTGCCTATGGGCCTTTTGGCAAGTGGGTAAAATTTCTTCTCACTTTAAACATTTAATAAGAAGAGGCCATTGAGCCATCGTTTGCATTATTATCATTTTGACTCTCTATATAGCTTTTGTATATTTGTGTTTTAGTTTTTAGTTAACCAAAGCATACTTTAGCATACTATTTACATTAAGATTTATGCTTTTGAGCTCCTCCACTTTCTTCATGTTACCAATAGTTTAAAGAGTAGACCACACTCTTTAAGCTGGTGCAATTTCGTACACCCGTGCGAATAATCCACCACAACACTATCCATGCCTTAATTTTAATTAAAAATAATTAATTTGCAGCTTAGATGGAAGAAAAAGGGCTAAGAGGGCTAATAGGGGGTTTAACACATCAAATGAGGTTTGGAAGTGGAAAGAGGGGGTTAAACCCTTAGAAAAATTTATGATGGCATGAGAAATGGATTTGGAGTGGACAAAAGGGGTTAAACTCTTACGAAACCTTATTATAATGCAAGAAATCACTTTGGAGTGAGAAGAAATCAGAAATGTGATGGCGGAATGCGATGGATAACAAAATTTGCGATGTACGATGTCACAATCGCAACTTTGTAAGTTTAAACGGATGGAAGTAAGGACTTAACGGAATGAACTAAATGGTGTGTAGTGCAAAGTGCGAAGAGTGATGTGGTGGGTCACGAATCACAATATTGCAAGTTTACAATGATAACAATAAGGGTTAATGGGAATAAAATAAATGATGAGTATTGCGATGTGTGAAGAGTGATGTGGTGGGTCACGAATCGCAATATCGTAAGTTTACAATGATAGCGATAAGGATTAACAGGAATAAACTAAAACATGTGAAATGTGGTTTGTGTTGTGGTAAAGGTTGCGGGTGGCGATTTGTGATGTGATAAGTTCCATGAGATGCGATTTGTGATGTGGTAAGTTCTGCGAGATGCGATCTGCGATGTGGTAAGTTTCGTGGGATGCGATGTGCAATGGGGATGACATGGTAGCAGAAAAAGCTAAGAGTTGTGATTTGCGATTTTGCAATCACAAATAATGAGTGGTGAGTGTTAACAGTAGAAGGTAACTGATGCGAAGTGCGATTTGCGATTTCACAATATCAAAATCACAAGGAATGGGCTATAGGTGTTAAGGTAATCGTTAAATTTTGGGATTGTGAAGTGAGACATATGGTGGTGGGAGTCTTGAGAAGAAAAGGATAAGGTTTGGTTTTCGGTTGTGCTATATGGTTTTTCATGTGTTTTTTGTAAGAAGGGTAAGGTGGCCGTGAATGGAGAAAAATAGAGAACTAAGGCTAAATAGCTTAAGGGTGTTTGAAAGAAGGTAAGTGTAGCGCTAAGGTGAGAAGTAAAGGAGGGAAATGTAAGCATAAGAGTAGCGCTTAGAAGTGCAGTACACCTACGGATTCATGTACAAGAAATATACAGAAATGCAGGATGAAATAGTGAAGGAAAGGCTTGGAATTGGTAAAAAAAATTCTTCCCCGAACTTGAACAGCAAGCAATTTTTGCCTGTGTAAAGGTCTTCCCCTACTCGAACTCTATTGACAAAAATGAGAGGGGGGAGAATCAACAAATTTTTTGGAGTTTTTCCTCTATTTCACTATGCATAATAAATTAAAACTACAGTAGCACAAAAACTAAATAGAAATGAAAATTATTAGAAGCATATCTAACCTAAATGACAGAGACAAAAATAGGTAAATGAAAGAAAGGAAAAGATAATAACCACAGAGAAGTTGAGGCACATGGATGGTTCCCTAACCCACGAGCCTAGCCCTTTGAACTTAAATCAATCAAATGAGATATTTCTACTCATTTCATAAAATAATAACTCCATACATATCTAAAAGTTTTGATCACTGAATAAAACAAAAAGCTTCAATAGTTCACAACAATATTTCTGAATGGAAGTGTGACTACAATAGACTAACTGTTCCTAGTGTTACACCATTTTTTTATCATTTAACCTTTTACTATTAGATAGATGAAAGTACACCATATAAGACCAATCCTGCCCTAGTAGAATTTCTTTCACTTTGAAAATAACTTAGTAATCCTTAATTTATTAAGTTGTTTATGGTGTAAATAGGAAACCCCATGAGGAATAATTGAATGAATCACTATTTATTTAATTATTACTGAACCACATTCTCAAAATAATAAATAAATAAATTTATTTATTTATTATTTACAAATAAAGGGATTGGACCAAATTTAAATTCTTTTTTCCCTCTAACAAATATAATAAAATATTCCATAAAAATTGGATTTGGATTTGGTTAATAATATTTTAATTATGCACTAATATCTAGACTAACACAATATTCTATTATAAATACAAAGGTTTTTCCATTCACTCGCTACCCTTTGTTGCCTAAATATCACTCTGGATCTATACTTTTGGTCTGACTTTGATCCTCCATCATTGTCATATTTTTTCCATCTTTTTGCTTGAGAGATCCCTTTGAGTTCCATTTTTGTCTGGTGGTTTTTCTGCATCACCAAGGGAGAGATATCTTAAATATGAAGCCATTAGGACATACAAGATCCCATACCATTGAGGGGGAATGGTAACATCTTTCTATTTTCCCTTCCCAGGTGTCATAAATAAAAGTTTCTTTAAATATATTCTTGTCTTGTCTATTGGATACATGGAGCAACTATTGCTTTTATTTGAATTTTAATGTCTCTAACTGCATAGATCTGTATTTTTTAGCATTTTTATTGGTAAAATAACTATGGATCTGAAGAAATTGATAACCATCTTTGAAGTTAGGGCTGTTTTTTATGCAAAGATAAGGTGAGATTTTTTTCGTACGCTTGCGATTAGAATTCATACTAACAACTAGTGACTCCACAAGGGTTTATAATTACGACCACTTTCATTTTTCAGATCCCTACATGATCATCTACTTCAAACTTTAGGGTTTTTATTCATCTTCTTGTTTTTCTTTTCTTGATGTTGTTTTCAACCTTTAAAACTATAAAACAGTAAAAATTCTAACTTCCGTGTGTTTCTGGGCCTATTGCACAGGTGACAGGCATTAGCCACAGCTGAGATGAATTTTTTTTATAAAAACTACTCCCAAAAGTGTAGGAAGTGTAGGTCACACTTTTTGGGCCAAAACCTATGACCTCAATCTTCACGATGCAGAAAATAGCCTCAAACCTAAGACCTCTGCAGAAATCAGGTCAGAAACTGGGGCCTATACTTTTTGTGAGATTTTTTATGGGTTTGTCTGGGCTACTATTCAGGGTTGTCTGACCTCCATCTCCATCTCTTTTGGACCTGTAGTTGACATGTTTTACTCATCGAAGTAGGAACCTAGCCCCCTATGGCTTCAGTACGATTCCACCTTTCTTGTAGGAGTTTAGCTAAAGCAGGTCATCTGAGATTTCAGTGTGTTCAACCATTTTTTAGATCTGATCCTGTACCTTACGATCCATTTCAGATTAGTTATTTAGCCATCCAAAACAACTATTTTCAGTTTGGTCCTCCTCTAGGGTTCCATCTGTTTCCCTTCAGGTTGTAGCCTTTCGCCACCTCAATTGCAGCACTTTCCCCTCCGATTTTTTATTTTTTTCTGCACCTATTTCCAGCAGATCTTACCTTTATATCATTTTCCATCCAAACTTTAGATTCATTGGCTATTTTTGTGTGTTTTGACTAGATTTTTTCCCACCCATAGACTAGTTGTTGAGAAGCCCACCTCCTTGGGTTTAGATTGATGCATCTTTAGCTGTTTAATTTTTGTTATATTCAGTTTATTTTAATTTTCTTTGTAGATTTGTTTACAGTTATACAACAAACTTTTTATTTTTTCTCTACACACTCCTGGCTTTAAAAATTAAAATTAACACACTTAACACACACACCCTAAGTGAAGAGCGTCTGGTTTACATCGCCAGGCCAAGAATATAACATTGTAATCATTTGATCTCGCACCCCTTTGCCCTTGTTTTGACATTGTAATCATTTGATCCTACACCTCCTTACCCTTGTTGGTATCTCTCCCTTTCTTGATCCATGTTTTTTCTTCCATAATTGCACCCCCAAGGCATTTATCCAGGAGAATTATTGGCTTTCATCCTTAGTTTACATTAGGAAGACTTACTCCTCCACGTAGAATTTGAGTTAGTCCTCCCCCGAGTCCCCATTTTCACTCTGCTTCTGGTTCGTTGGGTTCCCCTTCTAGTTCTATTCCTAGTTCATCCCCTATAACCTTCACCATCTCTGGTTCAGGACCTAATGTTGGTGGTAGTCCCAGCCCTAATGCTCAGAATACTACTAGTGGGACTGCAATAGGAAGTATCTCCGCTGCTCCCTTGGTCCTTTATATGGAAAGTCTTAGTATTGCCGATTTTAACTAGTTTATCAATGACCCCATGCACCATGATCCTGGTTTTCCTTCTCTCGCAACCAAGATCCCTTCTGACATCCCCAAGTTTGAAGGTCTTGCCTGATAAGATCCTAGAAACCATGTTCGATCTATCCACATGTGGTGTTCGTCTAACTCCATCATCGATGAATTTATCTGTCTTCTATTGTTCCAGCATAGGCACAGTGGAGAATATTCTAAGTGGTATGTTGACCAGGCCTCCTCCTCTCATACTACTTCTGTGACTCTTGCCCAGGATTTTCTATCTTACTTCTAGCTTTCCCTTCGTTATGACACTCGTATCGAACTTTTGACTTCTTTCCGGCAATCATCTACAAACCGCCTATCAAATCATGTCCTGGAATGGCAGAGAAGAAAGAGCCTATGTGGAGCCCCTACATTCGAAGACCGTGTCTACATGGCATGGTTTCTTAGATCCCGTTTTCCTACTATCGGCAAAGATGTCGCATCTCATTTTCCTCAGACCGAAGAAGCTTCTCTCGAGATTGTGCTAAAATATAACCCGATCTACGCACAGTCTAGTTTTGTTTATACCATCTTACCTGATCTCCCTAGACCTGGCGGTGCCAACGCACCAGGGGCATCCCATGCTGTTGACGGTATTGTTGGAGCCCTTTCTCATCCGTACACTCATCCTCCCATGGGTTATTGTTTCCCTCAAGGAGGGGCAACTCCTCCAGCACTTTTCCCACACTCTGTAGCATGTATCTAGGATACGGCATGCCTCCTCCTTTTGCCCAACATGTCTACCATAATGTTTCCCAACCTCCTTATTATTCGTATCGACAGCCTGGTGTTCCAGCTCCTCCAGCATTAGCATCCCCGCCTCCCTTACCTTCTCAACCCCCGCAGAAGCAACCACCACCCCCCGAGGGGTAGGTATATGCACAACAGGGTGCAACAAATCCTCCTACTTCCAAAAATAAGAGGAAAGGCACCCAAAACAAATTTTTCCTAGGTAATCCAGGACCTAATCCCCAAGGAAATGCACCTAACACTGCTAACCAGCAATAGGGCACTCAGCCCAAGCAGGATAGGCCTACCCATATGAATAAGTCTTGTTATTTTTGTGGTGTCTATAATCACTACAGCAATGATTCTCCTATTTTGCCTTAGATGCATTAGATGTGGGAGACTCAAGCAGCATCGTGAGGACATCAAGCCTCCCCTTCGGTTCCTCACAATGTTGCACCTATCTAGCCTGTTTTGTTTACCAATCATTTCCCCCAGTAAGGATTTGTGGATACCCAACCCTGTGAAGGTCAGGTGGAGACTTAACCTCCTCCATAATGTACCTCTAATTACCATATTCTCATGATCAACTCTGACCAGCCCATTACCATTGACCTCAACCTTCAGACTCGGTCCCAACAGTACAAGAAGCCTCCTGCTACGTCTGCCCCCGAACCCCCTTCTTTAGGTTCCACAGAGCCTCTTTCGACAACCAATGGTCCTTTACAGATCCCTTGGCCTAAGGCATAGGTTCATCCCAAGATCCCCAAATGTCCATTATGCTAAAACGATGCTTCTAGAAAAGCTGGCCATTCATATAGTATAGTACATGATTTGGTGCAATCTCCTACTGTTATCTCAATGCTGGAACTCCTCCAGTCTTGCCCTTCACAACTAAAATATCTACTAACTTCCATGGCCAGTGTGGATTATTCAGATGATCATTTGATCATCTTTGATGTTGACCGGTTGGAACATCCTCCCCTTCCTTCTTCCGTCGCCTTCCAAATCTCGGTCAAGATCCGGAATCCCAACATCTCGTATTGTATCATTGATGAGGGGGCATCCACTTGTCTAATGTCTGCTTCGGTTTGAAAGAAACTCAGATCTCATAAGTTGGCCCCTTCCACTATCACCCTCTGAGTGTGGGATGGCCACTCTTCTGAGCCCATAGGTCTATTCTGCAATTGTCCTATTACTCTTACGGGCAACACATCTTGTGTTGATGTAGAAGTCATTGATGCCTCCTTAGATTAAAACATTCTATTGGGTTGTAGCTACACTTATGCGATGTCTACTGTCCCATCTATGGTTCATCATAATATGTGCTTTCCTTGTAACGAAAATATAGTTACCATCGACCAGTTGAGATATTACGAACCGAAGTCTCAAACCTCCCCTAAGTCCATCATCTCTTCAATGGCCAACAAACAAATAGTCGAACCTTTTACCAGTGTTTCACTCGGATTCTACAAAGAGTTCTCTTTTCTTGGTTCATTCCCTGGTCTTTATCCTCCTATCTCTAATCCCATCGCATTGAATGTTTGCATGATGCAACCATCCCGGTCCAACCTCAAGCAGCCTGCTTCGACTAGTTAATAGCCCCACCCTCTGCAACCTACTCCTAGCAAATCAAATTAGCCTTCAGGACCCCCTCCTCAAGGCCCCTCATCTGCAGCTAGTATCCATGAGCCTCTCTACCCTCCCGACATGGTTACTCCTGGCCTTAACCATCTCGAAGCTATCCCGCCTAGCCATTACCCCTTCAGTTAGATACCATTCCTAGCTCCCCCTCCTGGAGTATTTTTGGTACCTGTTATGGCTTCCTTATCCCTTCCTAACCTGACCCTAGGGATATGAGTCTTGTACATTGATCCCCCAACCACTATCCCTCCTAGTCAGCCCAAACCTTATCCTGCTTTGACCCCAGTTCAACCAATCCCCATGACCCCTCCCTTGGCTACCGAGCCTCAGCTACCTCAACAGGAACCTACTCCTATTACGAAAGCTTCGGGTAAAGGGAGTGAAGTTCGCAAGAAGGCACCTAAAGACAAAGCTGCCTCAACAAACCCTTCTCCTCCTCAACCTCCGAAGTGTACCCCCCTTGTGTGCTTTTTGTGATGTTGTCAGTCATGGCACCCATAATTGTCATGAATTGCCTTGTCTCAAGCCCATGGTCAATGAAGCATTTCCTAAAACTGATATCCCAGAGTCCATGTTACTTTACCTGATTCAGCCTTGAAACTCAAGACATTGTGCACAAATCACCCATGTACTTTCTTTGATTTCCATGGCCATTATACTTAACTTTTTCCATGCCTCGAAGAGTACCATTCCTCTTTGGAAGTGGTTTGCCAATTCAAGGCCCAGCACGATGATTTCACCGCTCCCTTATTTGCACGTTTTGCTTCAGCAGAACCAAAGGACACATCCACTCCCATAGAAATTCCCCCTTCAAATGTTAAAATTACAGAGTCTTCGGCCACTTTCCACTACTTATCATCATCTATGAGATCCACGGTGGAAGAACCCCCTGGGAGTTCCCCTTATGTTTTTCCTAACCTCCCTTTAGCGATCACCTTGGGCTCAACATCGGTGGATCCTTTATCTACTTGTTTTTCAGTCACCCTCTGTGATGATGCACATGTGAACCTTTCTTCTCATAATGATGATTCAAGTAGCTTCACCACAGCGCGTGGTATTTCTTCCACCAGTCACCCCATGTTCTATTTTGATGACAAAACTATGTAAGTAGTCACCACCCCTGACTGTATCTATCCCCCCTTACATTGAACCCATGCATTCGATCCACATACATCTTGTGGTCATTACATTGACACCTAATGTTTTGGTAAGGGGGCACCCATATTTTAGAGGCTAGGAAAAGAAATTCTCCACAACTCTCCTAGTGCATCTGGTCATAGTGACTCTAGTACCATCATTATTCCCTATTTAGAAGAACCTATAGAGTCCCATATCACTTCAGGTCACTCTAGGGATGATCCTGCTCATTATTTTGTCCTCTTACATCAACAACCCAGTCCCCTAGACATTGTTGTTGAAGAACTTATGGGTTTTCTAGATGAGCACTAGATCATTATATCCAAATCCATTCTTTGGGATAGTGGCACCATGTATGCCAACCTAGAAACTTAGTCCATTTGCTTCATATATGCCTTAGCAAAATAGATTGGTAATCCTCCATTTCCTTTCTCGAACTTCATAACTATAACGAAAATAAATGGCACACCACATTAAAAAAATGTGTTTAGATTCCCTTTTTCTAAGTACATTTGCGCATGACCATAATATGCTTGGGGGCACCTATGCCCATCAACCATAAAAATCCTATCTCTCAGCCAAAAACAACACTAAAACTCCTTTATCTGATAGGTCACACCTTTCGAGTAATTTCCTTGGACAGGTTGCATTTTTCTGCCCAGTACCTACTACCTAGGTCGTAACACAGACCCCAAAAAGTGCGACCTGGATTTTTCATGAGTTGTAGGTGCCTAAAATGTAATTTTGATCCCCTTTATTGAAATAGCAAGGTTATTCCTCTTACCTGCAACTAACAGATCTCGATTCCAATGGTCCATTTGTCTGCTACGATCGACATAAGATTTAGGGCCTTTTATCCTCTCTATATTCACCTCACCTACAAATACAAATGAGCGAATTTGGAGGGAAAATGCCTTAGTAAAAGAGAAACCCTAGATTTTTCTTTTGCCCGCTACGACCAAACTGTTGATTAGTTTGAAAAACCATCCATACTGTTGGAAATCTCTCACGAAGCTCTAAAATGGGTATCCATTAGTTTTTATGATTTGATACTTAACCTAGACAAACGTTTTCCAAGAAGGGTAACTTCACCACTCCTCAAAATCGAATTTCTTCACTCACAACATTTGTACTTGGGGCATCACATATCCTTCATACTTTTCCATGCTCGTGTCAATTTTTGTCATGAGTAACCATCTTGTACTCATGCTTTTCTGGTCCCCACTAGGCCTACTTTGTGTGACAGCATCATTGAGTCGCTCTTGTTTAGAGCATCTGAGTTGAGTCATCATCGCATTCATGGAGTCTATACCGAGTCCCTTTGTATCCTGCTATAGTCCTCCATCCTTCATCACTTTTTCCCTCACTCATGCTGCACATTTTTTTCCTTCAGTGATACTGTCGCCTATCCCCTCCGGTGTTGTAATGTTCCCAGTTAGCCTTAGCTAAGAGGAACATTCAATTTTGTTTTAATTTATGTTTCATGAATAAATGAATAAAGGAGGACATGTAGAACTCCTAAAAAGTCTGAATAAATTAATGCCCATTTGAACAAAGAGAAATCAGGGCTATGTAAATAATCACTTGCAAGTGTGAAAGAGGTTTGAGCTAAAGACTGGGTCAACCTTGACCAAATCAACACCGCTATCTAGGTTCATTGCATCTCCAAAAGCGACAATGCAGTTCTAGAAGGGAGCCTCTAGTGTGAAAAGGGCTAACTCATCAAAGTGGTTTAGGGCTTGCAAGATCTTTCTTATCTTATAAAAGGAAAAGGAGGGTAGCAAGGGAAGGTTTTTGATAGATCATATTTCTGATTATTTGTCTACTTAGACAAATACCATTCTCTGTTGTTGAGTGGAGGATTGTATCTAGAATTCCTATGCAGGAGTTTCATATCTTCCTTTGATGACTCAAGGAGGAAATTTTGCTGAAATGAACCACTATCAGGCTTCATGCCAAGCTCCTACTTACATTGGCAACACTGATGCATTGAGGGTTTTTCTGTCTCTGCAAGCTGCAGCAAGTGGTGATCTAGATCTGCAGAGATCTAGTGTATTTTGAGATCCTATCTCCATGGAATGGGTCTTTTGACCTCCTGGAAGCGTGTATCATTTCTTGTACTTTAGATCTACAGTTATTCAGTATTTTTCTATGTCTCTTGAGCTACAGCGTTTTCCAACTGGGAAAACTGCGTTATTTATGTATGAGGGTTTGCAGGTTGTCTTGCTCATAGTTTAGATCAGAGATATCTTGTGTTGGGCTTTTCCTTCCACTTGGTGATCCATGGATTGGCTTGCTGATATATGTTATATTTATATCTAATCCATGGTAATGAAATGATATATTCATAAATTTACTGCAGCAGTTTCTAGATCTGCAACTTGTTTCTCAGATCTACTCTTATTCATGCATGCTTTTGTCAAAATTCCAAGTGGATATTGTAGAGAAAATTATAGAGTTTCCAGATCTGATATAAATCTGATATTTTTTCCATAGATCTTCTCTAGATCTAATTTTTAACTTACATCTACTAAACCTCCTGAAAAATTACGCTATTTTAGCATTTTTGCAAACTTACATGTGCTCCTGCACTCTTTTCTTAAGATTTATTGTTGTACTAGATCGTGCTTTATATTGTATAATGAAAGGGCTTTATCATGATGATTATTTGATGTTGTAATACTAAGATATCAGTTCTCTTTCTGATCTCCACTGAACATTAGCTAAAACTATGCAATTCCTGAAGCAGTGCTTGCATTTGACTGCAGCCTTCCCCTTTGGGTGCTTTTTAGCTAGTCTACTTCTTTGGATATCTGTTTAATGCGCCTAAAATGATTTTTTTCTGATGAAATTCCATATATAAGTTATATACAGCATAAATGAGGGGAACCGAGCCCTGATCTGTGTTATTTTTGCGCATTTTTACTTATACAACGTTTTCCTTGAACACCTTGTTAAAAGTCCTGAAAAAGGGGTTATTCCAAGTTCTATAGATAGAGTCTACAGTTGGCCAGGTAGCCTCTGGATATCATCCTTTATTTTAAATGTGACATATCTATTAAATTCCTCTATATTCCATCTATGAAATAGAATCTTGAGAATCCTGAAAAAGGATCATTACAGTGGTATCGGAGCTCCACTCTTGGCACAACCTGTGCTAGCATTGGAGCACCAGTCATGCTGCATTCCAAAGATGAAGATCCTCTTTCTGAGAGGGAGAGGAGATATCAGAATGGAATTCATAAAAATTATGACTATACTACTATTCTTCTTGACAAGGGTCAAGACAAGGGGAAATCCCCTAAATCTGTGAATGATAAAGTTAAGGAAGCAAAGGAGTTTGCAAAAAATATCTTGGAGGATATGCAAGATCTGTCCAAGGAGATAAAGGAGATAAGGATAGATAGAATGAGGGAGTCCCTTGGGATATTCCATCAAGGAGAAATTTCTAAGATGTCTCAATTTGAGACTGCTCAACCTGTGAGCTTGCCACAAGCTCCACAGGCCTCACAACGCTCTATAATGTCTACCTTCTTGGCTGTAGAGAATGAAGGGTTATAAGAGCCAACCTCTTTGGAAGGTTACTTTGTATAATATGACTCACAAATTTAGAGGTTCAAGGATAACTTGAGCTTTCAAGACTTTTTCCATTTCAAGGACTGGAGGAGGCCATGGCAGTAGTACAGAGATGGAGGTTTCCTTCATGGGAGGCACCACAATATGGGCAGGTTCTTCTTGCCTAAGTTTTATGGATCACCCTCTTGTTCTGCCAAAGCATGGGTGGAAAATTTGGACATCTATTTCCAGTTGAATAAAGTTCCCGAAGTAGAAGCCATCAAGATTTCTACCTTGCATTTTGAGGGTGAAGCCCACAACTGGTGGTTTCATGGTCTATCTACATTGGGACACAACAAGGTGCCTACATATGATGAACTCACTAGGATACTAGTGGAGAGATTTGATCGGAAAGATCCAAAGGCCCCTTTCATAAGCTTGGTAAAGCTTAAGCAAACAGGAGATGCAAAGGCCTATATATCTGAATTCCTAAGGTTGTCTATAATGGTCCCTAATATGTTAGTAGCAAGGACAGTCTACATATTCATTGATGGCTAGGAGCAACATTTGCATGGGTTGGTTAAGTCTACGAAGCCCATCACTTTGCATGATGCCATTGAGAGAGCTAGGGATCTCCAATATGCCTTTCCAAGAGCAAAGGCAACCTTCCAGAGTAGAACCCCTCACTCTTCTAAAGGGAAAGAAGGGAAAGCTACTCCATATAAGGAGATCTCAATGAAGAAACCTCTTGAAAATGATCTCCATAGGGAGTTGAGGAAAAAGAGATTATGTTTGACTTTTCAAGAGCCATGGGTACCGGGACATAGATGTCTTGCTGGAAGAACACATTATATTGAAGTCTTCTCTGATTTTGAGGAGGAAGAGGGAGATTATGGACCTAGGAGAGGTCACAGTGCTGGTCATGATGAGGAGGAGGATCAATCACCATCCAGAGAGGAAGAAGGAGACTTTTCTCCGACAAGTGGGACTCTTGCTTCTTTGAGAGGAGTGCCCACATACTTGACCCTCAGAGTGCAAGGTTCAGTTATGAACCAAAGAGTGTTTATTCTAACTGACAGTTGGGAAACCCACAACTTTATTGATGCTCATCTTGTGCAGAGGAGACAAATCCCCACTGATACTTTTGACTGGTTCTCTGTTTTGGTTTTGGGAGATAGAAATATGTAGTGCATGCAGTATGTTCTATCACTTTCTGTGACTATGGGAACCTACAACTTGGTGGACCATTTCTTTGTAGGTTACATACTAGACACCAAAATCATCTTGGGTGTATAGTGGTTGATTACCTTGGGAAAATTCACCACTTATTGGAAGGCCTTGTAGATGGAGTGGGTGGATTTGAAGAGTGGGAAACAAAAAATCATTCAAGGCATGCACACCTATCCTTCACTTGATGTTTCCACCCAAACAACAAAGATGGAATTGTGCATTGGGGGCAAGGACCTCACAGTTACTTCTCTCATGTTTATGAGAATTCATCAAGGAACATTCCTACATCATGGCAAGCCACTTGGAATGCCATTAGATTCTGATCATGTGGGGGAAGCCTCACCAAGTGCTGAAAAAATGGAAGAGAAAGCCACAGCACTGTGGGAGGAAGCAAGGGGGAGGATCAACCTTTCCACAAACAATTTTGGCATGTATAATTCCAAAGAAACAATTAGCAACAAGGAAAGCACCACCATAGATGCATCAACAACACTGTCCTTGTTGAGCTATGTAGATCCTTATTGGAGATCTCAACTCCTTGTGGAGTACTCCAAATATCTGCACAATGGGATGATATTAGATGGCATGAAACGAGGAGGCTATTTGGTCCATGACGGGCTCATCTATCATCTTGGTAAACTATTCTTGTCTCAAGCCTTCAAGCTTAAGCAAGAGATACTACAAAGAGCACACAAAGAGTTCCTTTCCAGCTATATGCAGTCACCAAAGATCTACTCCCTAATATTGAGGAGTTTTGATTGGGAGGGTATGAAGGAAGAACTACATCAGCACTATGATTGGGAGGAAATACATCAGCACTTACAAGACTGCAATAGTTATGAGGAGATGGGGCAGCCAAAGGATCCTATGCAGGAGACATTTCACCCATCTATTCCTTCTCTTAAAAGATGAGAAATTCCCATGCCTAACTCCATGTTTGTGGAAGACATGAATGGTAAAGAATCTGATCTTATGGAGCATGTTTATTTTTCTGATTTGACACATTCTCTTACCATATATATGTAGGCCATGGCTCCTACAAGGAGTGATATTACATGCAGATCTCATGGCATTGATGTGGCGAATAAAAATTCCAAATCTAGCCACTCCCTTGAGGTGCAAAGGGAGATTATCTATCATGATGGGTGCTTCCCAAAGGCACCTAACTAGGGCCTCACTTTCAGCCATGTCAAAGTGACCCATGCAGCAAATATGTGGTGGTAGTCCCACCTACCACACTCAGATCTACTCAAAACAAGGAGTGCACTACGTTGGTACCTTATGTGGGATTGTGACCCACCTCCTCAAGTGCAAATTTCAGTTTGCATATATGTGATTTTTCTTCCATACATAGATGATATATTGGTATTTTTTATGGGTTTGTGCGGACAAAATGTGGGTAGTGTACTCAAATCAACAGCGCTGTCTAGGTTCATTGCATCTCCAAAAGTGACAATGCAGTTCTAGAAGGGAGCCTCTAGTGTGAAAAGGGCTAACTCATCAAAGTGGTTTAGGGTTTGCAAGAGCTTTCTCATCTTATAAAAGGAAAAGGATGGCAACAAGAGAATTTTTCTGATAGATCATATTTTTGAGTATTTGTCTTCTTAGACAAATACCATTCTCTGCTATTGAGTGGAGGATTGTATCTGGAATTCTTATGCAGGAGTCTCTTCTCTTCCTTTGATGATTCAAGCAGAAATTTTTTCTGAAATGAACCACTATCAGGCTTGAGGCCAAGCTCCTACTTACATTGGCAGCGCTGATCCATTGAGGGTTTTTTTGTCTCTGCAAGCTGCAGCAAGTGGTGATCTAGATCTGCAGAGATCTACTATATTTTGAGAGCCTCTCTCCATGGAGTGGGTCGTTTGACCTCCTGGAAGAGTGCATCATTTATTGTACTTCAGATCTACAATTATTCAACATTTTTCTGTGTCTCTTGAGCTACGGCATTGTCCCACTGGGAAAACTGTGTTATTTATGTATGAGGGTTTGCAGGTTGTCTTGCTCATAGTTTAGATTAGAGATCTCTTGTGTTGGGCTTTGCCTTCCACTTGGTGATCCATGGATTGGCTTGCTAATATATGTTCTGTTTAGATCTGATCCATTGTAATGAAATGATATATTCATAAATTTACTGTAGCAGTTTCTAGATCTGCAACTTGTTTCTCAGATCTACTCTTATTCATGCATGCTTTTGTCAAAATTCCAAGTGGATCTTGTAGACAAAACTATAGAGTTTCCAGATCTGATATAGATCTGATATTATTTCCATATATGTGCTCTAGATCTAAGTTGTAACTTACATCTACTGAACCTCCTAAAAAATTACGCTGTTGAAGCATTTCTACAAATTTACATGTGCTCCTACTCTCTTTTCTGAAGATTTATTGTTGTATTGGCTCATGCTTTCTACTGTATAATTAAAGGTCTTTATCGTAATGATTATTTGCTTCTATAATACTAATATATCAGTTCTCTTGTTGATATCCACTGAACATTAGATAAAACTACGCAATTCCTAAAGCAATGCTTGCATTTGACTGCAGCCTTCCCCTTTGGGTGCTTTTTAGCTAGTATACTTTTTGGGAGATCTGTTTAGTGGGCCTAGACTGATTTTTTTCTGATGAAATTCCATATATAAGTCACATACAACATAGATTATGGGAACCAATCCCTGATAACTGTTATTTTTGCACAATTTTACTTATACAACGTTTTCCTTGAACACCTTGTTAAAAGTCCTGAAAATGGGTTATTCCAAGTTCTATAGAAAAATTCCACAGTTGGCCAGGTAGCCTTTGGATCTCATCCTTTATTTGAAAGGTAACATATCCAGTAAATTCATTTGTAGTCCATCTCTAAAATATAATCTTGAGAATCATAAAAAAGGATCATTACAAGTGTTGAGTCAGTACTGTCAGGTCATTAATGCGATTTGTGCTCTAACAAGAGAAATCATCTGCCTGCTACTTAGTACCCACCATTCCACCATCATCCATGGTGTTATTCTATCAATTCCTCTACTATTATCTCTCGTGTCTTAGTTGAGGACCCCTTATTGCCTCACCTATGGCGGATCTCCTTCTGTTGACATCATCTCATCCATTCTAGAAGACATGTCTAGAGGGTGATATACCTTGGTTCTAGCTTCCACTCTTTTTTGGTCCCTCAGATCAGGAAAAGGGACTCTTTATTACCCTTTGACTTGATTGTTTCTCAACTCGAGCTCCTTACAACATGGTTAAGATCCATATAATTGATGGTTCAATGATGCAGTAGATTGTACGAGTGATTTCCTCGGTGTGTGTGAGATGTTTCAGACCTCATTAGTGGGTGGCCCTTCAGGTAGCCCCCCACATGCCTGGATGACCTCTCTATTACAGCCTTGGATTTATCTCAATAGATTTCAAAGTGCGACATATGGTGGCGGGCGTCTTGAGGAGAAGAGGAAGAGGTTTGGTTTTTGGTTGTTCTATATGGTTTTTCACGTGTTTTTCATAAGAAGGATAAGGCGGCCATGAACAGAGAAAAATAAAGAAGTAAGGCTGAAGAGATTAATGGTGTTTGAAAGAAGGTAAGTGTAGCACTAAGGTGAGAAGTAAAGGAGGGAAATGCAAGCATAAGAGCAGTGCTCAGAAGTGAAGCACACCTGCATATTCATGTACGGGAAATAGATAGAAATGCAAGATGAAATATGGAAATAAAGTCTTGGACATGGTAATATAAATTCTTCCCTGAACTCAAACAGAAAGAAATTTTGGCCTGTTGGAATGTCTACCCCTAATCGCACTCTATTGACAAAGATTAGAGGGGGGAGACTCGACCACGGTTTTAGATTTTTTCCTCTATTTTACTATGCATACGAAATTAAAACTGTAGTAGTGAAAAAACTAAATAGCAATGAAAATTATCAGAAGAATATCTAACTTAAACGACAGAGGAAAAACTAGCTAAATGACGTAAAAGAAAAGATAATAACTGCAGAGAATCTGAGGCACATGGATTGGGCCCTAACCCATGAGCCTAGTCCTCTAAACTTAAATAAATCAAATGAAATATCTCTGCTCATTTCATAAAAGAATAACTCCATACATCTCTTAAATTTTCGATCCATGAATAAAACAGAAAGCTTCAATAGTTCACAACTATAATTCTGAATGGAAGCGAGACTATGATAGAATAACTCTTCCTAATGTTACACCAATTTTTGGTCATATAACCTGTGACTATTAGATGGACCAACGTACACCATGTAAGACCAATTCTACCGGAGTAGAATTTCTTTCTCTATGAAAAATAACTTAGTAATCCCTAATTTCTTAAGTTGTTTATTGTCTAAATAGGAAACCCCGTGAGTAAGAATTGAATAAATCCTTATTTGTTTGATTTTCCTCAAGGAATAATTAGTAAACAATAGTTTAATTAATATTATTGGTCATGTTTAACCCAAAATAGGAAAAATATTAGATAAATCATTATTTATCTTATTATTTTCTAGGAATAATTATTTAAAAATTATTTAAATAATATTCCTTGTTAAATTTGACTAAATCATTTAAAAATAATTGAATAAATCACTATTTATTTTATTATTACTCAACCACATTCTTAAAATAATAAATAAATCATTTATTTATTTATTATTTACAAATAAAGGGATTTGACAAAATTCAAATTGTTTTTCCCTCCAACAAATATAATAAAATATGTCGTAAAAGTTGGATCTCGATTTGGTTAATAATATTTTAACTATGCACCAATATCTATACAAACTCAATATTTTGTTATAAATCGAAGGGTTTTTCCATTAACCCACTACCTTTTGTTTCCTAAATATCACTCTAGATCTATACTTTTGGTATGACTTTGATCCTCCATCATTGTCAAAATTTTCTATCTTTTTGCTTGTGATCTCCCTTTGAGTTCCATTTTTGTCTAGGTTTTCTACACCATCAAGAGAGAGAGATCTTCGATCTGAATCATCGAGGAAATAAAATAACCCATCCCATTGAGGGGGACTGGTAACATCTTTCTATCTTCCCTTCCCAGGCGTCATAAATACAAAATTCTTTAAAAATATTCTTGTCTTGTCCATTGGATACATGGAGCAACTCTTGATTTTATTTGTTGTTTAATTTCTTTAACTGTACATATATGGATTTTGTAGCATTTTTCTTGGTCAACTAACTTCAAATCTAAAGAAACTGATAACCATATTTGATGTTGTTATCACTCTAGTAATTCTAAAGTTGTGAGATTTTTGGTTTTTAGTCAAAGAACAGTAGAGGTAACCACAAACCAACTTCAAACTCTAGGATCTAGCCTTCCTAGGGTTTAGAGAGGGCTCTATCTTTAAGTTTTAACTTTGTTTGATTGGTAAAATATTAGGCTAGTTGTGAATGTGCAACTTTGGTTTGGTTTTGGTAGATTTGGTGGGAAAAATCACTTGAAAATATGGATAGTGGGAAATCTATTTGTCCTTTGGGCTAAGCAGTCAAAATAAAGCAAATAGAACTGGGATCAAGGCCAAAAGTCAAATGTTTTCAGAGAAAGATAGATAACCTTTGAAGATCTTAGAAAGTTGTTTTTATGAGGTGGTATGACCCGGATAAAGGGAAATTGAGAAACCTTTGATCCGGAAAAGGAAGTAGTACGAAGAGGTCAAGTGAGAGAGGGAGAAATTAAGGGTTCCCTGCACTCGAAATCAGAGGAAAACATAGAAACGATAACTAGTTAAAAACAGGGTGCTCTTAACAAATCCTGTAGTAATACTCCTAGTTATTCATTCAAATCTAGAACAAACATAGATGGATGCACGTAACAAAGAAATATAAAAATGACAAGTAAGGAAAGACTTCACTCCAAATAGCTCATCACAGGAATCCTGAAGTATGATTCCAATTCGTTTGATCCAATGTGCTACTCAAAATTTGACACACAAAAGCTTTCAATTCCAACAAAAATGACTATAACAATCTCCAGCAATTTTATTCCACACAAAATTCTTCTAAAGATGAAAACTTTATACATAGTTTTTTATAAAATATCCTGGAATTCTTCTACGAATTATCTAAGAGAAATAAAATATCTTTACAACAATAATAAAGACAATTTCTTAACAAATCAGCAAGCTGCCCTATTTATCCAAAAGAAATAGGAACCGCTTTGAGGATAAGATGCAACTGGCTGCCTTGGTGTCCTCCTCGCTGGCTTTAGATATTTAAATTTGTTTTCTTGGAATCTGATCTGCCTTGTCTGATACTCTTTCTATGATTCTCTTTATTCACTGATACTCTTTAACCATAGTAAAAACTGTTTACTGTTGTAAAATCTATTTTGACTATAAATCAATAAACAATTTTTCCTCCTTTCATCTGTCTGTCTTTTATCCTTCATAATAAATATGTGAGTGACTATCAATCCTCATCTTTAGGAGTTTGTATCTTCTTTAATTTCCTGAATTTTTCATTAGCTTCATTGTATCTAGAAAAATTTGGCTTGATGACAAACAAGTGTCTTATCTCGCGTTGTAAATAGAATAAGTCTTCAAAACTTTTGAGTAAGACTTTTCCTATTGAAATGCCTTGTATTGGTGGTTTATTTACCTTTTCCTTTGTAAATTCTCTGATATTCTTATCATAGTCATTTTGAGGCATCAATTTATCATTAATGACCATAATGTTAGGCAGTCCTTTTTGTCTCAAATTTGTAAACTTGACCGTAAACCTAGTTATGGCAGTATTCATATTCTCACACTTTTCTTCCAATTGCGTCATCAAATTCTTCTTTGCAATAAATTTCCTAATTTCTAGGATAGTTTCAGTCCTATCAGTAATCTTGAGTTCTTCTAACTCTTGTCTGTTTTTACTATTAAGGAATGTGATCAACTTTAAAGCTTGCTCTGGTTTGTTAGGCAGTTCACTTTGAGTTTTCTGAATTTCTGTTTGGGCTTTTAGTAATAACTCTCTCTGTTGAAAGATTACCTAAATTGAAGGCCATACATCATGGATGGCTTCAATGACATTGTTCCAAATATAGATTTTGATAGATGACATTTGTTCCTTCAATGTAAATTCCTTTTGCAATTTCTTCAATTCTTTATTTAGTCTGATGGCATTTTTCTCATTTGTTTTTACATTTATCTAAGCCAATTTGTTTGATTTCTCAAGATTTTTTACCACCTGTTTCAATCTAATGATTTCATTTGTATTAAGAGACATTTTCTCCATAGCTTTTACCAATTTGTTGGCTTCATCTGTATGGTGAACTGCTGTTGTAGATGATTCAGTAGCTGAGGTTGTCGAAGAAGTTATTGGCACTGCAATAGCTAGTGGTTCTTTGGGTGATAAATTTACAGCTAAAGTTGAAGGCAATGTTGTAGTGATTACATGAATAACTGTAGGAATCTCTGGTATTTTTGGTGTTTTTCTCTCCCGCACAAGCTTGTCCATCTGTATTTCCATTTCCTTAATTTGAACTGTCAACTGAAAAATCAAATTCATCATGTCATATTTTTCTTCCAGTCCTTCTATTATTTCTTTTGTTTGAGGATGTTCACTTTGAGGAAGTTTAAGTTGTTTCCTCAAAGCTCCTATATCTTCATTCTTCTTTTTCACCAATAACTCTGCTGCTTTGATATTAGTAGAGTCATATCCCACCTACAAAACTAGTTCTTCTAAGGCTTTAATCCTGAGATCCTATCATATAAAGATGCCTTATCCGTTTTCATTTGATCTTGCATGTTGGAGATGGTGTTTTTGAGTCTTTGAGCACTCATGGCTTTAGTTGTGACAGTAGAGTATACCATTTCTGAAGTCTATATATGGAACTCAATTTGATCAAGAGCATGAATCTTATCTGCCTGGACTTCCAAATCAACCTTCTTATAATCCACCATTGTCTTAGGGGATTTAACTGTGGGCTACAACACTGACATAATTAGCTTTTGATTTCAATAATAAAATGTAGACAGAAGTCTATTTTGCACACTTGGTGTCTGTTTGAGATATTGAGAATAAATGTTGGTTTTTATCTCTTCATTCTTTAGCTTGATCTGTTTGTATTTCTCTTTGATGTCTACATCTTTCTCCTAAGTTTCCTATGATAAAGAGGCTTCCATGATATGTTTCTTTATATCAACTATGCATCTTCATTGTTGACTTGTTCTTCGTTCTTATTCTTATTAGTTGGCTCATTGATGATCACAGTAGCAACATTTGTTTCTGGCAAATTAGTGTTGGTATCTATAAGCTTTGTTTCTTACACATCAATTGTTACCTTTCCTTTACCTATTGAATCTAACTTGGGCCTTTTGTTATATATTAGCTTGAAATTACCTTGAGTTGTAGTTTCTGTAACATAGGCTCCTTCTTCCCTTACTCTTGTGGTGGAATTCTCTGGTTGTTCTGCAGTCTCTAAAGTATGACTAGTATTAGTTTTATTTACTGCATCTGTTAAGGTATTTTGAGTCCACTCAATCTGATTTGCAATTTTTTCTATCTCTGGTTTTGTTTTGTGAATGAAAGGGGTTAAATTTCATTTAACCCTTAATTTACTCAGGATCCCTTGTGGATCATAATTCCAAGGAAAACTTTCTTAAATTTGAATTCCAATAATTTCTTTGCTGCTTATTTCTCTGCATCCCTATGATTGCAGATGAATGGACCTATCTGATTCTTTAGTTTGAATTGAGTTTTCTTCTTTGCTGCCATGAATTTTATAGAATTAGAGTTTAGGATCTGCCTGATATACTCCAAGGCAAAGATCCTCATTGAACCGTACTTGGGTAACTTGTAAGGTAACAAATTTGACCCAAAGACTCTGATCTTTGTAAGCTTTCTATATAAATACCAGTCACCAACCTTATTATTCTCTGACAACTGCAATATATTTTTCATTTTTTCATTTATCCTTGGCTGCTCTGTTTTTGTTAACATTGTGATCACTGGATGTGGGAATAACTCTGGAAATTCTGCATAAGTGAAATCTACACATTCTTTCCTGAGAAAACATGACTAGAAAATGACAGAAAGATGATTTCCATCTATGTCAAGATTTTGGAGAGTAACTGGAAAATTATTTGATCGAAAGTATAAAAAAACATGGAAAAGGAAGGAAGTATATCCTAATACTCCTTCAATTGGAAAATTGATCAATTTATAATGAATACTATCTGCAATGAAACCGTCACAATCAAAGATTACTGATGGGGGTTTCCTTGGGGACAAAGTGGATAAGAACCCCAACATGGACTCATCTATGTGTTCATTAGTAAAATATCCAAGGATAAAGTAAAGCATGGAAATCACATGTCTTGAACCTTCTGGGAATTTGGCAGTAGAATATGGGGGATTTAGTTTAGGAATTTCTACATGTGAGGGCATGAATGTTTGGAAAATCATGAATCTCTTGGGAAAATCTACGACAATATACAGCTTGGTAGTGGCCTCTATGGATAAAGGGACTGTTTGAGGATCAGGATGAAGTTGTAGCGTCTAGTTAATTGCTTCAGTAGTAACGGTAAAAAACACTTATTTATTGGAATTTACAATGGCTCTTTGCTCAGGCACATAGTACTGTTGACATAACCTAATAAATTATTGGCATCAATGAGTTAATGGGACAACATACTTAGGCAAATGGGATTCCAAATATGGACTTATTCTTCATTATCTAAGGATTTCTCATAGCACAAGTTATGAATATATAGCAGGTTAAATTCAACAATGGGATCTACTATCTTGTAATCAACATCAGCCAATGGAATATGTTCAATGTCTATGACTCGGGTTTGTAAAGGATTGACAATAATAGAAGTCTTAGAAGTCATGGAAGGGATTGGTTTATGCACTTTGGAAGCTTCAGGTTTACTAGAGCTCCACTTTTTAGGAATTTTGAGCTACTTTTACAAGTTTATACAGTTTGTAGAAATATTTTTACTTTTTAGCAGAGACTTATTGGATAAACAGGAAAAGTATGGTATTTTCTTTTCAATTAGGATCTTCAATAGGATTTATAGGCTTTTGAATTGGTTTTAAACAAGAAACAAGGGTTTCCTGAGTATTTGATTGATGAATTGGGCTTAAAAAGTATTTTGAAACTGAGCACAGAGGCTTAGGATACCTTCATAGGCTTTCTGGCTTAATTCAGAGCTTAAAATAGTTCATCAAACTGTAAAAACCGACAATTTTCCTCCAAAATTGTGCGCAACAGTAAAATAGGGTTTCCAGAAAAAATTGACAGCATTTGGCTTGTTTTTGGAGTATTTGGACAAGTTTCTTAAGATATTTTTAGATATATGAATGGAATTTTTCTTTTTAAAAAGGCTTTTCAAATTGAAAACAAGCTTAATTTGAGAAGAAAACCTATTATTTGAAGGTCTAGGCTTTTGAAAACAGTTTCTAAAATCTTTGTACAAGTTATGCAGGTCCTTATTGATCTTTGGAGCAAAGCAGAGCTTCTCAATGATCTTCGATTGGCTGTTGGTTGAAATTTGAGGTCTTTTAACAAGAAAATGGCAGAAAAATATTTTTTTTAACATTTAGGAGGCTTTGTGTAGGGTTAACGCGCAAAAGTATATGAAATAAATGCATTTTCATAAGTTTATTATACATTTTTGGTTACCCTAACTCTGCATTGAATGATGGTCACATCGGGTTGGAGAAATGGTTTGGGACTCAAAGGGTTGAAACAGTAAGTGGTTATCACATAGTATTTGGGTGGTAAATGGTTTCGGGTGTAACCTACATGATCCAACAAGAATCGACCACGTGGCAGAGAGATAAAATCATAAAATCACCCATTTTGCGCAGAAGTGAGTTGGGAGTGACCGCGCATGTTTTCTATGCGATATTAGTTTATATCCGTCAAATCTAGGGTTTGAATCCAAATGGACCAGATTGGCTAGGAAGTTGTGTCAGAATGGAGGAGTGGGACCGGGGTTTATTAATGTGGGATGGGTTATAAACTCTAGAAATAAACGTTTAATACGTTCAAACCTTAGTTTTTATGATGGCAGGGCTAAGTTTCATGTGTTATTTAAATAAGTTCCAATGTTTTAATTATACATATGGGCACAAATTTTCTTTTATTATATAGTTTTCAACCTTTTTGACAGTTTTAAAAACTATAGGGGGCGGGATATTTATTTAAATGATATGTTAAACCAATGGGATAAGGGCGGCATTTATATTTCACACATGGGATATTAAACATTGGTTTTAACTTTAAAATAGTGGGTTTAGAGGGTTAAAAAATGATTTAATACTATAGAGGTATGTGCATTTAGGGATTTACTAGAATAAGTTAGAAGTTAATATTAATAAAGGTGTAGTGAAATGAATGAAAATACCATGTTTAACTCTAAGTAAAGTGCAAAAACAAAGCATTGATTGTCTTTATTGTATGACTTCACACTTTAACTTAGGAGAAATGTATTTTTAGTGTTTATGAATTACTTTGAAAGGGAATGAATTTAATTATTTAAGTTTTTACTTTCACTAAGTAAAAATGGGTTTTACTTAGGAAAAAGGGTTTATGATTTTATGAATGAAGGGTAAATGCTGATGAATATGGGTATAGTGTGGGAATTCAATATTTTAACTAATCAGTCATCAAGCATTGGGTCCGGTCCCAACAAAAGTCAGAGAAACACTCTGAGCCTTTTTAACTGATAGTTTAGAATACTGAATATTTGAAGGTGAGGGAAACTAGTGATTTTTGCCCAATGATGCTTTATTACATGATTTCTCAACTGATTTCTACCTACCCATCTTTACTTCCAACATTTTTACTTCATTTTCATGGGTGATTTTTTGTTTGCAACCCTAAAACATTATTCTTTCAAAGCATAAAACTATCTAAGTCTACCTTGTTTCATCAGAGGGCTCAAATTAAACTGTTGAGATCCTCATTATTCTATACCTATCTACTGATTTGTCAAGTTTAAACTATTTGACATATATTTATTCCCTATCTAAAACATGAAATTGAAAGCATGAAAATTTAAGATTAAATTATTTAACTGATCATAGATTATGGCATTTTTTGACACTGCTCATAATCATTATTCTTGCATTAAAATTAAAAGTAGTGGCATTTGTACTTGCTCACTTTCAGGTCTTATTTTATCTCTTATTTTATTTTGGGGTCTATATTTTCTAAGTCCTTTGATCTTTATTTTAGGACTTTTTACCCTCTTTTTGGCTTTTTATTATTTTTCATCTTTTCAAAATATGGGAAAACAACTTGCAAAAAGTAAGGTATGTACATATTTACAAGACTATCAAAGTAAATTCAAAATTTATGAACCCTATTATTATAGGACCCTAACAGATGTTAGTGTTGTCTGTTATGCACAAAAAAAGTGAGTTTTTTTCGTATGCTTGCGATTAGAATTAACACTAACAACTAGCGACTCCATAAGAGTTTATAATTATGACCACTATCATTTTTCATATCCCTACATGACCAGCTACTTCAAACCATAGGGTTTTTCTTTAGCTTCTTTTTTTTCTTTTCTTGATGTTGTTTTTAACCTTTAAAACCATAAAATAATAAAATTTCTAACTTCCATATGTTTCTGGGCCTATTGTGCAGGTGACAAGCATCTGCCGCAGGTGAGACGAAAGTTTTTTTTGAAACCTACTCTTGAGAGTGCGAGAAGTGCAGGTCACACTTTTTGGGCCAAAACCTGTGACCTCAACCTTCAGGACACAGAAAACAACCTCAAACCTGCAACCTTTGCAGAATTCAGGTCAAAAACTACGACTTGTAGTTTTTACAGGAATTTTCTGGGTTTGTCTGGGTTACTGTTCAAGGTTTTCTAACCTCCGTCTCTACCCGTTTTGGACCTGTAATTGATTTATTTTACTCATTGAAGTAGGAACCAAGCCCCCTAGGGCTTCAATACGCTTCCACCTTTCTTGGAGGATTTTAGCTGAAGCACGTCGTCTAAGATTTCAGTGTGTTCAACCATTTTTCATATCAGATCATGTACCTTTAGATCCATTTTAGATTGGTTATTTATCCATCCAAAACACCTCTTTTCAGTTTTTTTTGGTCCTCCTCTAGGGTTCCCTCCATTTCCCTTCAGGTTGTGGCATTTCACCACGTCATTTGTAGCACTTTTCCCTTTCGCTTTTTGTTGTTTTCTGCACCTATTTCTAGCAAATATGACCTTTAGATCATTGTCCCTCGCAAATTTAGATCCATTTCCTATTTTTGTGTGTTTTGACTAAATTTTTTCCCACCCATAGACTAGTTGTTCAAAAGCCCTCCTCCTTGGGTTTAGATTGATGCATATTTAGCTGTTTAATTTATGTTATATTCATTTTACTTTACTGTTATTTTAAGATTTATTTACAGCTATGTTGGCTTGAGGGGTCCTAACCCAGGTTCGGAGTTCAAATTTTTCCAACAAACCCCTATACTACTAGCCCTTTCGGCAATAACCTGCTTGCACAGGTCAAAGTCTCACCCGAAGTAGTATGGGTGGGTGTTGGAACTAGGTTTCCGCACCCTGAGAAAGGATAGGTAAGATAGACAGAGCTGCATTTGGCCCTGTGATACCCAGATCGCCTCTTTCTACACAGGGTCAATAGGTCTCTATTCGCATCCACGTGCGCTAGATCTATAATTATAAAATTTATGATAGTAGCACAATATTGCATAAAACAGAACAGAATAGATCTAGATATAGAAAACACACTTACACAGATCTTTCACAGCTTGAATACCAAACGTGCATAATGCAGTGATTACCAATGATTCACACAAACAATACACATATATTCAGTTCTTTATCAGCCTTTCTTATTCATCAATTCATCAGTTCCTTCTTACAATACCCTTCCTAGCCCGCGGACACAGCAGCACGGTCCTCACACAGCTAGACTCTGGATCTCTGCGCACACAGCCAACAGGAGTCCTTTCTCCAAAAACCCAAACAGATATCTTAAATCACAATTTGCATCAATAACTCTTCATCTTCTACCTTACAATACAAAATGTTCCTCTATTTATAATAATCTAGCCTAAAGTTTCTTATGGTCTGCAAACCGTGGTTTCCAGACCCCTGGTTTACCCTTTTTCCCATTACAATGCTTTCAGGGCTTTGAAGCACCACAAAACCCCTGTGCTAGGCTAAATATAATCAAGAGTATTCTAAATTGGAATAGTTTCACAGCTCGTAGGAGACCCTGCTCCAAAATTCCCCCAACACAATCTTCTGACTCGTCCCAAGTCACTGTGGCCGTGGGTTTGCCAAGCGCCTCTATAGTGATTGGATGATGAGCACACGTATCCCTTAGGCGTGTCAGTGGCCTCTCCCTGGTAGGTCGATCGTGCCTAAGCAAATTATTCCGACCATATAGTCATTTAGCCCTATATGGCTTGAGTCGACCACCATTGACAAATACAGATAACATGTCACCGCACAGGGTACCTAGCCAGATTGCTCCACCATTTGTGATTTCGTTAACAGTGTAGAGACCAAGCCAGTACTGCCAGAATTTCCCTGGGTGTTTCACAAATTGGCTATCATATAAGAGGATGAGATCGCCTTCTACGAATGTCATTTGGTGAATATTTTGATCATGCCAGGCTTTATCATGAGCCTTCTGACCCTGTTGATAAAATTTAGCAATAAAGTGATCTTCTTCCAAAGCCAAAAGTTGTGCAAGTTACTCCTCTGTGATATACGGTTCTGCCATATTTGTAAATGTTGCGATGTGTAGGCTAAGAACAATGTATTCGATGGGCATAATGGCCTCCTTGCCATAGACCATCCAAAAGGGGGTCCTTCCTGTTAGCTTCTTGCAGGTCATTCGGTGGGCCCATAGAACAGAGGGGATGCGAACATCCCAGTCACTACGATCGGCATTACAGACCTTGGTTAATGCCTGTTCAAAAATTTTGTTAAAAGCTTCAACCGCCCCATTTTCCTTTGGATGGTATGGTGTACTTTTCGCATGGTGGATCCGGAATTCCTCATTCAGGGCTTGAATCGTTTGGTTAACGAAGTGCGTACCTTTGTCACTCATTAGGATCTTTGGGTAGCCAAACCTAGTTAAAATCTTCTCAAAGATGAAGTGGGCAGCAGTATCCGCAGTACAATCCTTCACCTCTTGTGCCTCAGCCCATTGCGTGACATAGCGAGCGGTGGTAATAATGTAGCGCACACCTGTCTTCTTTCCCGGCGGATTGATGGGTCCTATAAAATCGATGGCCCATTTTTCAAAAGCCTGTGAATCCATTTGAGGCTGTAATGGAATCTCATCTTGGCGTGAGGGTCGTCTGGTTCGCTGGCACATATCACATGATTTAAAATAGGTGGAAGAGTCCTGATGCAGGGTAGGCCACCATAACCCAGCTCTCAAAATATTTTGTGCCATTGCTCTCCCTGCATAGTGGCCTCCTGCAATGCCTTCATGTGATTCCACAGAAATGACATGCCATTCATGTTCTAGAACGTATCTACATAGTAATTCATCAGCACCCATCTTGTATAAATGACCGGCGATGATATTAAAGTCTGACGCCCGAGTAACCAAATCCTTCTGCTGCACCGAATATTCTGCGGGGGCTACGCCTGTAGTTAGGAACTGAATGATATCAGCAAAGTGTGAGTCAACAACCTTAATAGTGAACAACTGTTTTGACTAGATTTTTTCCCACACATAGACTAGTTGTTGAGAAGCCTGCCTCCTTGGGTTTATACCGATGCATCTTTAGTTGTTTAATTTATGTTATATTCAATTTACTTTACTGTTATTTGCAGATTTATTTATAGCTATACAACACACTTTTTATTTTTTCTCTACACACGTCTAGGTTTAAAAATTAAAATTAACACACTTAACACACACACCCTAAGTGAAGAGCGTCTCGTTTACACCACTAGGCCAATATTATAACATTGTAATCATTGGATCCCACACCCCTCTGCCCTTATTTCGACATTGTAATCATTTGATCCTGCACCTCCTTGCCCTTGTTGCTCTCTCTCCCTTTTGTGATCCATGTTTTTTCTTCCATCATTGCGCCCCCAAGTCATTTATCCAGGAGACTTCTTGGTCATCATCCTCAGTTTCCATTAGGATGACTTACTCCTCCTCGTAGGATTCGAGTTAGTCCTCAACCGAGTCCCCATTCTGACTCTTCTTTTGTTTCATTGGTTTTCCCTTCTAGTTCTATTCCTGGTTCTCCCCCATGTCTGGTTTAGGACCTAACGCTGGTGGTAGCCCCAACCCTAATGCTGGGAATACTACTAGTGGGAACGCAACAGGAACTATCGCGGCTGCTCCCTTGGTCCCTTATATGGCAGGTCTCGGTCTTCCTGATTTTAACTAGTTGATCAATGACCCCATACACCATGATCGTGGTTGGCCTACTATGCCAACCAATCTCCCTTCTGACATCCCCAAGTTTGAAGGTCTTACTCAAGAATATCCTAAAAACCATGTTCGATCTTTCCACATGTGGTGTTCATCTAACTCCATCACCGATGACTCTATCCATCTTCGGTTGTTCCAGCGTACGCTTATTGGAGAAGCTTCTAAGTGGTATGTTGACCAGACCTCCTCCTCTGATACTACTTTTGGGACTCTTTCCCAAGCTTCTCTATCTTACTTCCAGTTTCCCCTTCATTATGACACTAGTACCGAACTTTTGACTTCTTTCTGGCAATCGTATGTGACCCGCCTATCCGATCATGTCCAGGAAAGGAAGATAAGAAAGAGCCTATGTTGAGCCCCTACATTTGAATACCCTATCTACATGGATTGGTCTCTTAGCTCCCTTTTTCCTGATATCAACAAAGATGTATCATCTCATTTTCCTTAGACCAAAGAAGATTCTCTCCAGGTTCCGTTAAAATATGATTTGATCTACGTACAGTTTGTTTATGTTTATACTGTCTTACCTGATCTCCCTAAACCCGGTTATGCCAATGCACCGGTGGAATCCCATGCCACCGATGGTATCTTTGGAGCCCTTTCTCATCCATACACTCATCCTCCCATGGGTTATTGCTTCCCTTAGGGAGGGGCTTGCTCCTCCAACACTTTTCCCCCTCCTGGTAGCATGTATCCACGAAACAACATGCCTCCTCCTTTTTCCCAACCTATTTACCACAATGTTTTCCAACCTCCTTATTATTCATATCCACATCCTAGTGCTCCAGCTCCTCCAACATTAGCACCCCCATCTCCCTTTCCTTCTCAACCCCCACAGCAGCAACCACCCCCCCCCCCCTAGGGGTAGGTGTATGAATAGCAAGGCACGACTAATCTTCCTACTTCTAAAAACAAGAGGAAAGGCACCCAAAATCAATCTTCCCTAGGTAATCCAGGACCTAATCCCTAAGGGAATGCACCTGTAACACCTCCAGTTTAAGGAAATTTTTTTTTTTTTTTTTTTTCCTCCTTTTCATACTTGGATTCCCTCGTTATTTACTTGATTGTCTGAATACTAAGTTCAGAAATTAGGTATTTACTTTCATCCATTATTATATTTTTCTCTACTTCTGCAGTATCTCTTTTAAATTTGAAAAACCTCTTGTCCACTATCCTTCCTAATAACATTCAGTGCTCCCCATGTGCACATTAAACCCATGTACATATGGAGGAACCTCTGGAAATTTTGAATAATGAGCCTGGGGAATTTAACTTTAGTTCTTACTAAAGTTCCTCTAACCCTCTAGCATCTCTCTCTTATTAAAAGTATTGAACATTCCCCCCGTATACTTTTCCCACCAAGTGTATATATATTTCCATATCTCTTTATATTATCATGGGATGTTCTTCTTTCTCTATACCTAATACAATCATAGACTCTATGGCCATACATATTTTTCAATAACATCACCTAACACCTATATATATTTAATACATATACTTTTGAATCCATTATATATATTCCACTTATATATCTTGGGATATCTATATATACAAGTATATCACCTAGATATATAGAGGACCTATATATATAAAATGCATTTATCAACCATTTCTGTTAGCTCTCATATACCCCACATATATGTATGGTTACATTTATATAATACCTATATAAATCATGGATATCTACCTTTTTATAATACGACATTTTAATGCATACATAGATATAGAAATATAACCTATATATATATATATATATATTTATGACACTCCCCTTTGATAATAAAATTGAAATTGTATAACTATATCCGCCTTGATATTCCATTCGAATATATGACAGAACTTGTATCAAGCGTGTATTAGACATAATATAATCCCACCTTGTAATATTATGATTGTATAAAACACAATGGTCCGCTCTTATCGCTGAGTACGTCAATGAGTTTTAAGGCGGCGAATTTATTGATTTTCAACCACCGAGACTCCTGGGCTTTCGCTGATCGTGATACGTCACTCACTTCGTAGATTTTTGGCATGGCAAAGGTCGTACTACCAATTACACGGCGTAACTCGTTCCGGCTACCCCTAACCCTAATTCTAAAATCCGGGGCGTGGTTTTGTCTTTCCACCCTGTTTTAGGTTGCGCTACTTGCTCAATTATACTTGTATGCATAATACCGCCTGAATTAAATTCACCAGCTATGCGTTTTGCTGTTCTTTTGCGTCAAGTGTACTGGTGTTGGTTTAACGTGTGGGGTGTTTATCTTTTGGTATGCAGAGACGGTGTAGCGCGCAGAAGAGTGGAGTACCCGGCGCCGCCCTTACAGATCCATGCTCAGCCATTATGTTACGTGTAGCTTTTTAGGTTGTGTTTCTATTCGGCCCGGTACTGTGCTAGCCGACTACCACAGGTTCAGTACCTATTTTGAAACTCTTTCACATTACCGGGTACCATACTGTCGACAAAGCTGCGTTGTTGTCCAATCGACCTTGGGATTCTCTGCACGCCTGGGACAGTGAGCTTAGGGTTTCTCATACCCTTCCACCTTACCTTGGTGGCAAACACGCAATTATCCCTCTGCTGTTACTATCTATATATCCAACTACGGTTCCCGTTGGATCTCTTTCTGGTTGGAGTGATTGTTTTTCTTCCACTCGTTCACCGAGGGCGTTGATTTTTCCATGGAGATCTGATACAAGCGTACCAGATTCAGCTGGAAGGTATGAGAGTTAATACGAAGCCTTCTATCGCTCATTACATTCTGCAATTCGTTTTTCTATCTTCAAGAAATTGGTTTACGCATTTTGTTGTGCAGGGGATGCCTACGCAGGGGTTTCTGGCTGCGCTCAGTATGCATCAGGACGGACACAAGCCCTCAAACGGGTTTCCCTCCTATCATCAAGTCGAACCCGTTGTTAACTTATCAGCCATCGTCCCGCCGCCTGGTCTCAGTTTTCTTTGAGCTCCAGCGTGACAGCCTTCCCTTTGCTGCCGTGCTACTGTGTATTTTGTATGGTCTAATTGTAATTGTTTTTCTACTCCTCCGTTTAAATCGGTCGAAGAAGAGCCTTATCTTCATTTCGTTTATGTGTCTGTGTTTTCAGAGATCTGATTTTTATCTAGAACCCATGCGAACTGTCAAACTTATTTTGTGGCTACGCGTATCTGGTTTTTAACGTAGCTCGATTGTGATCATGGTCCACAGCGCTCTGGCCGCTCACCTCTAACTTTTTCAATCTTGTTTCAGGGTAGCTGGAAATATGGACTCGCGCTCATTGCCAAGGGCCGAACCGAACTCATCAGTTGGTACTTCCTACCCTTAACGCGATTGAGTATCTGTATTTCTGTGTGTTTAATGCTAGTAGTATTCTTCGCTAAAACACGAATGGCCTTAACGCCTTAGTGACTCTGTCATGCTGCAATAACCTGCACCAGGGAGGTGAAGCGATCATAGTCATCTCTGCGTCGATTTATAGTTTTAAAAGTCGATTTTGGTATTTCCTCCGCATTTATGCTTAGTTATATTGTTACGGTCTGCTGCCTATCATCGTTTAACCCATGAGTATTCAGCTAATAATTTATATCCATATGATAGATGCTGCAATTATTGATAATAGAAGTTCGCTTACCAGTATATAGCTATAGTTTAAAATATACCGTCGTTTTTATAATCAGTTCACCACATCTCATGGTGAATCAAACCCTAAAATGTCATGTTCGTTGATAGTTGTATAATAAATCGAACGGCATAATAAATCGAACGACATTATCGTTTAGCATAGTTCGATCGTGCGCCAGGTCGCATCGACCTAGGGTATATATGTATACATTTTTCCCACCGAATATTATTCTATAATCGTTGATTTCAATAAGCCATTAGTTAACTCACGACTCTCACGTTTTGTTTTTAATGCATATGTATATGTAATGCTATTATTTTAATTCGTGGCTCTTAAAATCTATTTTTCTTTTGATATATACATGTATATATTCGGTGGTACTTGAATAGAGATCTTAATTATTAATGTAAGTCCTTGGCCATGGTACTTGTTTCAAGAATGAAAGGTAAATCTAGAAAAGAAACATATAAACATTTAAATGTTGTAAAAACCCTATAGATTAGAAATGTTCTTTCTCTCACACCAATTTCGAAGTTCATATTATAATGTTTTTACTTTCTTCTTTCTGGATTTATACCATGCAACTTCAGTTCTGCTACAATATTTTTCTATCATACACATGAACATACAATATCATCTTTGTATATATAGGGAACAAAACAATATTTAATTATCTGTAGAGGCTAAGTAACTTCAGATTTAAACCGACCTGGGTTTAGAGTTTCTGAGGTTTCTACTCTATGGATTTCTGGTCTACAACCAAACAGAATCTGGAAGGTGAATGCCTTAGGATGGAATCTGTTAAGTGTAGTACTAAAATCCCTCATACAAATTCTCTTAAATTTTTATATGTAGCCAATTCATACCATAATACATCAGAATGAACAGAATTTACAGGAACATACCACTATTGCAATTGACCAACCTCCCAACCTTAGAATCCTCTTTGTCTCCCAGGACTCACCCCCGAGCTGAGATCACCTCCTAGCCCAGATCAACCTCTGATCTGCCTAGGAGCAGCTTATTTAAGCTCATATTTCCCCAAACCATGTTTCTAATTCTGCGTCCAGAATAGCAAGATGCTTTCTTTCCTGTTTAGCCTTGGCTTCCCATTTTGGGATTCTTTAAAGCTGTTTTATGCTTTTCCTCATCTTTTCCAGCTTTTCTTTACCTCTTCCCAACTACTCCTCTTCATTGGGGAAATTTAGATTCCTCCTCAAATCTAAATTAATTTCTTTCAAGGATTTTTGAAAGATTTTGGGGATTTGTTGCCTTATCCATCCTCATGGATTTGGCAAGTGATCTCTAATTCTCATCTTGGTCAAATTGCACAATCATTTTATTTATTTCCTCAAATAAAATATGCAAATACATTCACACCATACTTATCCCTTGGGGTCCACCCCCTTTAGGATTAAAGTTCAATGTCTAACTTTAAAAAATTCAACACACAAATTGGGGGTGTTACATATTCCCCCTCTGAAAATAAACACCGTCCTCGGTGTTATTATTTAACTACTAGAGTTCACTTAAACAAAAATGGATATTTCTCCATCATTTTAGCTTCCCTTTCCCAGGTAGCTTCTTCAGCAGTAAAGTGCTTCCACTGCACTTTTACTCTAGCCACTGTTCTGTTTCTCAACTCAATTTCTTCCCGCTCCAATATTTGAAGCGGTTCTGGCAGAAACTCCCCTTCTGGTTCCACCTGTACAACATTCCAATCAACTATGTGAGAAGCATCATGCACATATCTTTTTAATAATGAAACATGAAACACATTATGCACTCTAACATGGGGTGGTAAGGCCAGTTTGTAAGCCACTGGTCCCACCCTTTCTAATACTTCAAAAGGCCCACAATATCTAGGTGCCAGTTTTGCACAACTTCCAGCATAAAGTGTGCTCTTTTTGGGTTTGATGCGTAAATACACATGATCCCCCACTTTGAATTCTCGGTGCACTCTTTTCTTATCAGCATAGCTTTTCTGGCGATCTTGTGCTGTCTTGATATTTATTTGTATCTGTTTGACAACTCTTTCCATCTCTTGTAGTGCATCTGGTCCCAACACCAGTTTATCCTCTGGTTGACTCCAGCTCAAGGGAGTACGGCACTTTCTCCCATAGAGTGCCTCAAACGGACTCATCTTAATAGAGGATTGGTAACTATTATTATAGGCAAACTCAGCTAAATGCAGATACTCTTCCCATTTTGATGGCCTATCCATCACGTACATTATCAGCATATCCTCTAAAATTTGATTTGTCCTTTCTGTTTTCCCATCAGTTTGAGGGTGATAGGCAGTACTAAAATTCAGCTTAGTACCCATTCCTGCAAACAACCCTTTCCAAAACGCTTCTGTAAACTTAGCATCCCGATCTGAGACAATCACCTTGGGAACTCCATGAAGCCTTACTATCTCCTTTAGGAAAACATTTGCTACTTGAGCGGTTCCAAAGGTAGACTTTACTGGTATAAAGTGAGCAGCTTTTGTGAGAGTGTCTACTACTACCATTACAGAATCATGTTGATATTTAGTCTTGGGTAATCCTGTTATAAAATCCATGGAAACTGTGTCCCATTTCCATTCTGCAATTGGCAAAGGGTTTAAAAGCCCTACTGGGTGTTGATGCTCAACTTTGACTAACTGACATTCCATACATCTACTTAAATACTCTGCCACATCTCTTTTCATTCTTGGCCAGAACAACTTCTTCTTCAAGGCTGTTAACATCTTTTGGTATCCTGGATGTCCTGCATAGGGCTGTTTGTGATATTCATCTAGAATTTCTCTTTTCAATGACTCTATATTTGGAATATACAACCTATTTTTGTAATAGAGTAGCCCTCTTTGGTTTTTTGTGAAATCAGTTTTATCCTTTTTCTGTAGTTTCACCAAGAGTGCTTCATAGTTGGGATCTTGCTTTGCTGCTTTTCCTACCAATTCCTCTATCTCCATCTGGGCACTACTCCCAATGTTGTTTAAATGTTGACAAGCATTTCTACTTAAGGCATCAGCAACTTTATTTTATTTTCCCTTGATATGCTTTATATCCATATCAAATTCACTTAGAAAGGACAACCATCTGGCTTGTCTTGCATTCAGGTCAGTTTGGGAAAAAAAATATTTGAGGCTGATATGATCAGTCATCAATGTGAACTTCTTCCCCAGCAGATAGTGCCTCCACATTTTTAAAGCATGGATAATAGCTGCAAATTCCAAATCATATGCACTATAATTCTGTTCATGTATTTTCAGTTTCCTAGATTCATAGGCAATGACTGAATTTTCCTGCAACAGGACTCCTCCCAGCCCTTCTCTGCAAGCATCTGTACATACAACAAACTCTTTATCAGGATCAGCAATTTTTAATATAGGGGCTGAAATAAGTTTATGTTTTAACTGCTCGAAACCGTTTTGACATTTTTCAGTCCACCCAAACTTGACACCCTTTCTTTGCAATGAAGTGATGGGATGTGCTATGGCAGAAAATATTTCCACAAATCTACGATAGTAGCCTGCCATCCCCATGAATGACCTTACTGCTGAAACATCAGTTGGGACTGGCCATTCTTTAATTGCTTTTATCTTTTCAGGGTCAACTGCAAGCCCTTTTTCAGAGATAATATGACCCAAATATTGAATTTTATCTTTATAAAATTCACATTTGCTGAACTTGGCATATAGCTGGTTTTCTTTTAAAGTCTGCAACACTATTCTCAGATGTTCCTTATGTTCGTCCTCATTTCTGGAGTAAACTAAGATATCATCTATGAACACAAGAACAAATTTATCCAAATATTTATTCAACACACTATTCATCAGGCACATAAAAGTGGCAGGGGCATTTGTCAGACCAAAAGGTAGGACTACAAATTCGTAGTGTCCATACCGGGTTCGGAAAGCTGGTGATACCCAGTCCTTAAGTCAATCTTTGAAAATACTGAGGCCCCTCTCACTTGATCAAAAAGATCATCAATTCTAGGAAGTGGATATCTATTCTTAATGGTCAACTTGTTCAGTTGCCGATAATCAATGCACATCCTAAACGTTCCATCCTTCTTTTTAACAAATAAAACAGGTGCTCCCCATGGAGACACACTTGGTCTAATGTAACCTTTATCCAATAATTCTTGCAGCTTCATCTTCAGCTCCATCAGTTCTAGTGGACTCATCCGATAGGGGGCTCGGGAAACAGGTGTGGCTCCCGGCACCAGATCTATAGAAAAGTCAATCTATCTTTTGGGGGGAAGATGAGGGATTTCCTTGGGAAAGACTTCCTTAAATTCTCTGATGACTGGTATAGCATCCAGTAACTCTTCCTCAATTTTCTGTTCTATTTCTTCTACATGCACTGCATAGACTTGGTATCCTTTTCTAGCTGTTCTTTTCAATTGTAAGGCTGATATTTGTCTTACTGAAATGGGTTTTGGTTTCCCTTTTAGTGTAAAAGGTTTCCCTTCCTCATCCACAAAATGCAGGGTTTTATCCCAGCAGTTCATCAGAGCTTTCTTCTTTTCCAACCAATCCATTCCTATCAGCAGATCATAGGATCCTAATGGAAATATGTTCAAATTTACTTCTGTTGTAAAGCCATTTAATTGTATTGCTGTTTTGGGCAATTTATGTGTGACTTTTCTCTTAGTTCCAGTGGCCAGCTGTACCAACCATGACTGCTGAAATTTTTCAGGTTTAATTTTACATTTTTCTACAATTCCAGGACTAATGTAACTTAAGGAAGCACCTGGATCAATCAAAACAATAACAGGTAGGTCAGAAATCTTACCCTCCATTTCCACCATGGTTGCTTGATGTTCTGCTTGCCGATTTTCCAAGGCTGCACTGATAGTTGGTATGCTTCTGGCTATGTCATTGACTGTTGTTGCCTCTCGCTCTCTGCTGATCATATGAATATTTCGATGGGGACAATCCCTCATCATATGGGGTTCTCCACAACCCCAACACTTCAAAGGTTCCTTCATTCTGACTGTCCCTTCCTTTTTATTGTTCCCTTCTACTGGTTTTGAAGCCACTTGGGACTGAGCAGTTTGACTTTCTTTTGGTTTATTGAATTTTTTCCGCTGATGGTCTCTACCAAAATTTCTTAGATATGCTGGTTTTGGTCTTTTACCTTTGAACTCACCCTTGTTCAGCCAGCTCTTCCCTTGTTCAGCTTTACCTTTAAACTGCTGATAGCATAATATTGCTTTTCTAACAGCCTCATCCATTGTCTTTGGATTGTCAAACTCAATTTTCTCCTTGTACACAGTAGGCAAACAATTTAAAAACCTTTGCACTTTTGCCTTTTCTCCCCTAATGTAAGGGACATACCTCAGTAAATTTGTAAACTTAGTGACAAACTCATCAATAGTGAGTTGTCCTAATCTAAGTTCATGGAATTATTTTGCTTTATCATCATAATAATGTTCATTCAAATAACGACTTTTGAACTTAATCTGAAAATCTTCCCAAGTAACTATCTTTTCATCAATGACATGCACCATTTTTGTCTCTTCCCACCACAATGTAGCCTTTCCTTGTAGCTGATACACATCTAATCTGGCCTTCAAATTTCTCTCATATTCATATACTTGGAAATAGTTGATCATGTTCAACAACCAAGCTTCAGCATCCTCTTCCTTCTCCCCATCATAGGAGGGAGGTTTGATCTTCCTAAATTCCCCCTGCAATTCTCTTTTCTGCTTATGTTGATTTCTAGCTGCATCCTCATCCTCAGACTCATCCATCTTTCTTTTTCCAGAACCTTCGCCTTCCTGGCTGTTCCGGGAAGTTAGCTCTCTGATGAGCTTTTCCTGCTCCTTACTGGCTGATGACAACATGTCATTCTGGCTTCTTATTTTAGCCAATTCTCATTGCATCCTGTGCAACATGGCCATTACTGGGGCATTGGGATCTGGAGTAGCAAACTCATCACACAGATCCACATAAATTCCTCCCTCTTCAGCCATTTTAGCACCACTGTACACACTCATACATTTGATTAGTAAGACAAAAAAACAATATGTACAATGTTTAATAATATTTAAAATTCAGTGAGCACATTAACAACAGCCCAATTTTTGCACTTGAGCTCCTATACCATTTGTAACACCTCCAGTTTAAGGAATTTTTTTTTTTTTTTTTTTTTTGGTCTGAATACTAAGTTCAGAAATTGGTTATTTACTTTCATCTATTGTTATATTTCCCTCTACTTCTTTAGTATCTCTTTTAAATTTAAAAACCTCTTCTCCACTATTCCTTCCCAATAACATTCAATGCTCCCCATGTGTACATTAAACCCATGTACATATGGAGGTACATCTGGAATTTTTGAATAATGAGCTCAGAAATTTAACTTTAGTTCCCTCTTGCTAAAGTTCCTCTAACCCTCTAGCATCTCTCTCTTATTAAAAGTATTGAACATTCCCCCTGTATACTTTTCCACCAAGTATATATATATTTCCATATCTCTTTATATTATCATGGGATGTTCTTCTTTTTCTACACCTAATACAATCATAGACTCTATCGCCATACATACTTTTCAATAACATCACCTAACACATATATATATTTAATACATATACTTTTGAATCCATTATATATATTCCACTTATATATCTTGGGATCTATATATATATATGTATATCACCTATATATATAGATGACATATATATATATAATGCATTTATCAACCATATCTTTTGAGCCCCTCATATACCTCACATATATGTATAGGTACATTTATATAACACTTATATAAATCATGGATATCTACCCTTTAATAATACGGAATTGAATGCACACATATATATAGATATATAACCTATATATCTATATCTATTTATGACACCCCCCCCTTTGATAATAAAATTGAATTCGTATAACTATATCCGCCTTGATATTCCATTCGACTATATGATAGAATCCGTATCGAATATGTATTAAACATAATATCACCCCACATTGAAATATCATGATTGTATATAATACAATGGTCCGCTCTTATCGCTGAGTACGTCAATGAGTTTTAAGGCGGAAAACCCATTGATTTTCATACACAGAGACTCGGCAGTTTGACGTGCCACGTCACCACGGTTGATTATTGGGCATGGCAGTGGTCCGACTACCAATTACACGGCGTAGAACTTACTCGTTCCGGCTATACCTAACCCTAATTCTAAAATCCGGGGGCGTGGTTTTATTTTTCCACCCTGTTTCTAACTCGTCGCGGTAGGGTGCACTAATTTCTCAGTTTATACTTGTATGCATATTTCCTCCTGAATTAAATTTACCAGCTATGTGTTTTGCTGTTCCTTTGCGTCAAGTGTACTGGTGTTGGTTTAACGTGTGGGGTTTCATCTTTTGGTATGCAGGGACGGCGTCGCGCGCAGGAGATTGGAGTACCCGGTGCCGCCCTTACAGATCCATGCTCAGCCATTATGTTACGTGTAGCTTTTTAGTTTGTGTTTCTATTCGGCCCGGTACTGTGCGAGCCAACTACCGCAGGTTCAGTACCTAGTTTGAAACTCTTTCACATTACCGGGTACCACGCTGTCGAAAAAGCTGAGTTGTTGTCCAATCGATCTTGGGATTCTCTGCACGCCTGGGGCAGTGGGATTAGGGTTTCTCATACCCTTCCAACTTACCTCGATGGCATACACGCACTTATCCCTCTGCTGGTTATTATCTATATGTATCCAGCTCTGGTTATAGTTGGATCTCATTCTGGTTGGGGTGATTGTTTTTACTTCCACTCGTTCACCGAGGGAAGTGATATTTCCATGGAGGTTTGATACCGGAGTACCAGATCAGCTTGAAGGTATGAGAGTTCATGCGTAGCCTTCTATCATTCTTTACCTTCTGCCATTCGTTTTAATGTCTTCAGGTAATGTTGTGTCTAAATCGTTTACGAATTGCGTTGTGCAGGGGATGCAGACGACGGGGTTTCTGGCTGCGCTCAGTGTGCATCAAGACGGATACAAACCCTCAACCGGGTTTTCCTCCTATCGTTAAGCCGAATCCGTTGTTAACTTATCATCCATCGTCCGGATGCCTGATTTCAGTTTTCTTGGCGCTCCAATGTGACAGCCTTCCCCTTACTACCGTGCTACTGTGTATTTTGTATTGACTAATTGTATTTTTTTCTATTTCTCCGTTTAAATCGGTCGAAGAAGAGCCTTATTTTCAGGTTTCACACTAGTTAGACCATATGGTAGCAGAGATTTAAGCATTTCGTTTATGTGTCTGTGTTTTCCGAGATCTGGTTTTGATCTAGAACCCACGTTAACTGTCAAAACTTATTTTGTGGCTACGTGTATCTGGTTGTTAACGTAGCTTGGTTGTGATTATGGTCCACAGCGCTCTGGCTGCTCACCTCTAACTTTTTCAACTTGTTTCGTGGTAGCTGGCAATATGGACTCGCGATCATCGCCAGGGGAAGAACCGAACTCATCAGTTGGTAACTTCCTTCCCTTAACGCGATCACGTCTCTGTGTTTCTGTGTGTTTAATGCTAGTAATATTCTTCACTGAAACAAGAATGGCCGCAACGCCTTGGTGACTCTGTCATACTATAATACCCTGAACCAGGGAGGTGAAGCGGTCATAGTCATCTCCGCGTCGATTCATAGTTTTAAAGGCTGATTTTGGTATTACCTACGCATTTATTCTTAGTTGTATTGTTACGATCTGCTGCCTATCATCGTTTAACACATGAGTATTCAGCTGATAATTAATATCCATATGATAGATGCTACGAATATTGATAATAGAAGTTCGCATGCTAGTTTATAACTATAGGTTTAAAATATACCATCGTTTTTATAATCGGTTCACTCCATCTCATGATTAATCAAACCCTAAAATGTAGTGGACGTTGATAGTTGTAAAATTCGAGGATTTTTGTGTTGGAACAAGGCCACGGCATAATAAATCGAATAGTCATTATGGGTTAACATAGTTTGATCGTGCGCCAAGTCGCATCGGCCTATGGTACCTATATATATATATATTTTTCTCACCGAATATTATTTTATAATCGTTGATTACAATGAGTCATTAGTTTAACTCACGGCTATCACGTTTTATTTTTAATGCATATATATATGTATTGTTATTATTTTAATTCGTGGCTCTTATATTCTATTTTCTTTTGATGTATACATGTATGTGTTCGATAGTACTTGAATAGAGGTCTAAATTTTAATTTAAGTCTTCGGCCATGATACTTGTTTCAAGGATGAAAGGTAATTTAGAAATGAAATATATAATCATATAAATGTTATAGAAACCCTATAGACTAGAAATGTTCTTTCTCTAGCACCAATTTCGAATTTCATATTATAATGTTTTTACTTTCTTCCTTTTGGATTTGTACCATGTAACTTCAGTTCTGCTACAATATTTTTCCAGTCTACACATGAGCATATAATATCACCTTTGTATCTACAGGGAACAAAACAATATTTAATTATCTGTAGAGGCTAAGTAACTTCAGATTTAAACCGACCTTGGTTTAGAGTTTCTGGGGTTTCTACTCTATGGATTTCTGGTCTACAACTAAACAGAATCTGGAAGGTGAATGCCTTACGATGGACTCTATTAAATGTAGTACTAAAATCAATCATACAAATTCTCTTAAATTTTTATATGTAGCCAATTCATACCATAATACATCAGAATGAGAAAAAATTACAGGAACATACCACTATTGCAATTGACCAACCTCCCAACCTTAGAGTCCTCTTTGTCTCCCAGAACTCACCCCCGAGCTGAGATCACCTCCATCACAGATCAACCACTGATCTGCTTAGGAGCAGCTTATTTAAGCTCATATTTCCCCAAAGCATGTTTCTAATTCTGCGTCCAAAATAGCAGGATGCTTTCTTTCCTGTTTAGCCTAGGCTTCCCATTTTGGGATTCTTTAAAGCTGCTTTAAGCTTTTCCTCAGCTTTTCCAGCTTTTCTTTACCTCTTCCCAACTACTCCTCTTCATTAGGGAAATTTAGATTCCTCCTCAAATCTAATTTAATTTCTTTCAAGGATTTTTGAAAGATTTTGGGGATTTGTTGCCTTATCCATCCTCATGGATTTGGCAAGTGATCTCTAATTCTCATCTTGGTCAAAATGCACAATCATTTTATTTATTTCCTCAAATAAAATATGAAAATACATTCACACCATACTTATCCCTTGGGGTCGACCCCCTTTAGGATTAAAGTTCAATGTCTAACTTTAAAAATTCAACACACAAATTGGGGGTGTTACAGCACCTAACACTGCTAACCAACAATAGGGCACTCAGCCCAAGCAGGATAGGCCTGTTTCCATGAATAATCCTTGTTCTTGTTGCTGTGTCTATGGTCACTACACCCATGATTGTCATCTTTTACCTCAGACACATCAGATGTGGGATACTCAAGCAGAATCACGAGGACATCAAGTGTCCCCTTCGGTTCCTCCCAATGCTACACTTACCCAACCCGCTGTGTTTACCAATCCTTTCCCCCAACAAGGATTATTTGCTACCCAACGCCCTCAAGGTCAGGCGGCCACTCAACCTCCTCCATCTGGAACCTCTGATTACCATATTCTCATGATGAACTCTGACCAACCCATTACTGTTGACCTCAAACTTCTGACTCGGTCCCGTCAGTACAACAAGCCTCATGCTACGTCTACCCCCGAACCCCTTTCTTCAGGTTCCAGAGAGCCTATTTAGACAACCAATGGTTCTTTACAGATCCCTCAACCTAAGGTAGAGGTTCATCCCAAGATCCCCAGGGGACCATTATTTCGAAACGATGCTTCTAGCAAAGTTGGCCATTTGTATAATATAGTAGATGATTTGGCACAATCTCCTGCTGTCATCTCAATGCTAGAACTCCTCCAGTCATTAAAAGCTATGCTAACTTCCATGGGTGTTGTGGATCCTTAAGATGATCTTTTGATCATCTTCGATGTCGATCGATCATAACATCTTCCCCTTCCTACTTCCGTCGCCTTCCAAATCCCTATCAAGATCTAGAATTCCAACATCTCTTGTTGTATCATTGATGAGGGGGCATCAAATTATGTGATGTTTGCTTCGGTTTGCAAGCAATTCGGATCTCCTGAGTTGGCCCCTTCCACTATCACCCTCTGAGCATGGGATGGACACTCTTCCGAGCCCATAGGCCTGTTCCACAATTTTCCTATTACTCTTGTGGGCAGCACTTTTTTTGTTGACGTAGAAGTTATTGATGCCCCCTTAGATTACAACATTCTATTGGGTCGTAGCTACACTAATGTGATGCCTACTATCCCATCTGTGGCTCACCGTAACATGTGCTTTCCTCATAACATAAAGAGAGTCACCATCGACTAATTTACATATTACGAACCGAAGTCTCAAACCTCCCGTGAGTCCATCATCTCTTCAGTGGCCAACAAACAAAAAGTCAAACCTTTGACTAGTGTTTCACCCGGAGTCTATAAAGACTCCTATTTGTTTTGTTCATTCTCTGGTATTTCTCCTCCTTTCTCTGATCTTAGCTCGTCAAACATTTGCATGATGTGATCGTCCCAGTTCGACCTCAAGCGGCCTGCTTCGACTAGTCAGCAGCCCCGCCCTCCGCAACCTACTCCTAGAACCTTGACTCAACCTTAGTGACCCCCTACTCAAGGACCCTCATCTATAGCTTGTATCCATAAGCCTCTCTACCCTCTCGGCACGGTTCCTCCTAGCCTTAACCATCTCGGAGTTGTCCCACCTAGCAATTAACCCTCCTGTCTGATACAGTTCCTAGCTCCCCCTCCTAGTGTATTTTCAGTACCTGTTATGGCTTCCTTATCCCTTCCTAACCTGACCTTGGGGATCCCAGCCTGGTACATTAATACCCCAGCCACTATCCTACCTAGTTAGCCCAAACCTTATCTTTCTTTGACCCTGGTTCAACTGGTCCCCATGACCCCTCCCTTGGCTATCGTGCCTTAGCCACCTCAATAGGAACCTATGTTAAGTCCCTATATTAATAGTGTAGCCACTTATTATGTTAGTGTAGCCCCCCTTATTGTTATTATTGTACCCCTGTAACCCCCATATTGTTCTTATTGTGCCCTTACATTATTATTGTTAGCTTGGCTAGGATTACATTGTGACCCCACTAGGATTATATTGTGGCCCCATGGAATCCTATATATAGAAGGAGGTTGTGTTCATTTGTATCATCCAAGAATTGTTCATTTATGTAATGTATTGGAGTTTAACCCCTCGAAGTGGCTTATTTCTAAGGCGTTTATATCTTTTTTCTTCTATTTTTGGAGCTGGTTACACAACATTTGGTATCAGAGCTTTGGATTCTAGGGTTTCGCTTCTCCAAACAGGTCATCGTAGAATTTTCGCTATAACTTTTTTTCTACGAAGTTTCAGAAGCTGAAATTTTTAGGGTGTGAAGCTAAAATCCTGAGGACGATTGTCTAAAAATTTCAGAGCTTGGTTCGCAATATTTTCGGAGATATCATATGTGGAAGTTAGGTTTTTTTCAAGCTCCTAAATAGGTCATCGTGGAATTTTCTCTATAAATTTTTTTCTACGAAGGTTCAGAATCTGAAATTCGTATGGTGGGAAGCTGAAATCCTGAGGAAATGTTTCAAAAAAATTCAGAGCTTGGTTCGCTATATTTTTGGAGATATGATCTGTGGAAGGTAGTGCTTTTTCGGGCTCCTGAATTTCATCTCAAAGAGGTGATCGTGGGAAAAGTTCAATAACTCTCTCTATGGGTAGTGGATTTGAATTCCGTAAAATGTGGTCACAATTTCATGGACTGGAGTTTCTTGGCTATCAATTTTAGAGACAAAGGATGAAACAGTGACACGTGGCAAGTCCTACAAGTTTGCTCTACTGAACCAGTCCAAAATTAGGTCATTGTGGGAGATTGGACACAACTTTGTCTTGAAGAATTGAAATCAGAACAGACCTGTGGCATTCGAAAGATAATTCAGAAGGCTACGTCAGTACCAAAATTCATATATTGAAGTGCTGCAATCACAGAGATAATCCAATTTGAATATCGAGCTCCTCAAAATCAAGAAAAAGTTATACTATGACGCATGAAGAGGAAGAGTTGCAGTATGAGATATCAAAATTACGGTACCAAGTGCAACAAGTTTCAATATTACGAAGAGAAATTGAAGATGAAATAGATGGTTTAAAAGCAGAAATGAAGGCTAAGTTGGATGGTTTGAAGGATAAAATAATAGCTAATATGGATGATAAATTAGTGGAAGATCACAGCAAGCATCAACAACAAGTTCTCCAACTCTCAAAGGATAACCCAACTTTGGTGCAGAATATAATGAAACAACAGGAAGATCAACATCACATCGAAAGAAGTTATGAAGCAGTCATAGAAACAAGAACTTGAAAATTATGATCAATGTCAGAGTATCTCAGCAAGTGGAAGAACTTTCCTGTAGAATATTTCACATGGGAGGATGAGAATTTTATACAGAAGCATCAAGAAATAATCAAGCGTTGAGGACAACACTTGTTTGAAGGAGAGGGGCATGTTAAGTCCCCATATTAATAGTGTAGCCACTTATTATGTTAGTGTAGCCCCCCTTATTGTTATTATTATACCCCTGTAACCCCCATATTGCTATTATTGTGCCCTTACATTATTATTGTTAGGTCGGCTAGGATTACATTGTGACCCCACTAGGATTATATTGTGGCCCCATGGACTCCTATATATAGAAGGAAGTTTTGTTCATTTGTATCATCCAAGAATTGTTCATTTATGTAATGTATTGGAGGTTTCCCCCTCGAAGTGGCTTATTTCTAAGGCGTTTATATCTTTTTTCTTCTATTTTTGGAGCTAGTTACACAACAACCTAATCCTATTGTGATAGCTTAGAATTAAGGGGATAAAGCTCAAAAGAAGGCACCTAAAGACAAAGCTGCCCCAAAAAACCCTGCTCCTCCTTAGCCTCCAAAACATACCCACTTGTGTGCTCTGTGTGATGTTGTTGGTCATGCCATGCATAATTGTCCTGAATTACCTTGTCTCAAGCCTATGGTAAATGAAGTGTTTCCTAAGTCTGATATCAAGAAATTCCATGTTACTTTACCTGATTCAACCAAGAAACTCAAGACTTTTTACACAAATCACCACTATGCATTGCATTATTTCCATGGCCACTATACTTACCTTTGTCCCCATCTTGAAGACTACCACTCCTCTTTCGAAACGGTTCACCAATTCGAGGCCTAGCGCAATGAGTCCACCCCTCCCTTATTTGTGCATTTTGCTTCAGAAGAACTAGAGGACACATCCACTCCCATAGAGACTCCCCCTTTGTATGTCGAAATGACAGAGTCTTCGGCCACTGTCCACTACCTGTCATCATCTATGAGATCCACTATGGAAACCCCCCTGGGGCTTCCCCTTCTATTTTCCCTGACCTCCCTTCAGCAATCACCTTGGGCTCAACATCGGTGGATCCTTCATCTACTTGTTTTTTGGTCACCCTCCATGACGATGTGCATGTGATCTTTTCTTGTCATGGTGATGAATGAGGTAGCTTCTCCGCACCACATGGTATTTCTTCCACCAGTCACCCCACGTTCTATTTTTATGAAGACATTATGGAAATAGTCACCACCCCTGGTTGTATCTATCCCCCCTTACATCGAACCCATGCATTCGATCCACATACAACTTGTGGTCATTACATTGAAACACAATTTTTTTGTAAGGGGGTACCCATATTTGAGAGGCTAGGAGAAGCGATTCTCCACAACTCTCCTAGTGCATCTGGTCATGGAAAATCCAGTACCATCATTCTTCCTTGTTTAGAAGAAACTCTAGAGTCCCATATCACTTCAGATCACTCTAAGGATGACACCCCTCATCATTCCTTCCTCTTACATTAGCAACCCAGTCCCTTAGACATTGTTGTTGACCAACATGTGGGTTTTCTAGGTGAGAACTAGTTCATTATATCGAAATCCATTCTTTGGGATAGTGACACCATGTATGCAAACCCAAAAAATTAGTCCATTTGCTTCATATATGCAGTACCAAAATATATTGTCTATCCTCCATTCCCTTTCTCGAACTGCATAAACATAACGAAAAAAAATGGTGCACTGCATTATAAAAATGTGTTTAGATTCCCTTTTTATAAATACATTTTGACATGGCCATAACATTCTTGCGGGCACCTATGGCCCTCAACCATAAAAATCACAAATCTCAGCCAAAAATAGCACTAAAAATCCTTTCTCTGATAGGTCTCACTTTTTAGATAATTTCCTGGGATAGGTCATAGTTTTCTTCCTAGTACCTGCTTCCCAGGTCAAAACACAGACCCCAAAAAGTGCGACCTGGCCTGTTCATGAGTTCTGAGTTCATAAACTATAGTTTTGATCCCCTTAATTGAAAGACTAGGGTTAGGCCTCTTACCTGGAATTGACAGATCTTGATTCCAATGGTCAATTTCTCTGCTACAATTTCTATACGATTTATGGCCTTTTCTCCTTTGTATATTCACCACATCTACTCTTGCAAATGATTGAATTTGAAGGGAAAAGACCTTATTAAAAGAAAAACCCTAGATTTTTCTTTGACCCACTATAGGAAAACCATAACTCAATTTTAAAAACCTTCCATATTGCTGGAAAGCTCTCACCAAGCTCAAAAATGGGTATTCCTTAGTGTTTTTGATTTGATACTTCACCCGAACACATTTTTTCCTAGAAGGGTCACTTCACCACTTCTGAAAATTGAATTTATTCACTTGCAACAATTGTACTTGTGGCACCACTTAGCCCTCATACTTGTCCATTCTTGTGTCAATTTTCATCATGACTAACCATCTTGTACCCATGATTTTATGGTCCCCATAGGGCCTAATTTATCTGGAAGCATCATCGAGTCATGCTTGTTTAGAGCATCTGAATTGAGCCATCATCACATTCATGGAGTCTATCTCGAGTCCCTTTATATCCCACTATATTCCTCCATCCTTCATCCCTTTTTCCCTCTCTCGTGTTGCACATTCTAGCCTTCAGTCATATTGTCCCTCATCCTTTCCGGTGTCGAGTCAGTACTGCTAGGTCATTCAAGCGCTTTATTCTCTAACAAGGGAAGTCGTCCACTCAATACTTAGTACACCTCATTCCACCATCATCCCTGGTGTTAGTCTATCAGTCGCTCTACTGTTATCTCTCGTGTCTTAGTTGAGGACCCCTTATTGCCTCACTTATGGTGGACCTCCTTCTGTCAACATCAACTCATTCATTCTAGAAGACAAGTGTAGAGGGCGTTATACCTTGGTTCCAGCTTCCACTCTTGTTTGGTGCCTTAGACCACACAAAGGCACTCATTATTGCCATTTGGATTGATTTTTTCTCAGCTCCAGCTTCTTATAGCATGATGGAGATCCATATACTCGATGGTTTAATGATGCAGCATATTGTACCAGTTATTTCCCGGGTGTGTGTGAGATGTCTCAGACCTCATGAGGGGGTGGCCCTTCAGGTAGCTCCCCACATGCCCGTATGACCTCTCTATTATAGCTTTTGATGAATCTCCATAGACTTGATGATTCTTCCCTCAGCCGCTTGTAGCGCCTCTTTGGTTTTCATGTATCATTCAAATTTTCAAATCCCTTTCTTGTTTTAAAGGGTCTCTTTGGTTGTACTTATATCTCATGTACTCATATATTATTGTATAAGTCCTAGCTATTATCCCAGGCATAGTATGTATATGAGATCCATTATCATTTTTTTATCTAGCCCATGTTTATGCAAGCATGTACTATATAGTTCAGTCCCTTTTTTACTGGACGCATTATTCTTTTTACTTTGTTATCTCGGTGGGCATAGGTATGCCTCCCCCATCCCTTGTATAACATATAATCACTCATAAAAGAGACTTGTCGCACCTGTAAGTCTCGCCTCCTCAGGGTCTTATCCTCTGGAACTTTAGTCTACCTTATATTTCTCTCTCTCCTACTCCCCCTTTGGTGTCTGGTGATTGTGTTCTTACAACGTACCTTGGGCATACGATTACATCCTAATGCTCGCACGCTAGGGGGAAATCTATTACACCAATTTTTGGTCATCTAACCTGCTACTATTAGATGGACTAAAGTACACCATGTAAGACAAATTTTACCATAGTAGAATTTCTTTCACTATGAAAAATAACTTAGTAATCTTTAATTTATTAAGTTTTTTATGGTCTAAATAGGAAATCCCATGAGGAATAATTGAATAAATCCTTATTTGTTTGATTTTCCTCGAGGAATAATTACTTTAAAAAAAAATTACTTAATATTCCTGGTCATGGTTAACCCAAAACAGGAAAATTATTAGAGAAATCATGATTTATCTTATTATTTTCTAGGAATAATTATTTAAACATTATTTAAATAATATTCCTTGTTAAATTTGACTAAATCATTTATAAACAATTGAATAAATCACTATCTATTTAATTATTACTCAAGCACATTCTTAAAATAATAAATAAATAATTTATTTATTTATTATTTACAAATAAAGGGATTCCGCCAAATTCAAATTATTTTTCCCTCCAGCAAATATAATAAAATATTCCATAAAATTTAGATCTGGATTTTGTTAATAATATTTTATTTATGCAAGAATGTCTAGAATAGCTCAATTTTTTTCTATAAATAGAAGGGGTTTTCCATTCACTCACTGCCATTTGTTCCCTAAATATCACTCTGGATCTATACTTTTGGTCTGACTTTGGTTCCACATCATTGTCATATTTTTTCTATATTTTTTCTTGTGAGCTCCCTTTGATTTCCACTTTTGTCTGGGTTATCTACACCATCAAGAGAGAGAGATCTTAGATCTGAAGCACTGAGGACAGACAAGAACCCATCCCATTGAGGGGGACTGGTAACATCTTTCTATGTTCCCTTCTGAGGTGTCATAAATACTAAATTCTTTAAAAATATTGTTTCATTTTCTATTGGATGCATGGAGAAAATATTTATTTTATTTGTTGTTTAATGTCTTTAACTGCACAGATCTAGATTTTGTAGCATTTTCTTGGTCAAATAACTGCAGATCTAAAGAATTTGACAGCCATCTATAATGTTAGGGCTATTTTTTATGCACAACTAAACTGAGATTTTTTCATACGCTTGTGATTAGAATTCACACTAAAAAATATCTCTACCTCTGCTCTATTTATTCCATAGGGAAGCTACCAAAAAATCCCTATAAAATGGTGATTGAGTCAACTAGACTCCAAGTAAACCAAGATTGATTGCTCTCCTCTTTGAGTTACTCGGTTGCCTCTAGGATTTGAATTACGGGAGATAATCCTTCGGGATAGTTTGGCTGCTTGTAGAATTAGAATTTTTGGAGAGAATATTTTGGATCCTTCAGCTGCCTTTGAGGGTGGACTATCCTCCTACAATTTCTCCTTGTTGTCCCGTCCAAGTATTTGTGATAAAATATTTATAAAAATGCTTAATAAATCATGATTTTCTACACTCTACCTTTTATTAGGCACTCAGAGTATGTTACCCTTAATCACAACCTATACTAGAATCATAAACCCAAATAATAATAAATATGCAACAAAATGAGATCTAAGAAGGAAAAAAGGTGACTACTAACTCCTCCAAATATGTCTACTGATGGAGCTCATCAGTTGGCATAGAAGACGGTGTGGGTATGGAAACATTAGAGAAACAATTGGGAGCCATAAAAGAGACTGGTCGAATGCCTAAGGAAGAAGTACGAGGTGTGGACGAAGGAGTAGAAATAGCCACACTAAGAGGTGGAAATGCTGACATGGAAGCTGAGACTATTAATGCAGATTTTAATGATGTCTCAAACTATTCCATATGGTAAATGGTAGAAAAAGGCACGTAAGTGTAGGCCAATGTAGAACCTTTTGGTTTCACCAGCAATAAGGTAGGCCCTATAGGATCTGTCAAAGGTGGATTAGCAGGAGCATCTGAGTCATTCACCAAAGTTTCAATAGAGACTTGATCATTATTTTTGGGAACATACACATATTCCAATACTACATGATGGTATAAGTCTCGAGTGCCAACATGCAGGGTCTCCCAATGGTTATGAATTTTGTCCATTTTTGTATAATTTTGTATTTTTTAGTCTAAAACAGGGGTTTTAGGGTGGGTCAAATCCCCTAACACATTGTAAATGGGTCAAGGGTAGACCAAGAGTCTGCAAACCATGATTTCTGGACCATTGGATGCATACGCTAAATCACTATAAATAGATGAACCTTTTTTTGAGTCATAGGTAGGAATGAATAGAGATTGATGTGAAGTATGAACTGTTAGATTTGTGGTAGGGTTTTTTGGGTTAGGACTCCTACTGGTTGTGTGCGGGAAGATCCTCTATCCTGTTGTGTGCGGACCTTGCTGGCTGTGTGCGTAGGTGGTAATTTGGGAATGTAAGAGGATTTTTGGGTAATAATATAGATGTGCGAAAGTATTTGGTTTTGTCTGGACTTGATCTATTATGGTTGATGCAGACTTGGGTTATATGATATATTGGTAAGCTACTAACTGTCTATGTTTATGGTAAATGCATCTGTGCTCTGTTAATCTCTTATGAATATAATGTTCTGTGATTATAGCTAATGGTACGCAAGTGGATGCGAGCCTCTTAATTAGATCTGATAAATGTATTATGGTTATTTATTGGAACTCCTGTGAATGACCTCTGGTCATATAGATATGATAATTGTGGACCAGCTTGACTTACTTTCTCTCTCCCAGGGTGCGGAAACCTGGTTCTAGCACCCTCCCATACTGCTTCGGGTGAGACTTTGGCCTACAAAAGTAGGTCACTACCGAAAGAGCCAGTATTATAGGGGTTTTTTGGCAAACCTTAACCTTTGAACCTAGGTCAGGACCCCTGGAGCCAACAAATGGTTTCATTTTCAGGACCGGGGAGCATTTTGAGAGAGATTGGGTAATGCCAAGACCGTATTATAAACCTAAGAAGAATCAGCGAAGAGGTTGAAGCATGAATTCATAGCAAAAGAATTCATTTCCATTAGAAGATGAGATGGCCTCGCACATGAAGCTACCTACCTTCAAAGGTGTGGGAAATTAGGACATGGATTAGTTCTAGTTTATCGTAGGATCGGTATGGACTACGCAGAATATAGTAAATGATGCAGTGAAACAGGCATAGTTATCCATTGCTTTTGAAGGGAGAGCCTTGGACTGGAACATGGGATACATTGACAAACATGCAAATGTGACTATTGAGGAAATCAAGAATGCATTAAAGCAGCTGTTCAAGAAACCTAAGTCCTACTCTCAGATAGTGAACGACCTAAAATATATCAAGCAAGGATTGTCTGAGTCTGTGTGGGAAGAAGATCAACGGTTAAAGATGGTGATCAGAGAAGGACGATTCCAGTATGATGACAAGAAACACACATAGTGGTTCATTACTATGTTTTTGCCCCACCTGCGCGTACCTATGGGTCACGAAGCCATTGAAACATAGGAAAAGGCCTTGGAGGTTGCCATGAAACTAGAATTTGTGCTAAGAGATGATACCCAGTTAGGATTACAGCAGATACAAGGCTAGTTAGAAGAAATGCACATGGACATTCAGAATATACGTAAGGAGCGAGGGACATAGGCCAGCCCGTTGTGCCCAAGGGAAGCTGCAGGACCAAGTGGGGCGACGATATGGTGTGATAAATACCGCATTGCTAGGCTGCACAATAGTAATCAATGTCCCCACCTTTTAGCATATATCCTAGAAGTAAAACAATAGTGGTGTAGGTTTTGTAGGTCTATACGACATGAAGAACAAAACTGTCGAACGTATGATCTGAGGGTTGACCGAGGAGACCAGTATAGGGTACAGTCAGACCTTGCTTTGCCAAGATCCCTCGCAAGTATAGGAGTCTCCTCGACTAGGGGCAGGGGAGGGGGGCGAGGAGGAAGCACAGGCAGGGGTAGAGGCCAACTAATATTCTATAATTGTGTGGAAGTAGGTCACTTTAAAAGGGATTGCATGAGCACAACTCGGCAGTCTTGCAAATACTATAGATAGCTGTATCATATGGTTGAATATTGCCTGATTCTGATAACCAAGATGCAGGAAAAGCAACAGACACCTATGCAGAACGTATAAAGGATCAAGATAGAACCAAAAAGTGAAGAACCAAATATTAATGTTATAACCCGCGGCGACATAGCCGCCAGTGCGGCTGCGGAAAAAGCTGAGGTAGAATCTCTTATCCATAAAGAAACCAGTAAACAAGAAGGGTTTGACCTACCAAAATAAAGGGAAACTTTTGTCTCAACTCGCCAAGACTTTGCGACACCTACCCTTCCAACACCTGCACACATTAGAGGGGATGATGATGTTAAATCATTTCTACTAGTTTGTATGAGGCTATTGCACAATCAACGAGCCATAAAGACCCTCCAAGTCCTGATAGATAGCTGCGTAGGAAAAATAACCCCAGCTACAGAAATTAAGGAGGTGCACAAACTATATAAGCACAAGAGGTGCACTAGTCGGGAGATGTCGCTGACTACACAGATTGACGATTATGAGATGGAGCAAGTTATTCTAGACTTGGTTTTAGATGTGAATGTAATACCCAAAAAGCCTTAGCAGCGAATGGGAGAACCTAATTTGGAATGCTATACTTTCCAGCTGCGCATGGCTAATCAATAGAAGATCATACCATTGGGGAGATTGTCAAAGATGGTCGTAGATATCGTCGGGGCTAAGGTACGAGCTGAATTTGAAGTCATTCATATTTTAGAGGATGCAGACCCTTACCCAGCACTCCTGGGATAGGATTGGGCCATTGATATGGGTGGAATTATCAACTTACAAAAACGAGGCATGGTATTTGAAAGGGAGGGAACTCGGGTGATTGTACCATTAGATCCTGCAGAAGGAGAAAGATATATCGAGCTAGCACTAGAGGAAGAAGAAATAGATAGTATCTATAAGCTAACTGCAAGGGACAAAGAATGGATCAATCCTACGGGCCGATGGAGTGCTGTGTTGGGAAAAAGATAGCGAATTATTTTCCATCTACGATGAGGAAATAAACAATTGGCAAAATCAACTACATGATGTCTTCGCGATGTGCTGTCTACAAAATGCCAGGGACTTCCGTTGCATCTCCGCTGAGGTAAGAGAACTACCCTATTTTGATGGCTCTGCTAGTATAAAGTAATTTATGCGTACATTCGAAGCTGAGGTCCCGCGAGAATGAAGGTTGTGGGCTCTTAATCTAGCTATGCGTGCAACGGCTGCAATATGGTGGGAGGCACATAAGGAGGTGTTCCAGGACTGGGAAGAATGTTTGGAAATGATAATCTTGCGATTCGAGGCCTCGGTTGAGGTGAATGTCAAAAATTTCCTTGGCCTAGGGGACCCACTTGAACATTTATCTTCTTGGATAGAAAAATGGCATGACCAAACTCCGAAGGAATGGGTTCATTTGTTTATTCATGCCTTAGGACCGATCCCTATTGCATGGTACTTGGATGCGAATCTACATCAATGCACCTGCCATTGGGAAACCTTGAAGGATGAATTCATTGGTACCTTTGGAATAATAGGAGGATCAGAGGTGCGGGATGAAGCTCTACAGGACATAGATGCATTCGTATTTGGGGAATCCATCTCCTCCGTAGAAATTAGAGTGTTGACATGGGAAATGTAGATTGAGGACATTATCAATTATAGAAATATAGCTATAGAAGAATGTGATGATAACCCGTGTAATATCTCTATCCCATAATCGAAGGGGGAACACACAGTTGTGGGGCCCTCACTACAGAATGTGGATGTAAAAAAACCCCTGAAACTACAGGAAGTCAACATTGACATGAAAGAGAAGCCTAAGTTGGATAATATTGGTGACTACTAGGATGATGGAAGTGTAAGCAAGGTGGTTGTATTGCTCACATAATACCAATACTTATTCCCAACCAAATTTTCGGAGCTCAAAGGGATTACAGGGGACTTTGGAGTGATGCGCATCACATTAAAACCAGATGAGCGACCAATAAATTAGCAACCTTACCGATTGAATCATAATTATAAATAAAAGGTTAATGAGGAACTGGATAAAATTCTCACCGCAGGTATTATCAAGCCAGTGGAGTAGTCAGATTCAGTAAGTCTAATGGTAGTTCAGGAAAATAAAATTAAAGGAGAAATACAAATCTGTGTGGAGTTACGCAAGTTAAGTGATGCCTGTGTGCATGACCCCTTTCCGACACCATTTTCCGATGAAATATTGGGTAGTGTAGGAGGCTAGGAAGCATATTTGTTTATCGATGGGTTCTTTGGATATCATCAAATCTGAATTTCACCAGATGATTGCAACAAGACTACATTTTCCATGGAATGGGGATCTTTCTAGTATACGTCATGCCGTTTGGACTCTAAAATGCCCCTGTTATCTTCTCACAAGTCGTTGTTGCAGTATTCAAAGAATTCATCCAAAAATTTATCGAAGTATATTTCGATGACTGGACTGTATTCGGCTTGGTAAAGACACACGTTTCAAACCTGCACATGATGTTGGATGCCTACCGAAAACACCAAATTTCCTTGAATGTTAAAAAGTGTATCTTATGCGTACCCTTTGGATCTTGCTTGGAGATATAGTTTTCCAACAAGGGCTAATGGTGGACCCTGCGAAGGTTGTGGTTATCATCAACCTAGCTGTACCTATGACAAACAAACAACTGCATTTGATCCTTGGACATACGGGCTAGTACAGAAAATTTATTCACGGATACACACTAATCACAACACCCTCGAAGAAGCTGCTTAAGAAATATGTGTCATTTTTTTGGGATGATGAATGCCAGAAGAGGTTTGAGCTGCTCAAAGAAAAAATGGCCTCTGCACTTATCCTTATCTTCCCTGATTGGGCAAAGGAATTCCATGTTCATGTGGATGCTTCAAGAATTACCCTAGGAGCAGTCCTCATGCAGCCTGGTGCCAGAGATATTGATCAACCTATCACATTTTCTACTCGGAAAATCTTAAGTGCAGAGCGCAACTATGCCACTACGGAGAGGGAAGGGTTGGCCATGGTTTATGCGCTACAAAAGTATTGGCACTATATGTTAGGAGGAAACTTTAAAATGTTTACAGATCATTCAGCTTTAAAGTACCTAGTGAATAAGCCTATTTTGGAGGGGAAAATCTGCAGATTGTTTCAACTGTTTCAAGAATACGATTTCAAAATCATAGTCAAACTAGGGAAGTGAAATGCTGGGTCGGATCACTTATCCCGAATTGAGACAGGTGAAGAACCTACTAGCTTGGAGGAAGGGTTCCTGATGCACATCTGTTTGCCATTAGAGTCATAGATGCACACTTTTACGATATCATCCATCTCTTGACCACAGGCATGGCACCTACGGAATATTCAGTACACCAAAAGAAGGACCTAGTTACACGAGCGACATATTTTACCATAATTGCAAGGAAATTGTATAAACTGGGCGCTGATGAAGTGTTGTGTAGGTACGTCCTAGAGCATGAAAAACATGATATCATGGCCGAAGTCCATGAAGAAATCGCAGGGGATCACTACGTAGGCAAGGTAATTGCACACAAGATTTTATGAACTAGACTATGTTGGCCTACCCTCCATAGTGATTCTCGCGATTACTGTAAAGACTGCGATACATGTCAACGAATGGTAAATCCGTCACGAAGAGATGAAATTTTGTTATGACTGCAAGTAGCATTACAAGCCTTCAAAAAATGGGCCATTGATTTTGTGGGACCCATCAACCCACTGAGGAAAAAGATGGGTGCGCGCTACATAATTACTTCCACTAATTATATAACCAGGTGGGATGAAGCACAACCAGTAAAGGATTGTACGGAAGATACCTTTGCACACTTCCTCTTTGAGCAGATTCTAACTCAATTTGGATGTCCGAATATCCTTATGAGCGACCGAGGTACGCACTTTGTTAATGAAAAAATCCAAGCATTGACTGAAGAGTTCCAGATCCATCATGCAAAAAGCACCCCATATCATCCATAGGCGAATGGAGAAGTAGAAGTTTTTAACAAGATTTTGGAGCAAGAACTGACTAAGCTCTATAACACTAATCACAGTGATCGGGACGTATGCATCCCATCAGTGTTCTGGGCCTACCGGATGACCTGCAAAAAAATTATGGGGAAAACCCCATTCAAGCTGGTATATGGAAAGGATTCCATTATGCCAATGGAGTATATTATTTCCACTCTGCGTATCGTAGCATTTACAAACATGGCAGAACCCCACGTCATGGAGGATCGTTTAGGACAACTTATGGCTTTTGAGGAAGATCAATTTATTACTAATTTCCATCAGCAGGTTTAGAAGACCCGCGATAAGGCCTGGCATGATTGTCATATTCGCCAGAAGACATTCACAGAGGGTCACCTGGTCCTCCTATTTGACAGCCAATTTGTGAAACATCGAGGGAAGTTTCGACAACACTGGCTTGGTCCCTATACAATCAAGGAAATCACGAATGGTGGAGTTGTAAGGTTAGCCACCCTGCGCGGTGATATGCTCCCTGGGTATACTAATGGTAGTCGGCTCAAACCATATCGGGTCAAATGACTATATGGCTGAAGTAGCTGTATACGATGGGATCGGTCTACCATAACACTTGAATATGATTAGGGTACGCATGGGAGGTGGCCACAACTTAGGCGGCCCAAAGCAGTGAGCAGAAGGCACAAGTGTCTATTCAAAATGCGGCCGGTGCGCTGGAAGTCCCGAGGTGTGCTAGGCACACAAGAGGTGCGATAACTAGCTGTTGGGACAGAAGAATTGCATATAAATCTAAAGTTACCATTGACAGGAGTGGGTGGCCGGCGAGTAATGAAACAATCTCTCACCGAGATCACAGACACGGTCACCTTGGCCACAGAGGACAAGTGGCTGACTCTGGAAAAGCAGTAGCAAGATGTGGTCACCTTGCTTCAGGCTGCGTTCTGCACCCTAGAGATGAAGATAGACACACTACACACCAGTTTGGTCCTAGTCTGCATGACCCCGACAGTTAGCCACATGGCCCTTGTTGCGGAAGTAAGCCGCCTCTACACCTTTCCTGGTGCAGCCCTTACAGTAAGTTCACCTGATATCAGAACGCGAGTACAGGCCTGCGCAAAAGTCTAGTTGGATTTGGCACAGTTTCCATATGAGTCACTACAGGCTTTACATATCTCACTAGTTCAAGAGATCCACCATAGGGACCATCATGCCCACCAACGGCTCCATACATCGTAGCGTAACATTATCGTACAGACCGCTAAGGTAACCAGGGTACAGGTTGCGCACACACATCTAGAGCATATAATTGATCAACTTTACACCAATGTTATGAAAGAAATACCCACCACAGCTACCCTCTAGGACAATATAGAAGGGTTGGTCATAGCCTTGAGAGCCTCCTGGACAGAGGTCCAGGTCGTCAAAGCTCAGATAGAATATAAAATCATAGACTTATGGGCACAAATGTAGTCAGAAACACCTCTAGAGGTCAGAGCCTATCGAGCTGTGCTGGTTACAGCTGCCACGAATGTAATCATAGGTAAAATTGCTCAGGGCACCCTATTATTGGACACAACGATGCAGCTATGAACCAAGGCTCAACTTCAGCCTCTCCTGCGAGAACTTAATCACATGCTACGCCAGAAGGAAGAGGAGTTAGATTGAATGGAGGTTACCATGAATACATTAGTCCCAACCCAGTGCTTGACTCACCTACTCTCTAGCCAGACTCTCCAAGATGACATAGAGGCCCTTCGATAGTAGAAGTAGACATTGTGTGATCACCTCAAACCATGGGAGGATGAGGCCCTTAAGCTATCCCACGATGTGGATGTTGCAGTGAAACAATTGAACCAGACATTAGAGAGTGCCACAGCCACTACAGAAGGCCCAACTTTGCAAATGTTGGTGGAAATTGCTCAGACTAATGCTGTGTAAAGTGAAGGGGTGCTTCTCCCACTGATCAAGGCTGTCATGCAACTTTAGGTGAAGATGGAGGACTTACGCTTGCCGTCACTCAAGGCAAGTCACAAGATTGTGTTGGGTGACCGTTGGAGCAGGGTCTCCCAACGGCTATGAATTTTGTCCATTTTCATATAATTTTGTATTTTTTAGTCTAACGCAGGGGTTTTTGGGTGGGTCAAAGTCCCTAACACATTATAAATGGGTCAAGGGTAGACTAAGAGTCCTTAAACCATTGTTTTCAGACCATTGGATGCATAGGCTAAATTGTTATAAATAGGTGAACCTTTTTTTGAGTCATAGGTAGGAATGAATAGAGATTGATGTGAAGTATGAATTGTTAGGTCTATGGTAAGGTTTTTTGGGTTAGGACTCCAGATGGCTATGTGCATGGAGATCCTCTATCCTGCTATTTCCAGACCCTGCCGGCTGTCTATGCAGGTGGTAATTTGGGAATGTAAGAGGAATTTTGGGTAATAATATAGATGTGCGAAAGTATTTGATGTTATTTAGACCTGATCTTTTATGGTTGATGTAGACTTGGGTTATATGATCTATTGGTAAGCTGTGAACTATCTATGTTTATGGTAAATGCATCTGTGATCTGTTAATCTACTGTGAATATAATGTTCTGTGATTATAGCTGATAGTACGCACGTGGATGCGAGCATGTTAATTAAATCTGATAACTGTATTATGGTTATTTATTGGAACTCCTACAGATTACCTCTAGCCATATAGATCTGATACTTGCAGAGCGTATTGACTTACCTTCTCTCTCCCATAGTGTGGAAACTTGGTTCTAGCACCCTCCCATACCGGTTAGGGTGAGACTTTGGCCTATGCAAGTAGGTAACTACCAAAAGGGCCTGTAGTATAGAGGTTTTTTGGAAAACCTTAACCTTCGAACCTGGGCTAAGACCCCTCGATCCCGACAACCTATGTATGAGTAATACAAATAAAGGCCACTATGGTCACCAATTGCAATAACCTGACTAGGGGGGACAGTTGGAAGACAAATCCACATGCAAAGGTAGGACACTGAACTCCAAAAGGACCCAAGATAGAAAACCCCTTGAGCATTACCTACCAATTAGTCCCCAGGTGATCAAAAATTATTTGTATGTGCGCAAATTCCACTATATTGTGCCACCTGAAGCTAAGTGAAATGTTTGATGTCACCACGCTTAGCCTAAGTGTGACCTCGTGCTTAAACCTCTTGTGAGAAGGGCTTCCTAGACCACACTACTGAAAATGGATTTTACTCCCTACCATAATATGCTAAGTTCATTTTGTGGACTTGGAGTGGTTAACTCACACTCGTATACCTAATACCTTAGCCTAAGCTAGTGTTGGTGTACTACGAGTAAAAATAAAAGATGAATCTAGTTAATTTTATTGTCACGCTAATTTTAGTGGTTGTTTTTTACACAAATAGGATGACGTGTGAAACTGAGATGGTGTGTAATACTCTTAGTTAGTTACCCTAATCCAACTATATATAATTTTCTATTTTCACTTCGATGAATTCTTTCTACGAGAGGGTCAGAGTATTTTGAAACACACCAATTCATATGATGATGCACTTTTCACTAGATCTTCCTGAATGAAAAATATCGCAAGAATTTGTGAATTAATGACAAAAAAACATACGAAAAAAAAAAAAATATACGAAATCAAGTCTCCAAAGAAAGAACGAAAAAAAATAGAAAATTGAATGAGCTAGGGAAAGAAATCCCAATAAAAAGTCACTCAAAGCAATCAAATTGAAAGCCAAAAGTGAAAGCAAAAGAAGACAATGTCAACCACGCTACCACTGCAGTACAATGACTCAAACAGGGTCAATGTTCTAAAAAGGGCCAAATCCAACCCTAGAGGTAGGAAGGACTAGATAATATCAAATGAAAGTGATGTAAAACAACAAAAAACACTCAAAATAACTTTTCTATATGACAACTACACAATCAGTCACAAGAACACCGACTGTGACAGAAATGACTAAAATATAAAGAGATCGCTTGAAAACAAGTGAGAAAATTGCACAAGGACACAAATATATAAAAATGAGATATGAAACAGATCTAAGTAGAAATCAAAAGTAGCCAAACAGATCTGAAACTAAGATCTATAATGATAACACTACTCCTCAACCAAAGCACATAAATAATCCTTCAAGGGAACGTCGAAAGACATAAACAATGGAAGATCTAAACGAATGAATAAAACATGGCTCAAATCTAAAAAAGGTCAACAACAGGAAGAAAAAAAAAATTAGATCAAATAGATCTCCAATATATTAGCGAGTTTTGAAGGAAAAAAAAAAACCTGAAAATTTTAGCAAATGAGGTCAAGAAAACGTGAAAATTGGGAAAAACAGGTAGAGAATAGGATGAATTTTCAATTAGCCATATCTTCCTCATACAGACTTCATTTTGGGTGATTTTTTTTTTTTTTTTTAGGTAAAATTTAAAGAGGAATGCCAATATGCTATTATTTTTAATCAAATCTGTATAGAAAATAGTAGAACGAAACTGAAAAATCAGCCACGTGTGGGGCAAAATAAAACAAACTAACCAATTTTAATTGGCCATAAATAACTCATACAAAATCCATTTTCAGTGATTTTTTTTCTTGATGAAATTTCGAGAGGAATCCAGATATATGATTAGTTTAACCAAATTATATACAAAAAAAAAAAATCATAAATTAATTTTAAATGAATGATCTATGATTCTCTTGTATTAAAAAAAAAAAAAACTCGAGACCTAAAATAAACTCATATCTAAAGAAAATAAAATCAATGGAGGTCAAAATTAATCCAAAAAATATAGATAACTCGATGGGAGAGAAATCAAGAGAGAAATCAATCAAAATCAGAGGCAAACCAGACACAAAACAAATATGCTGTCATTGAAAGCACCTGTTTTTTTGCATTAGAAATTTGAAAGAGTTGTTGCTCCATGATCTAGTGTCTGATTAGATGACCAGATAGACAGAGAGAAGACTAAGAAGACAAAATAAATCCCAATCCCGTATGATCATCAAGAAACATGCAATCAATTTTACACTACGAGGAAGAGAAATGAAACCTTTTCTCGTCGCATATTGGGGATGGATCTTGAGTTCATAGCGAAATCTTGGTGCTCCACTCAAGTGACGTGCTTCATCTATACTCAATCTCTACACCTACACACAATCACAATAACTCAAGGATGACAAGTGATCTTCCTTGAAAGATAATTAGATAAAAAATGATACAAACTAATCAAAATATTTACTAAAAAAATAATCATGTAAGGGAGAGAACATAAATATTCATTAATCATGAATCAAATTGTATAATTATTACTTCAAGCATAAGATATCCTCTTATAAATCTGGAAAATTCAACACCTCTCTCACCAATATGACCTCAAGAAAATGTATATCTCTCAATCTCTAAATCAAGGTAGCATCATCTGGATATAATTCCCACTCTTCCCTCTGTCTTTCCTCTAGGTCAGAATATATAGGCTTATTCTATCCTTTGAGAGAATGTATCTAGACACCTAGGGGCTTGAGAAGTTAGAAAATTCTACCAATATGGACCACTATCCAACTCATACATAAGTGGGCTAAGTTCATCTCCTTGGGAATGAAAAACTCTAGAAACATTTTTCACAATTATGAGTTTTTTTCTTAATTATCTCAATTACGAAATAATTATTATCCCATAATTACAATATTTTTGCAAAATAATTATGAAAAGTCGCTAAATTATGTAATTTAACCATTTTTACATGGGATAAAATTTAGGAAATTATATATTACTAAATGTAACACATAAAATATGTGGAAATATAAACACAAAAAACATATAAAACAAGAGAGACATAGATATATGTGTTTCACTAAACTTGGGCTACGTCCACAGAAACAACCAGTTCTTCCTTTATATTATCCAAAAAAATGAAGAGACACAACATATAGCCAATCTGTTGTAATATCCTCAACTCTCTCACATAGTCCCCCTTTCACTTTCTCGCTCAGAATACACCCAATACAAAATTGCAATACCAATTCCATCATATTAATGGAATGGTTTTCCTTCTAGGATGAAAACCCTAAATTCAACATATATTCTTCCATCGGATCATATGCCTAATGAACGGCCCAAATTGAATATGAAATTACAATATTTTACAAGGCAACTTTACATCATCGACGTCCCCCCATGGACCCCCCTGACGGTGATTAAAATATGGGTGGTGTTGCCACCCCGTTAAGAACAGGGGTCTAACGCAGCAATACATCTAAGAAAATAAGATAATGAGGATCCACAACCAACAATTTCCCACTTGGACATTGATTGTAGCAACTCCACCACTACTTCATTTGTTGGACAATTACTCCACTTTGGACCTAATTGTTTCTCATCTTTGTCATCATGCTTGAAGACCAATTGAAACTGAGCATAATATAAATTTCTCCTTGGTTACAACTTTTATTAACATATCTGTGGGATTTTGGCTATTATGTATATTTTCTAGCTTCAACTCTCCATCTTCAAACACTAACCATATGAAATGGTACTTGAGATGTGTGTGTTTAGTTATAGAATGGAATTTTGAGTTCTTTGCAATATGAATAGAACTCCCACCGTCACTGTATAAACCTTCTCATCTCTTGCTTCCTACCCAATTCATCCATAAACCTTTGTAAACAAAATATTTATTTACTAGCCTCTGTAGCAACAACATATTATGATTTTATTGTTGAAAGTGCAACAACGCTTTGCATTTTCAAAACCAAACTAAAATTTGTTCCACCTACATTAAATACATACCCTGTAGTGCTCCTCTTGTTATCTCTATGTTCGACCATATCTGCATCAACATATCCTTGTAGAGCAATGTTTGAACCACCAAAGGCTGTAATATTCCAAAATAGGAAAAGCAACAATATTCAACATAAAACTAGAAATAGTAGTGAATATCAATACATCAAAACATGAAACAATCAAACAACCATTCTATTATCTTAAATAGAATAAAATAAGTACAAAGTCTTGAGGAAAAGCTCACTCAAGCTAGGAAAACAAGCCTCCCATGAACTAATACAACAAAATATGAAATGTTTCTAATACATAAAATGCCGGAATGTTATGACTACGTAGTCTATGATGGAATAAATACATATGGAAAATATAATATATATATCAGTTGATACAGTGCTTCAAAAGTGTTGGGAATGGAGATGTTATGGATCTATTTCAGCCCTAGGATTTCATTTTTCATAGTGTGTATTTACATAAACTCTTTCTGGGTTGTCTTACTCCCAGAAAAATGTTATGGATCTTACTCCCAATGGGGAGCTCCAACTCATATGCTACCTCTTAAACACGATGGATCACCCTTTATGGCCCATAGAACTGGGGCTTAGGATTTTCAGCCCCCTTCTCCTTCACTATAGACTGTCTGTAAGGTTGAAGACGGAGATAGACTAAATCATCAACCTCAAACTACCTCTCTATTCGACCATGATCTGCATACAAATTCTACTAGTTCTGGGCTGTAGCAATGTTGTCCTTGAGAGAACAGAGTATATCCTACTCTCATGGATCCACTCCTTTACTCTAGGAGCCTTGCTTGCTCCAAACATCACATCAAAAAACAATATATCATCACATCCATAAAGATCCCGAAATGGAGACATGCCGATGGACATGTGAAAAGTTGTGTTCTAGCAATACTCCCCCAAATGGAGCCAGTGCATCCATGCTCTTTTCTTCCCCGAAACATAGTCTCGCAACTAGCCTACTAGCCACTTGTTTACCATCTGTTTCTTTCCATCAGTTTGAGGGTGATAATTGGTACTCAGTGTCAACTCGGTAGACACTAACCAGAAAATCTCCAGCCAAAAGCCACCCATGAAGCGGCTATCCCGATCACTGACTATGGCCTTTGGAAGACCATGTGATCTAGAAACATCTATAAAGAAGAGCTCGGCCACCTATGAAGCAATATATCGTGCAGAAATATCAAATAAATGTGAATAATTTGTTATTCGATCAACAACTACGAAGATACAATCCTTACCATGTATTGTAGGTAGACCAATGATGAATTCCATGGAGATACTCTCCCATTTTCCTTCTGGAATAGGGAGTGGCTGCAACAGCCCTGCAGGATGGTTATTCTATTCTTCGCTCTGATGGAAAACTATGCACTCCTTGATGTGTTGGAGAACAACCTCCTTGAGACCCTTCCATGAGAATCTCTCTCGAATGGCCCGATATTTCTTGGTGAATCCCTGATGGCCAGAAAGTGGGGAGTCATGTGCTACCTGAAAAATATTCTCCTTGAGTATAGAATATCTAGTCAAGAATATCTAGTCTTGGTAATAGATGACCTCATCCATCACTGTAAAATCTCATCATTTTCCTGTCCATATAGGATCTCACATGCAAAGTGGTCTTTGGAATACTCCACCAACAGTTGGGCCTTCCAATATGTATCCACACTCATCAAAGCCAGCACTGCTAGTCTCTATGATAGGGCATCTACTACTACATTTCTCTTCCCTTTGACATATTCAATGTTAAATTCATATGCTTGGATCTTTCTCACCCATTTCTACCGCCTCTCCTATAGTTTCTTCTCCTCAATGAGGAACTGAAGACTATTGTGATCAGTCTTCACTCGGAATCTGTTGCCCACGAAATATTTGCAGAATTTGGCTAATGCCTACATGATATCAAACATTTCCTTATCATATATAGAGTACAAAATCTGATGAGGCAACAACTGTCGACTCTCAAAAGCTATGGGGTGACCCCCTTGCATCAAGACTACTCCAATGGCCTCCCGTGAAGCATCACATTCCAGCACAGAGGGCTAGGTAGAATCTGGTAAAACCAATACTCGGTAGCTGCTCATCACTACCTTGAGCCTATCAAAGGCCTTCTCCACTATGGTGGTCTAGCCAAAGGCTCCCTTCATGGTCAATTATGTAAGTGGTGCTTCTAGTTGAGGGAACCCTTTGAAAAACTTATGGTAGTAGGTACGGATGCCTACAAACCCCCAAAGTTTTGTGAAATTTTTTAGCTCATGCCAATCTATAATAGCACAGATCTTATCCTCATGGACCCTCACTCCATCTACTCCAATGATGTGTCCAAAATAGGGCATATCTCTGAGTATAAAATCACACTTGGAAAGCTTAACATAGAATTATTGCTCTTCAAGAATGCACAATACTCTCTCAATATGCTGCAAATGGTCTTCCCATGTGCGACTGTAAATAATAATGTCATCAAAGAATACCAACAAAAAATTCGTGAGTTGACCACAAAAAATGTGGTTCATGCAAGAGTGAAAAGTTGCCGGAGCATTGGTTAACCCAAAGGGCATCACCAAGAACTTAAAATGGTCATAGTGGCATCTAAATGTGGTCTTGTGGATATCTTGATCCCTCACTCTGATTTTATGGTACCCCGACCTCAAATAAATCTTTGAAAAGTAGTTGGACCCCCTTAGGTCATCCATCAACACATCTATCCTGGGGATTGGGTACTTGTTCTTCATTTTTTTTCTTGTTCAAAACTCCATAGTCAATGCACATCCTCAATGTTCCATCCTTCTTCTTTACCAGGACCACAAAAGAAGCAAATGGAATGGTGTTGGGGCGGATATGTGCTAAAGCCAAGAGCTCCTACATGGATTTTTCAATCTCATCCCTATGGGCTTTGGGATGCCTATAAGGTGTGGTGATCACTGCTTGGATCCCCTTCTCCAACTCAATAGTGTGCTCAAATCCTCAGTCAAGTGGTCTCCCTGGTGGTATATATCCAAATACTGTAGAATAACGCTATAGAATAGAGTACACATCTGGGTCTACTGGTGCACCCTTACCTCTTCCCTTTGACATACACAGTTCCACTTCCCATTCTATGTCTCCTTTGTACAAATCAGCCTCCATCCTATGTGTTGAGAGAATGTGAGGTGGATAGGTGTGCATGCCCCTTATCTTTTGGTTCTTACCACTCCCCTTCTATGTCCATTCCATATGCAAGGTCTCCCAATCTGTGGGGAACTTCCCCAAGGTGATCAAACACTGAACACCCAATATAACATTGGTATCTAGAATATCAACCACAAATAAGTGGTATTTCAATGTGTAAGTCCCCAAAGTGATAGTTAGTGCTGGAACATACTTCACACATTGAATGGTTCTAGCCCCTGGAACCAAGAATGAGAAGCCCTCAAAGTCATCCATGGGAATGACTCTCTTATGCACTTACTGAGTATCAATAAATTTATGCATAACCCCACTATTTGTCAATAATGACACTCTTTTCTGTTGAATAGTGCCTCTAACCGTCAATGTTAGATACTTGGGAACTCCTCGCAAAGATATAATAGTCTCTCCAATTGGAGAAAATTCTACCTTCACACCTCCTAACGGTGGTGAAACCCCTCTTGTGGCTACAACATTGGTATCCTCCTACAAGTCTTCTACTTACTCCTCATCATCATCATAGAACACCTTAATATAATATGCCTTCCCGACATCACACTAGTGTCCTGGTGTCCATGGCTCTTGGCAAGTGAAGAAATTTTTTCTCCTCCTTAGATCTCCCCAGACATCATCATCAAGGTATCCCCTCTAATGGTTCTCTTTTGAGGGAGGAAAGTTCACATATTTTCCCTCTGCTTTAGAAGAGAAATTATGATGGAATGGGGCTCTTTCCTTTGGCAAAGCATGCTGCAAATATATAATTCTATCAATATCTTCTTGGAGCGTAGTTGGTCTAGTGGATTTCACCAACCTATGAAAAGGTTATGCTATCCCATCAATAAACATATATACTCTCCGAGTTGTAGATATATCAGACACCATAACTGAGAGTTTTAGAAATTCATAGATATAAGTCTCTGGATCTCCTATTTGATTAATCTTGGCCAGATCAACAAAATTTTCTTCTGGACTCCTCTACGGTCAAATATTTCCACCAACCCCCACAGAAGTTTTGCATAAGTAGCGACACTAGCATGCCCTAGTGTAGATATACCATGAAACCACCACTCATGTGCCTCACCTTTAAGGTGCAGTGCTGCTATATTAATGGCCTCCATATCTAAAACTCTGTTCAAATGAAAATAAGTATCCAACTTCTCTACCAAAGCCTTGGTTGTGCACTTGGGTGACCCATCAAAAGAGGGAAAAAATAATCTACCCATAGTACACTACAAATCATTGTTCTGCATTTACGCTCCACCTCTATTGTGATTATTGGGTATTCTATTATCCTTGATCCAATAGAAAACTTTGAATTTTAGATGATCCTTGAAGCTCTGAGATTGAGATTCATACTCTAATAAATAATCACCAAGAGTTTCCTTTTTTGTGGCCCTCCCACCTCATTTGCTACTGCTAGGAATGTGGGCATGATGGTTTGTTGTGAAAAAGTTTGTAATGATGGTTTCTCACACCAAGTATGTGAGGTGTCGGAACTCTCTCCACGTTGAACCCTGTTAGAAATATTGAGAGGGGGGTTGAATCATTATTCCTTTCAATTAGAGCATTAGTTAATCTTTAATTATTATCGGTGTTTTTACAATGATAGTAGTAAACAAAAGGAACATAAGTGCACACTATTTTTAAGGTGGAAATACTCTTCGGGAAGAAAACCACTTGAATTTTTTTCTAATAAATATTTAATATTAAACTCCAATTGAAAATAAATCTCCAAGTTCTTAAGATCTAGAAAACCATTCTTCTCCAGCTCCCACTGGATGGACGCTCCAATGGCAAAGATTCTTTAGTAGTCAACTAAACGAATTCCCCAACACCTAATGAGCTATAACTCACACTAGCGCCACCCTACCACCCTAAAGTTTTCATATGCTTGAACTTGTTGGTGACTTCATGCACCAGCCTAGCACCACCCTACCACCCTATAGAAGAATAAAACAAGAATGGACTCCTGTACTAGGGAAAATGGTCCACTTTACAATGATATATAATGATCTAGAAGAATAAGACACACTAGACCATAACCCAAACTATGGAAAAACCACCTAATGATGATCCTAGACCTTCCGGCAAGGCCTCTTCAACTCTTGGCAGATAGACACTTGTACAATTTTTACAATGATGCATTTGCAAAGACTTAGTACAATGATACCTTTACAATGACTATATGCAGTGCTGCCCACTTGAAGACTTCATGTTCTTAACTTATTTCCATTGTTCTGCTCCTTTATTTCTGCTCTTGTCATGATACCCTCTGTTGCACCTTGCTTTTCTTTGTTGCCCTAGAAAGTCTGGTCCTATGCAGCCCTTGACAACACATAATCTAACTTTTTCTTTCCTTCTAGGATATCGATATTGAATCTAGTGTATCTCTGTAATTTCAGCTCCTCAATATGTGATTTTTAGTTCTCTAGTAGTGCTCTTAAGTCTCCTTTCCAATGTCATATTTGTGATCCAATTTGGATTCTTCAAGAGAGAGTTATGCCCAATCTCTCACAATGACCTAATTATGGACTTTTTTAGTAGAGCAAACTTGTACGACATTCCACATGTCATTGGTTCTTCATTCGAATCTGAAATTGATACAAATAAAACTGCAGTCCGTGCACTATATATCAATTTTTACATAATTCCAATCTGATAATTAGAGAGAGAGTTATGATGATTTTCCCAAGGTCACTTCTTTGAGATATAGTTCAGGAGTTCCAAAAACATTAAGTTCCACAGATCATATCTCCAAAAATATTGCACACCCTATTCTAAAATTTATATAGGATCTCCCTCAAAAGTTTTGTTTCGACTCATAAATATTTCAGCTTTTGAACCTTCGTATAAAAAAATTTAGAGTGAAAATTCCATGATGACCTGTTTCAGGTAGAGAAATCCCTACATAAGGAGGATATGAGGATCACAATTTATATGCATGCTTAGGTTTAGAAGGGCTTCAACAAATGAATGTGGGATGGATTTTAGGAGCTTAAAAATGGTTAATTATTAAATTTTCAATGACCCATGCAAAAACCCCATTGGGTTTTAGCCCACTAACTGGGGTTACAAAATTCAAACATGAATATCTCTCAAACCGTGAAGAATTACGTAGCATTCCATATATAAATGGAAGCATCTCGACAAGTAGAAACCATTAAAAGAATTCTTGACTCAAAATATAGTAATTTTGTAGGTCAAAATTTCCATGCAATATTTGGGTATCCCCTAGTGCTGCTTGGGCTGACATCAACGACAATCGCTGATCAACAATCTCCCCCTTTGGCATTGATGGAAACAAAAGTACTCCCCCTATGATCATGAAACCTCTTCCTACAACATTCTCTCCCCCTTTGACATCAATGGAAAAGGGAACTCCCCCTAACACACAACCATCTTGCCGACCTGTACACACTTTCACTCCCCCTGACACACAACCATCCTGCGGACCTGTACACACTACCACTCCCCCTTTACATTCTGAATAAGTAAAATATAATGAGAACTTGGGAGAATCCCAAGCTCCTGGTGAATATATTCAAATTATTCACGAGCTAAAGGTTTAGTGAAGATATCAACGATTTTTTATTTTGTACCAACATACTCAAGTTTGATATTATTTTCAACGACCTATTCTCTAAAAAAATGACATTTGATTGGAATGTATTTTTTTTTAAATGCATAACAATATTCTTGGAGATAATTATGGCAATGGTGTTGTCATATAATATGGGAATAGGCTCACTAAATTTTACTTGAAGATATTGCAAAGTTTGTTTCATCCAAAGGACTTGAGTACAACATGTTGTCGTTGCAATGTATTCTGCTTTCGTTGTAGATAACGAGATTGAGGTTTTCTTTTTTCTCAAAAATGATACATGCTACACCATTTTTTGGTCATCTAACCTATTGTTATTAGATGGACCCAAGTACACCATGTAAGACCAATTTTACCGTAAGTAAAATTTCATTCACTATGAAAAAGAACCTAGTAAACCACATTCATTAAGTTGTTTATGGTCTAAATAGGAAACCCCATGAGGAAATATTAAATAAATCTACATTTGTTTGATTCTCCTCAAGGAATAATTATTTAAACAACAATTTAATTAATATTGCTGGCTATATTTAACCCAAAACAGGGAAATTAATTAGATAAATATTTATTTATGTTATTATTTCCTAAGAATAATTATTTAAACCTTATTTAAATAATATTCCTTGTTGAATATAACTAAATAACTCTTAAATAATTAAATAAATAATTATTTATTTGATTATTACTCAACCACATCCTTAAAATGATAAATAAATCATTTATTTATTTATTATTTACAAGTAAAGGGATTTGACCCAAGTCAAATTCCTTTTCCCTCCAACAAATATAATAAAATATTCCACAAAAGTTGGATCTTGATTTGGTTAATACTATTTTAACTATGCACCAATATCTACAATAACTCATTATTTTGTTATAAATAGAAGGGATTTCCCATTCATTTACCACTTTTCGTTGCCTAAAGATCACTCTGGATCTATACTTTTAGTCTGACTATTGATCCACCATCATAGTAATTTTTTGCAACCATTTTTGTCTTCGTTTTCTACGCCATCAAGAGAGAGGAATTTTAGATCTGAAGTGTTGAGGACTTACAAGAACCCATCCCATTTAGGAGAACAGGGAACACCCTCTTGTGTTTTCCTCCCAGGTGCCATTAATACAAAATTCATTCAACATATTTTTGTCTTGTCTATTGTATGCATGCAGTAAATCTTGTTTTTTATACTACTTAATGCCTTCTAATGCATAGATCTATATTTTTGCAGCATTTACCTTGATTACCTAACTACAAATATGAGGATATTGGCAGCCATCTTTGCTATTAGGGCTGTTTTTTATGCACAACTAAAGTGATCTTTTTTCATACGCTTGGAATTAAGATTCATACTAAAAATACGAGACAACCACCTAGATAGAATGTTGCTCCACTAGTACTCTAATGATCATCAACGTTTCCTACCTAATCTGCATCTGTAAAGGCTTGAATAATGAGATTGTTACCCTACCACAAGCCATATTATTTTGTGCCCTTTAGATATCGAAGAATTGTTTTGGCAATAATAATATGTGATTCTTTTTGGTGTTGCTTGGAATCTTGCTACTTGTCCAACTGCTTGCATAACGTCTTGCCAGAAAGCTGTTACATATAGAAGGCTACTAATCATAGATCTATACAACCTCTGATCCAAATCCTTATATGAGTCATCTATGCTCAATGTGAAACCTGTTACCATTGGAGTAAGGATGTGTTTGCAATCTTCCATTTTGAATTTCTTGATAATTTCCTTGATGTACTTGGCTTGACATACAAATAATCCTTTCTCTTACTAAGATATTTGAAGAGCTAAGAAGTATGTCAGCTCACCATGTAAAGACATCTTGAAATCACTTTGCATATTTCTATAAAATTTCTTACTTAGTTTATCATCATTGCTATGGAATATTATATCATGCACATATACCTCAACGATTGTTAAATTATATTTATCTATTTGTACATAAATATTGCTATCAACAGTACCTTTCTTGAACCCTTGTTGACATATATATCTTTCAATACGAGCATACCATGCTCTGGGCACCTACTTGAGACCATATAGAGCCTTATTTAACCTAGAAACATAGTCTTATTTTTCTGATAGTAGAAAACCTTCAAGTTGTTCGATGTAAATTTCTTCTTCTAATTCGCCATTCAGAAATGTTGACTTAACATCCATTTGGTAGACTTTTATTTTTCTTGAACATGCATAGGCAAGAAACATTCATATGCCTTCCATTCTGGCAATTGGTGAAAATGTTTCGTCGAAATCAATTCCTTCCACTTGTGCATAGCCTTTGCAAACCAATCTTGCTTTGTTTTTGGTAACATGTCCATCTTCATTCACTTTGTTCCTGAACACCCATCTTGTCCCAATGACATTTTTATCTTTTGGTCATTGAACTAATTCCCAGGTGTTGTTCTTCTCAATTTAATCCAATTCTTCATTCATACCTGCTACCCAATGTTCATTCTGGTTGGCTTCCTCAAAACTGCTTGGCTCAAAGGTTGCTAGAAAAGAAAAGTGAGCTTTTTCTGATGAACGAAGCTGTCAACCTTCATTTATGTCACCATTGATTTTATTTGATGGATGGTTCTTTTGAATCCATTATTTTTTTCTCTGTGGAGGAGCTTCTTGTTGTTGTTCTGGTATATCTTGATGATCATTATTTAATTCTTCCTGGTTGATAGTTGCTTGTTGTTCTAGAATTTTTTCTGTGCCTTTTTCAGCCTCTGTCTGAAGTTTCAAATATTCTAGATCCTCATCATTATTCATTAGAACACCATCTTCGTCAAATGTAACATTTATGCTCTCCACTATTTGTTTTCGACTTAGATTATAGAATTTATAGGCCTTTATGTTGCGTGAGTAACACAAAAACATACCTTCATCAACACGCGATTCAAACTTAACCAAATTTTGATCTTCTCTTTTGATATAACATTTTCTTCTGAAGATTCTGAAATATTTTACAGTAGCTGGTTTTCCTTTCCATAATTCATATGGGGTCTTGTTGCCATTATTTCTGAGAAGACTTTAGCTGATAACGAATACTTCCGTATTAATTTCTTGAACCCAGAATTTTCATCCAATTTTGATTCCTTCCAGACTATTCTACCCATTTCCTGTATGGTTCTGTTCTTTCTTTCAGAAACTTCATTTTTCTAAGGTGTTCATGCTATTGAAAATTTTCCTTTTATTCCATTTTAATCACAGTATTGCTGAAATAATTTGGAAGTGAATTCTCTACCATTATATGATCTCAGAAACATTATTTTCAAATCAGTTTCATTTTCGACCAACTCCTTATAGATCTTAAAGCACTTAAACGCTTCAGATTTTTTCTTTAGGAAACTGACGTCTGTCATCCTGGTATAGTCATCATTCATTAACATGAAATATAATTCTCCATCTAAGCCTTTTTTCTCATAGGACCACATAGATCAGTATGTATCAATTCCGATGTATGTGATGCAAAGTGTTCTTTTGTTTTAAAATTGACTTTTGTGTGCTTTCCATGCCGAAAAGCCTCACATAGTGTGTTGGAAGGTTTTTAGATTTTCAACATTTCTCATATTTCTTCGTTTTTGCTTATCGTGACAAGATTTTTAAAGTTTATGTGACCCATTCGTTTGTGCCATAACTAGGTTTCATATTATTTAGCTACTAGACATGCTTTAGTTGCTTCATCTGGAACATACATGTCGTTTGGAGCTCGAATTTCTGTAGCCACAATTTTACCATACCTGCCTTTTCTGATTTCACATTTTTTGGAGTTGAATAACATTGTGTGTCCTTGATCACACATTTGTCTGACACTGAGGAGATTGTGATTCATGTTTTCAACCAATAGAACATTCTTGGCTATAACATATTTGCTTCCGAGAGTGACGGTACATGATCCTATAACATTTGAAGATCCATCATTTCCAAAGGATACGATTCCATTCTTCTTCTATTTCAGAGATAAAAATCTCCAGTCATATGTGTTGAGAAATCGCTATCAACATACACACATCTTTGTTTTTTTAAGCCTTGGGAGCGAGATCATAATTATCAGTCTTCTTCTTCTGCCATGTTCGTTCATTGTGTGGCTTCGAATATTCTTCTGGAGGATTTTCAAGTCTGCAGACTCTCATTATGTGTCCAAAGTTCTGATATTTGTAACATTCCATAATATTCCTTAAATGTTGAAATCTATTGATGTTTCGTTGAGACCTGAGAGGTTCATATTTGAAGGATCTCCTGGAATTGTATTGGTTCCTAGGGTACGTGCGACATTCTACAGCTTTATGACCAAATTTTCCACATGAATAACAATAGCCATGAAAAATATGTTGATACCTGGATGGAAATATTCGTCGAGGAATCGTATTCCAAGGATGTTCTTCGTCCAATGAAGTCTACATGCATGTCAGATCTCATAGGTTCATTGTATTTTTTTGTAGAATATCCTCCTTCTTCTTCTTGGTAACCAAGGCCATTTCTATCATTGAAAGATCATTGATTATTGATGATCTCTTCCAATGCCCTCTAGATGTTGGCATAGTTTTGGACATCTTTTCCCTTCTTCACTTCCTTACGCAGTGATACTACTTCGGATTCTAATGCTTCCCTTTCTTGGTTGCTTTCTTCCAAGTTCTTTTGAAGTGACTCTTCAATACATTTGTGTTCTTTAAACTCAAATTTGAGACCTTGAACTTGTTCTTCAAAAGTATTAGAATGGATCTTCTCAGCCTTGAGCTCTTTTATAGGTCTAGTTGCCCCCTTAGAGAAATATTTTATGGTCAACCCTTCTTCTTCATTGTTTGATACCTCTTGTTTATTATGCTTGGCCAGAAAAAAAATACTCTCTCATTGGCTTCTTCTTCATTGTCATAGTCTTCATCAGATGATGATCTATCTTCTTTAGAGAGAAATTTCCTTTAGGATCCTTTCTTTTTTTCTTGCTTGTTGAATTTCTTAAAGCCTTTCTTTCATTTTCAGTTGCCATCACTTTTGTTTGGAAATTTTTCCGTGAAATGCCCAACCTCAGCACAACCGAAACATATCAATGGAATTTTACCTTTTAATTTTCCCTTACCAATTTTTAGTTTTCTCATAAAGCAAGCATATTCTTCTGAAATTCCTTCTTCATCATCTTCCTTTTCTTCACACTTGCATGTGCATGTCTTTTCAATTGAAGGTTGTTTGTCGTTATTGGTTTTATTAGATGCAACGAATTTAGTTTCTAGATGTGAAGCACCCTCTTTTTCATCAAGTCTCATTTCATATGCTATGAGAACTCCATGTAATTTCTCTTTGTTGAGTTTTTCTAGATTTGGACTGTATTCTAAGACCGATACCTTTGGTTAAAATCTCCCTACTAACACTCTAAGAATATTTCATATAATAGTCTTCTCATCAACATTCTCTCCCAATCCTTCAAAAGTATTGGTTATTTCATCAACGTATTTTAAGTATGCATCAATGTTTCCATCTTCTTTCACTCCGAGTTACTCAAATTTTTCTCTATAGATTTGAAGCTTTGCTTCTTTGACATTTGGTCACCTACATATATATTCTCAAGCTTGTCCCATACATTTTTTCGGTTTTACAATCCAACACGTTATGATAAGCAGATTGAATAAGTCCACTGATAATAATATTCTTTGTTTTTGCATCATTTACCAAATTATTTTTACCTTGTTCATCCACGGTTGCTGTAAAACCATTTTAAATAGTGTTCCATACTTCATAACCTTGCGCCAAGAGATAAACCTCCATTATTCCTTTCCAAAGTGCATAATTATTTTCATTGAATAGAGGTACACCATTCTTGGTATGCTCCATGACCTCCTTTCAGCTATTAAACTACTATTGAAGGAACCAAGCTCTGATACCAATTGTTGGAAATACTGAGAGGGGGGTGAATCAATATTCCTTTCAATTAGAGCATTATTTAATCTTCAATTATTATCAGTGTTTATACAACGATAGCAGTAAACAAAAGGAACACAAATGCACACATTTTTTAAAGTGGAAACCCTCTTCAGACAAAAACCACTTCAATTATTTTCTAATAATTCTTTAATATTCAATTCCAATTGAAAATAAAGCTCCAACCTCCTAGAATCTATAAAAAAATTCTTCTCCAGCTCCCATTGGATGCATGCTCCAACACCCGAGATTATTCATTAGTCAACTGAATGGATGCCCCAGCTACAACTCACCCTAGCACCACCCTAGCACCCTAAATTTTCACAGGCTTGAACCTGTTGGTGACTTCATGCACCAGCCTAGCACCACCCTACCACCCTATAGAAGAATAAAACAAGAATGGAGTCTCGTACCAGGGAAAATTGTCCACTTTAAATGGATATAGAATGATGTAGAAGAATAAGACACACTAGAACATAACCCCAACTATGACACAACCACCTAATGATGATCCTATACCTCCTGACATTGCCTCTTCAACTCTCGGTAGATAGACAGTTGTAAAATTTTTACAATGATGCATTTACAATGACTTAATACAATGATACCTTTACAATGTGTTGTGAAGCTAGCTCTAAAAATAGAAGAAAAGAGATATCAACACCTTAGAAATAAGCCACTTCGAGGGGGAAACCTCCAATACATTACATGAATGAACAATTCTTGGATGATACAAATTACAAAACCTCCTTTCTATATATAGGATTCCATGGGGCCATAATGTAATCCTAGTGGGGCCACAACATAGTCCTAACCGACCTAACAATAATAATTTAAGGGCACAATAATAACAATATGGGGGTTACATGGGTACAATAATAGCAATAAGGGGGTTACACTAACAACAATAAGGGACTATACTAGTAATATAGGGACCTAACATGCCCCTCTCCTTCAAAAAAGTCTTGTCCTCAACGCTTGAGTAGCTCTGGGTGCTTCTGTATAAAATTATCATCCTCCCATGTAGAATCTTCAGTGGGTAAGTTCTTCCACCTAATGAGATACTCTGAAATTGATCGATTCCGTAGATGTTGAGTTCCTGTTTCCATGACCACTTTAGGTTCCAACATGACTTTTCTTCTTCATCAAGTTCTAGCAATATTGTTTGAACTGGAATATTTTCACCTATAACCTTCTTTAAGCATGAAACATGGAAAAATGGATGCACTCGGGAAGAAGCAAGAAGCTCCAATTTGTATGCCATAGTATCAATATTTTGCAACACCTTGTAAGGACCATCGTACTTTGGCGATAATTTATTATCCTTCTTAGCTTCCTTGAGGGACATTTGTTTGTATGGTTGTAGCCGTAAAAAAACCCAATCTCCTACATCAAAACTTATCTCGCTGCGATGTTTATCTGCCTATTGTTTCATTCGATTTTGTGCCAAATTTAGGTTGTCGTTTAAGAGTTGGAGAACTTCTTGTTGAGGCTCGATGTGATCTTCCACTTCTTGAACCTTCGAATTTTCTCTTAAATATGATGTGATGGATGGTGGATGATATCCATAAAGTGCCATACTTTTTTGCTACATTATGGAAGGAAGTGTTATACCACCATTCAACAAGAGGTAACCACTTGACCCATTATGTTTTTTTATCATATACAAAACAACGAAGATATCCTTCCAAAAATTTATTTACTATCTCATTTTGACCATCAGATTGAGGATGATAAGATGAGCTATGAGCTAATTGAGTACCCAAACAAGAAAATAACTTCGTCCAAAAATTTCTAGTAAAAATGGGATCTCTATCGCTCACAATAACCCTTGGGTTTCCATGTAGCTTTTAAATTGTGTCCATAAATGTAGTCGCAACTGTACTTTCTTTAAATGGATGATATAATGAACAAAAGTGTGCATACTTGGTAAGTCTATCAACTACCACTATGATGACACTCTTTCCTTTGGACTTAGGTAAATCTGTGATAAAATCCATTGAAATCTCCTCCCAACATTGACTTGGAATGGATAAAGGTTGTAGAAAACCTGGGGTCTTAATTGTCTCAACTTTTTTCTGTTGACAAACCAAACATTCTGCCACAAAATTTTGAATATCAGATTGAAGGCCATCCCAAAAAAAATATTTCTTCACCCTGTGGTAAGTTTTTCGAAATCTTGAGTGTCCTCCTGAAGGAGAGGTGTGCAATTCCAAAAGAATATTTTGTTTTAGTTGAGAATTCTTACAAAGATATTAGCGATCTTTGTAGCATAAAGAATCATTTTTCCAGCTAAATGTATCAGATGTACTAGGATCTTGCAGCAAATTTTGAATGAGTGTCCATAATTCTTTGTCCTTCTTCTGTTCATCTCTTGCTTCGGTTATCCAATCTAGTTGGATAATAGAAATGGCACAAAGAAATGCTTCCACCTCTTCATTCTTTCTTGAGAGTGCATCTGCAACAACATTAAGCTTCCCTTTTTCGTAGATTATTTCAAATTCATAACCCAACATATTTGTGACCCATTTTTGCTTCTCTTCTGAAGATAGTATTTATTCCAAAAAGTGTTTAAGACTATCATGATCAGTTTTTTCCTTGAAGTGTCTTCCCATTAGGTAAGTTCGCCCTTTCTTTAGTGCATGCAATATTGCTAACATTTCCTTCTCATAAATAGGTTTCTGTAAATACTTTTCTTTTATTGGATGAATTTCAAAAGAAATGGGTCTTCCTTCCTGCATTAAAACAACACCAATTCCATTTCCTGATGCATCACATTTCATAATAAAGGTTTCTGTGAAGTCTGGCGTAGCTAAGATCAGTGCTAGGCGCATTTCCTCTTTAATATGTTCAAAGGCCTTAGTTGCTTCAAGAGTCCATGAAAATGCATCTTTCTTAAATAATGTTGTTAGAGGTGCTAATATTCTCCCATAATTCTTAACAAAATTGCGATAATACCATGTTAACTTGAGAAATCCTCACAACTACTTTATGGTTGTGGGGACTTTCCATTCCTTAATGGCTTTAATTTTGTTAGGGTCTACCTTAACACCCTCGTGAGATACAATATGACCCAGATATTCCACCTCTTGTACTCCAAAGAAACATTTGGATGTTTTTTCATATAATTTTTTCTCCTGCAATAGTTTGAGCACCCTTTCAACATGTTCAACATGATCCTTCCAAGACCTGCTGTAGATTACTATATCATAAAAATATATTAGCACAAATTTTCTAAGGAAGGGTTTAAAAATGTAATTCATCAACCCTTGAAATGTAGAAGGTGCATTGGTAAGGCCAAAAGGCATGACCAAAAATTCATAATGACCCTCATGAGTTCAAAATGTTGTTTTTGGAATATCTTCAATCTTCATTCTAATTTGATGATATCCTAAATGAAGAAATTGATAAAATAATTTGCTCCATGTAATTCATCCAATAATTCATCAATCACAGGAATGGGAAATTTATCTTTAATGGTGAGATTATTAAGATCCCTATAATCCGGACACATGCGCCATGATCCATCCTTTTTGTGTACCAATACTACAGGAGCAGAGAAAGAACTTTGACTAGGTTGAGTTATACCCGCCTCTAACATTTCTACAATCATACGTTCAATTTCACTCTTTTAGACATAAGGATATATATAAGGCCTGATGTTTGGAGGAACACTTCCTGGAATCAAATGAATAGCATGATCATGATCATGAATAGGTGGGAGTCCTTTGGGAGTTTCAAACACCCTGGAATGATTGTCCAAGACTTGTTGGAGATATGTAGAAATAGATAATTTTGATGTTGGAACTTCTACTGAGCATAATTTTGCAATTACGGCTCGTTTTTCTTTCTTTAGAAGCTTTTTCATGACATTAGAGCTTATTATATTTCCTGTTTTCCCTGCAATACCCCGTAATTCGATTTCCTTTCCTTCTGAAAAAAATTTCAAGAAAAGTTCTTGAAAATTAAAAGCTACCGTCCCCAAAGATTGTAACCGTTGTACTCATAGTACAACATGAGCACCTCCCATAGGAATGGAAAGCATTGGAATGTTCAATACATGTTCCCCCATATTTAGCTTGATATTATGACATTTCCCAGAGCAATTTATAGTTCCTCCATTTGCAACCATCACTTGACATTCTAGTGCTGGGTATAGGAAACAATTCAATTCCTCGGCTACCTTACAATGAATAAAATTATGGGTGTTACCTGAATCAATAAACACTATTACCTTTTTATTCTTGATATGTTCTTCTATATTGAGAGTTTGAGGAGTGGTAGTTCCTGCCAATGCATTACACGATATGGTCGGACTCATCTCTTCCTCTTCTAGGGTTGGTTCCTGGTGCATATTCTATTCTTGTTCATTTTCTTCTTCCTCTTCACAATCTATGTAAAAGAATTTCTTTTGAGCACACTTATGACCTTTAGTGTATTTTCTATCACAACTGTAGCAAAGCCCTTTTTCTCTTTTTTCTTCCAATTGTTGTGGTGTCAACCTTGTAGGTTGTGTAAATCTAGGCGTAGCAACACTTCCTTCTTTATAGAAGTGAGTGGTAGGCTTCCTTGTCACCATAATTTTACATTCAATTTTTCTTGCCAACCTGAATGCCTTCTACAATGAATGAGGTTCCAAAACGTGAACTTCTTGTTGGATGTTATCCTTTAAAGTACCTATGAAGAGATCAATCCTGTGTTCCTATGGAATATCAGTTACCCTTATATTCAATTTTTGGAAGTCCTGAATGTGTTCCCCCACTAAACCCTTTTGTTTGAGATTTATCAATTGGCTAAAGAAGGTATTTCTCTTTGTATCCTCATAATGTGCTATTATTTCCTCCGTAAAAATTGACCAAGTGACTATTTTTTTACGGGAGAAAAGCCATCGATAGCATAGAAATGTATTTTGTTCTAAATGTAAAGTTGTAATGCGTACCTTTTGTGTGTTTTTCACATTATGGAGATCAAAGTATTGCTCCATCTGTAGTATCCATGTTATAGGATCCTTTCCATAAAACTTCCTCATATCCATTTTTGGAATATGGTGGTTTTTCCCCCCAACATTAGATTCTATGAAGTCGTGATTAAAATTTATTTTGTTATCATCATGACTTTCCTATACTATATTTTCACCATTAGGAAACATTTCTTGTATCAACTTTGTCAAACCTTCCATGTCTGCTTTTAGATCATTCTTCATGTTTTCCATGTTGTCTTTCATTTTTTCATCGATCTTAGCTTCCATGTCATCTATCTTAGATTCCACGCCTTTCTTCAAACCATCCATATTATTCTTCAAACCATCCATCTTCAGTTCCACACCTTTCTTCAAAACTTCCATTTCGTTTTTTGTTTCTCTTTTCGAGAGTGAAATTTGGTGCACTTGCTCTTGTAATTTTGATAGATCATGTTGCAATTCTTCATCTTCATGAGTCATAGTAGAGCCTTCTGAAGGCTTAATGGGTTTTGAATTATTTTTACGAGGCATTTTTTAGAACCCAATACTGATATCTATTCTACAATATGCCCTTGGAATCAATTCAAATTGATTCTTCAAACAGGACTTATGTAATTCGGAAAAAAAATACACAACTTTTTCTGGCTTTTGAGGAGCTCGATATTGAAATTGGATTATCTCTGTTATTGCGGCTCTTCCATATCTGAAATTTTGCATTGAGGTAGCCTTATGAATTATCTTTCAAATGCCACAGGTCTGACTTGATTTGGATTCTCCAAAGCAAAGTTATGTCAAATCTCCCACAATGACCTAATTATGGACTGGTTTAGAAGAGCGAACTTGTATGACTTGCCACGTGTCACTGTTTCATCTTTTAGATCTGAAATTGATAGCACAGAAACTGAAGTCCATGTGATATCAAACACTTTTTACGACACTCCAATTTGATGCTTAGAGAGAAAGTTATGAATATTTTCCCACGATCACCTCTTTGAGATGAAATTCAGGAGCCTACAAAATCACTACCTTCCACAGCTCATATGTCCGAAAATATTGCAAACCAAGCTCTAAAATTTTATGACGAGTTTCCTCAGGATTTCAGCTTCGCACCCTAAAAATCTTAGATTTTTTACCTTCGTATAAAAAAAATTATAGCGCAAATTCCACGATGACCTGTTTAAATTAAATTGAGGACCCTTCAAAAAGACTTAACTTCCACAAATCATATCTCCAAAAATATTGCGAACCAAGCTCTAAAATTTTGCGATGATGTTCCTTAGAATTTCATCTTTCTACCTTAAAAATTTCATCTTCTGAAACTTCGTATAAAGAACGTTATAGCTAAAATTCCACGACGACCTGTTTGGAGTAGCGAAACCCTAGAATCCAAAGCTCTGATACCAAATGTTGTGAAGCCAACTCCAAAAATAGAAGAAAAGAGATATCAACGCCTTAGAAATAAGCCACTTCGAGGGGGAAACCTCCAATACATTACATGAATGAACAATTCTTGTATGGTACAAATTACAAAACCTCCTTTCTATATATAGGATTCCATGGGGCCACAATGTAATCCTAGTGAGGCCACAATGTAATCCTAGCCAACCTAACAATAGTAATTTAAGGGCACAATAATAAAAATATGGGGGTTATAGGAGTACAATAATAAAAATAAGGGGGTTACACTAACAACAATAAGGGACTCTACTAGTAATATAGGGACCAAACACAATGACTGTATGTAGTGTTTCCCACTTGAAGACTTCATGTGTTGAACTTCTTGCTGTTGGTCTACACCTTGATTTCTACTCTTGTCATGCTACCCTCTACTACTCCTTTCTTTGCTTTTCTTCCATAGAAATTTTGGTCCTTTGCAGCCCTTGACAACACATGATCTAGCTTTTTCTTGCCTTCTAGGATCTCGATATTGAATCTGTTGTATCTATGTTATTTCACCTCCCCAATATGTGATTTTTGGTTCTGTAGTAGTACTCCGAGTCTTATTTCCAATGCCATAGGTCTCATCCAATTTGTATTCTTCAAGAGAGACTTATTCCCAATCTCTCACAATGACCTAATTATGGACTATTTCAGTAGAGCAAACTTGTACAACATTCCACATGTCATTGTTTCTTCATTCGGCTCTAAAATTGATATAGAGAAAACTACAGTTTAGGAAGTATCTGCCAAGTTTTACAAAATTCCAATCCGATACTTAGAGAGAGAGTTATGAGAATTTTCCCAAGGTCACTTCTTTGAGATGAAGTTCAGGAGCCTGCAAAAACACTGAATTCCACAGATCATATCCTCAAAAATGTTGTGCACCTTGATCTAAAATTTCTACAAGAGTTGCCTCGGGATTTTTTCTTTGCATCATAAAAATTTCAGCTTCTGAAGCTTCGTAGAATTTTTTTTTTAGTGAAAATTCCATGATGACCTGTTTTAGGTAGCGAAATCCCTACATAAGGAGGATATGAGGATCACAATTTATATAAATTCTTAGGTTGAGAGGGGCTTCAACAAGTGAATGTTGGAGGGATTTTAGGAGCTTAAAAATTATTAATTATTTTCTTTTCGTTGACCCATGCCACAAACCCATGGGGTTTTAGCCCACTAACTCAGGTTACAAAATTCAAACATGAATATATCTCAAACCGTTAAGAATTACGTAGCGTGCCATATATAAACAGAAACATATCGATAAGTAGAAACCATAAAAATAATTCTTGACACAAAATATAGTAATTTGGTAGGTCAAAATTCCCATGCAATATTTGGGTAGCCCCTGGTGCTGCTTAGGTTGACATCAATGACAGTCACTGATCAAAAAAACCCTCTAGGGGATTCCTTCTCTCTTTCTAACCTCATGTCCTTGATTTATTTGGAAATTTTATACATGGTTTGGAGAATAAGGTTAGAAATTTCTCTTTCCTCCATTTCTATAGATGCAGTGCCCCATAGGCCGAGCCAAGATTATGCTCTGATACTACTGTAATATTGAAAAACATGAAAAGAAACAATATTGAACACAAAACTTAAAATAGTAGTGAATATCAATATATCAAAACATGAGACAATATTAGATCCATTCCATTATTTTCAATAGCATAAAATAAGTACAAATTATTGAGGAATAGGTCACTCAAGTTAGGCAAACAAGAATCCCATGAACCAATACATCAAAATATGAAATTTTGCTAATAAATAAAATGCAGGAATGTTATGATTACATAGTATATGAGGGAATAACTGCAGCTAGAAAATAAAAATATATAGATATACTGATACAATGCTCCAAAAGTGTCGGAAATGGAAATCTAAGCTCCCAAGCACAATTCCAAGACAACCCAGAAAGGGTTTCCAGAAATACGCATTATGAAAAATGCAGCCCTAGAGCTGAAATAACTCTCTGCGCTCAATAAATACAACAAGGTGGCTGATATAGCGATAAAATAGCTAAAAATCCTTCCAATAGATCCTCCCAATGAAAGGATTATCCCTCAACTAGGAAAGTAGCTCACAAAATCAGTCTCTTAGCCCTCCACTCCAACTGCCCTGTAAAATAATGCATTTTATGAAGGATATTGCGCTGTGGTAGATGGTCAAATATTGGACAATGGTAGATGGTGGAAAGAAGTTAAATATACGTCTCCTAAGTGACTTGACGTCCCATGAGGATGAGGGTGGGATTTCTACTTGGAAACACCCTTGTGCTAAAGAGCACTGGAGACTCTGCTAAACAACTGAAGCATCCAAGAAGTCATAAGAGACCAAGATATAAAAAATAATTAGAATGCATTATATGGCTTCCATCCCCTTACTTATATGCTTGGTGAGCCTCCTCACCCTTGTGCCCACTCATTAAAGATGTTACTTCCATTCAAACACTCCTCCACCATAATTGTGTTGTCCTCCACTAGATCCACTGTCTCTATGGCAGTGTTGTTGATTTGGTCAACCTTGACCCCATCCACATGAATTGACCCCATTCGCACTAAGTTTTTCTTTATTTTAGATAGCTACATTGATCCACCTTCAAACTAGAAGTGGTTTTATTCCTACCAAAGAGATTTAAGTGTCTCTCTACCCACTTATTCATATAAGTTATAAAGGAAAGAAAAATTAAATATTCCAACTAGCTAAAAGCTAATTAGTAATATTACACATAATGCTTGATTTTTGGTAGCTCTCAAATATCTGAGAATCCATTTCACTACCATCCAATGTTATTTTCCTGGATTGTTCATGTACCTGCTTACAACTCCCACTACATGTGCAATATCAGGCCTTGTGGAAACCATTGTATACATTAAGCTTCTCACTGCTAATGGATATAGAGATTTAGACATATAATCCATTTCTTCTTATGTCTTTGGGAAAATCTCCTTACTAATTTTGAAATGACTAGCCAAAGGTGTACTAAATAGTTTTTCATTCTACATATTAAATATTTTCAACCCCTTTTGTATGTACTCATTCTGAGACAATGTTAATTTGTGAATTTTCATGTCTCTAGCTATTAACATACCAAGGATTTGTTTTGCATCACCCAAATCCTTGATTGCAAATGAATTGGCAAATAGATGCCACTCTGATCATTGTGTTTATTTGAAAACTTATTCCCTTTCATAACAAAATTTGTTCCCTTTTAGCATAGTTGTTGTTCCCTTGGTCACAACTGCCATTCCCTCATTTTTTTTCCCTTAGTTGCAATCATTGGACCCCTTTCATAACAACTTGTTGTTCTCTTTTATCATAATTGTTGGTATTTTGGTCGTAGTTTTTTTTCCTTCATTGTTGTTCCCTTATTTGCAACCACCATTCTCTTTTATAAAATTTGTTGTTCCTTTAGTGACAACTGTTGTTCCCTTGTGACATAGTTGTTTTTCCCTTAGTCAAAGTTGGTATTCCCTTATAATTGATATTTTCTTGAGTTACAATAATTTTTTGTTTGAAATTATTTTGATTTTGAAACACTTTTATAATATCATGGTGACATAATTATGTCATTTCGATGATCTCCATAAGAGAATATTTTATTTCACTTCTCAACTTCATTAAAAAATTAAGAATCCCCATATTGTAAATACATAAACTGTGCATAATATATCTCTTCAATTACCACAGGAAGTTTGTTTTTATCCTTAGAATCTCGTGATCTCCTTAAAAAATTAATATTGGGATGAAAATAACAAATTAAAAGGATAATTATTACAATACTTTTAAACCCATCCATAACGCTTAAGGAGTTGATGAGACCCCCGTTTCATTAATCCCTTATCATAGAAAAATGATAAAAATACTAATAAATCAAAAGAAGAAAATTCTACCAAAAGGATAGGAGGCCTCATTACGAGCCAACCTACCATGATCATAGGACTTAATAAGGTTAAATTACCATTTTGGTCACCAAGTGAGGGTAATGGAATTTGACACTTCAATCAAAGGACAAGATATATCGTCACGAGACAAATTGTTTGTATTATTAAGAAATGGTGAATGGAATTGTTTCTAGCTGGTCACCATGCCAGAAAATTTACCTTTCTATAATAATAATAAAAATTAAGTTATGAATCATTTTTAGTAGAATGGGATACTCACATATTAATGGGTTAAAAGGAAACCCTGTCGAGGCTATAGACAACTACTTGCAACTGAGGCCATGCCTCTTGTATTGGAGCATATATCAAATCACCTTATAAACACTCTTATATTTTTTCCTCCCTTTCCAATAATAAAGGAGGATCATCAGGCCATTATGGAAATTTATCTCATTAGGAATGTCATAATTCCGAGTATATAAGAATATTTATTTATTCCAAATTTCTAATTATATATTTAATTTATTTCTCTCTAATTCTAATCATGAGTTTCCTTTGCAACATTAGGTGCAATTGCTAGTTAGTTTTATTTTCATGCTTTTATTTTAGCGAATTTATTCTCATCATCATATCTCAACATTTAGTGCAGCCTATCATCACGATGCATGTCCCTGATTGATATTTTATGTTTTAACGACGGTCTATTATGGTGATTAATTTTCTTCTATCTGGTTGATTACACCTGTCATCTACAATATCATCGAAGGTCGTACTCAACCTTTAATTTTATTGGAGGGGGGGGAAGGGGGGCTTGAGGGGTGAAGAACAACACATATGATAAGACATTTAATTTAGTGTAAGAAATTTGTTTTTAATGTGTTAACTGTTATATCCATTTACTTTTAATTGTTTAACATTTTTACGCCTTGCACTTGTTACCTCCTAAACTCTATTCAATGCACCTCCAGTCACTCCCTAAGAAGCAACCGAGATGGGTGGTCGATCAATTGAAAATGAAGCAACCCAATTGAGAGTCTCCAAATATGCACATATTATTTTGGATCGAGTGGGTGAGATATAATATTTTTCTGTATTATAGGGATTTGAAAATGAACTTGCTTTGGAATTCATACAAAATTTGAGCAGTGGGATAACCAAAGTGAAGGGTAGGAAAGAGGAGGTTAATGAAGAAATCTTGTGGGAAGCTACATGCCTTCCTATGGAAGGTGAAAAATGGGTTGAAAAACATACTATGTTGCAGAGTGAAACATTGATGTGCAAAAACCTTGTAGAAGAATTGATTAGGAAAGGTAAGGGGTACAACCGTAATTCATTTCTAGGACCCTCGAAGGAATTGGAAGGCATTGTGAAAATATATATCACATGTGACCACCGATATAATGTGGTCCAACCTTAACACTTGAATTTGATGGTGGTAATAAAGCAGAAGGTAACTCTAAACTTACCTTAGTTTTTTAATTCACTTCTGCATGAAAATGCTGTAAGGTTTAATAAGTCTAACCATAGTCTCATAAAACTAATAGTTGTGAGATAACTCAACCTTGTACACCTATGTTTGGAATAATTTTGTGGTCAATTCTAAGGTTCCACAAGGAATTGGAATGCCTATTTTAGAACCTAAGAACCTAGTATAGAATGAGCATGCCAACATGACCAGGGAAGAAAATACACAGGAAAATTCCTAGAACTCAGCTCCGCAACAGCTAACTAGAGAGAAAAAAATAACATCTTCCCTTATGTTTTCCTTACCTAATAAATGAAGAAGGTCATTCAGACTAGCCAAAACAATGAGTTCCACATATTATATTGTACAGTCAGTGGAAGAAATTTCATCCCCGAGACTTCCTGATAGACAAGAAACTCATCAAGAAGGTTCCCCCCAAGTACATGAAATGGAAGTGGCCCAAGTATTGAAAGGATTAGGAACTCTTTTTAGTTCTGTATATTTCCAAGAAGTTGCAAGTTGTTCGGAAAAACAACCAGAACAAACCCTGACACCCAATTCTTTCACTTCTCCTTCTAATTGAGCAGATACTGTGATTCTGAAGTCCTTGAGAGATGCTAGACATACCACTCTTACAGAAAATTTATTAGAATCCATTGAAACGATCATGGAACCTTTTTCTCCCCTAGAAGAAACAACTCTACAATCTCCTATGGGACAAGAGATTAATATTGATTTTTCCAATATGCCCCAGCCTAATGAGGGATTTACAGAATCGAAAACTATTACCACACTCTAGGAAGTAATGACCAAAAGGTATGAGACTATCATTATTTTTCCCTATTCTTCGGTCCTCGAGACAAAAAATTTTGTTAGAAAAATAAGAAAGAATATCAGTAGAGAAGAAGAGTTGCTAAAAAGAGAAAATTGGAAACTGGAAAGAAAACTGCAGTAGCTTAGGAAGTGTTTGCGAAAAGAAAAGGTTCATAGGTACCACAAATAAAAGAAAGAAACTTGAACAACTAAGACTCAAACCAAAAACGTTGTTGTATCCACAGAGTCTGAGATAGAAGAAACTTGTGTTGTTACCATAGGAACAAAAACCGACCCAGATGTTCTAATAATTAACGTGATGATTGTTAAAGTGAGTACTAAAACATAATTATTAGTTCTCATTGATATGAGCACATAGAAAAATCTTGTACCTCCTTACACTCCACTAATTGTATTTTTTAGCATTCAGGTGTTAAACAAGAAGATGGAAGAATAGTTGGAAACTTTGATACGTTATCAAGGAGAATTGGTGCCATGAAACAAGAATTAGGAACTATTGTAGGAATTCAAAGCATTATCACCACTGAAGACAAAACCTATGCTAAGTTAAGATAATTAGAAAAAAATTGAATATTGTAAAAGAATGTCTTGAGAAATCACTTGAAAAAACGAAGGAAGTATGTTCCATCTACTTCAATGTCATGTCTTGTAGGTGTCCCACTAAAAAAAATGCTCTGTTTTTATTGGAACAATGTCTTTTGCTCTATATTAAGGTCACTCAGTCCGACCAACCTTATGAATTCAAGAGTGTTTCCGTTTTAGTTAGTACTTTCCATCAATAGGATGATGATGCAAAGTATCTCTTTTGTGAATTCTATATGCACTAATTACTTTTGGAGGAAAAAATAGACAAAAACCTTGTTCCCTTCATTGGAGATGTATAATTTCAGGCGTTTATTTCTTCTGCCATAAATCAAATAACCTGGTCCAAACCTTATAATATATTCCAGCATAGAGAAGATATTCTTGACCTTTGGGTCATAAGAGTGTCAAACTCCCTCTGTGCACACTTGGTAAACATGAGAGGATGGTGGGGCATCCCAACATTATTAATGCCTTCACACCTATCTTAAACGATGTTTTAAATTCAGGGTTGGAATATTTACGGGATGCTAAATAGATATGGAAAATGTCATCTAATGAATTTAAGAACATATAACCTTTATGTTTCATGAATTTTCAAGATGCAACAAGTAGGGTTTGATATTATTCTCATTTGTTCCTAGAATAGGGCTCCAACTTGCTTGGATGCAAGCACAAATTTCATATAATTTTGTACCCTTTGTATGCCTATAAAGTTGAGTATGAGTTAATAGAAGTAGGTACGTTTGTAGCATTCCAAAAACTTAGAAGTAAGAAAGGATTCAGACACTATGGAGAATGTCGTTATCCAACCTAATCTCTAACCTTACTTCATGTCAACCATCTCTTTGCATGAGGCCATGAAAAAAGGTAAGGTCGGGGTGATGTTGGGCCTTGGAATTGGTATAATTACTGACATTATTTCCTTAGTTGATAGTTAGTATTTCAAGACTTTTGAACATTGATTATAATAATTAGATTGCAAAAGAGTTATATAAACAAGTTAATAATTCTTTTGTTATTTACCTCATTGGTGAATCAATTTGAGTCTTGAAGATGTTATTAACTCACGATTTTGGTCAATATTTGGACAAGAAATGTTCAATGTTGATTGTTGTTCCATGAATAGCTGAGGAAGGCTGAGCCATAAGGAAATAGTTCAAACTATTTGTGTCTTGTTGATCGTGAATCAATGTTTTATATGCACGAGATAGTTGGAAAGCGGATAATGACATGATATTCTAAGGAAGACGTTGCAGATTTCATAGCCTGAATTAATCATCATGAGATTCTCAGGATAGCTTTACTTTTTTCAAATCTAGAATTATTTTGTAATATAAAAGTAGGATTAAACTCCAGAAATAAGGAGTTAATTGTTCCTGTGAATTGTAAAACAATACTTGTGAAATATATTGTCCTATGTTTTTACAAACTTCTCTTGTAATTTGCTGTTGCATGTTAATGAAGATTTCAACAATTCAATTTTAATCTAGTGCATTGATTTAATTACAAGACTCTGAGATTCCCCAAACCGTAGTCCTAGTCAAAGAAAAAATATTTTATTCTTATGTATTAATATTACATATTACTTACATCTTTTGAATGATTAATAATTTCTTAGATTAAGTCACTCTTTGCGAAACTTATTATTATTGTTTATAAGAAATTGTAGTGAATCATGTTAAACAATATTTCCTTTACATTGTTATGCATTGTTATTGTTTTCCGCAGCAAATGTGATTTTTTCACTTTAAATAACTTAGCTTTGTGTTTATCTCATAAATGCATCTCACTTCCTTTTATTAAAGTTATCATTCTCTAAGAAAAAATTTGAATTGATTCTCAATTTCTTCATAGGAACTTAACAATTTACTTCTATTATCCATTTGATTAAGATTTAAAGGTAGAAAGTGAGTGTTCTTTCAGTAAATATTTTTTTATTCCTTTCATCTCTCACTCTTTGCTTCTAATTATTTTTACTTAGATCAAAGTAATTTTAACACTACTCTTGCACCAACTATGCACTTTTAACAGTACTCTTGCACCAATTATACCAACAACCTTCCAATAAAAACATGAAATCCAAGGTTGAAAATTTAACTTGAAAATGTTTAAGACGATTCTTTAGGAACAACTTAGTTCTCAATAGTAAGGAGGCCCAAGAATTTGTGGATATTCTCTTAGATTAACACAAACTAGATAACCAAATATGACTTTGATCTTGGTAGGTTCAAGGTGAACCACATCTTCATCCATATTTTCTCCCAAACATAAATTATTTTCATGCCAAATGAACATTTATCTATATTAAGACATAGCTTCTATTGTTACATGCTACTCAAGGTCCATCAAATGTGATATAAAAATTCTTCCTAAGCTTTATTGAATATGAGGATTCCATCCAAATAAATGACCACAAAATTACTTTTCAAGGATCACAATATACCATGCACCATCCCCACCAAAGCATTAGCGAATCCAAAATATTTGAAAAAGTATTCAAAATTTCTTATGTTATACTTGAAGGTGGTCTTATATACATCAATTTGCTTAATTACGATGTCATTTTAGCCTTACTTTACATCAGTATTACAAAAAAAATTAGAACCCTTAGGTTGATGAATAATATCATCACTATATGCTATTAAGTATTAGTTCTTAATAATATTTTTATTTATGGAACTATAATAATTATATAATTTTCAAGTGTCATCATTCTTTTGTACTAATTTAATTGAACTTTGGAAAGGTGAGGATTTTGGCTAAATGTGGCCACCGTGGATGTTATCATGAATGAAATTTTATTTCTTTTTATGAATTAAATAACGTGATTAAATTGGGACAATATGAAAAGGAGCATAAGATATCAATATGATTGAATGCCTCATTTTGTAGTATAGAGGCATGCATGTAGATTAAATTATGATGTCTCTATATTCTTATACAATATTTTCTACCTACCTATATATAAAAAAATGGTATTATTCTGTGTTGTTGGTGGTCATGATGACCTTATGTTCGCCTTCAGACTAAACCATGAAGAGGGAAAAATATTTATTTTAAGAGATGCGCTACTTTGCGGAGATCAAGGAGACTATGGTAATTGAAGCTATCTTTGGTGACTTATAGTAATATCATCAAAAATTTGTAATCATAACATCATTCATAAGCACAATAGTGGTTCCCAATATGTGACTTCTATAAAAGAACATAAAAAAATTCAAGGTGGCTAGCATCTCATGATCTCTCTCCTTTGAAGTGATTTTTTCCATAGAATAGTGTCATTGGTGATGGATGTAAATACATCATCAATTGTTAAACAAACCAATGATGGATGGCACATTTCCCTTCCAATTACAAATTTCAATGGAAGAATCACTCCACCTCCTTAATATATTTTCATTCTCTCAGTTATATATTTTTTGTTGCAATAGTACCATTAAGCTTTTCGTCAATAATCCATGATACCATATCATGCTCGAAATCAAATTAAAAGATATGGTATGAATATTTTCCTTTCATATCAACCAAAAATAAATTTATTTAGTAAAATCCATCATAATTGTGCTAGGTGAACTTTTGAGACTCACGACACCTTTCCATTTCCTTCCTTGAATTCTCATTTCACTTCATTCTATGTGGTTTGGAATTGATGTGTTAAATTTTACTATCCTTTATTTGTCATTTATTTTTTTCAATGGGTCCACTTTTACCATTTTATTTTAGTGTATTATGGAATCCTAACGTATTTTTTCTTTCTTTACATCTATTTGATTTTCATATCATATTTATGAGTGATTCCCAATGATGATGTGTCTAGGAAATCCATCTATATTTTTATGTAGTTGTGCTGGCTCTTTTAGTACTTCCAAACTAGGCTCTACTCATAATATATAAAACCTAGATTTTTTCACACAGTTTGGAACATATTGGTGAACTATGATACCATGTAATTTCTCTCTGGATGTAGATTTTATGTATCATGTGCTAGTGATTATAGTAACCAATAAGGAAGAATTAACAAAAATCCACCCATATGGGTTCTATGCTAAATGTTGTAGAACCACCTTCATCATGTGACTATTAGTGGCCTTCTCACAAATAATTGACATGTGAAAGGGATTTAAGGAGTAGGAACCCTAATATTTGTCACATTCAAAGGAATATAACGAAGAAGAAAGCCTCTAATAGCTCTAATAATTTATATAAAATATCTAAATTAATATTCTATTCAAATAAAGTAATTTTCACCCTGAAGGGTGTTTCACCATTCAAAAGGTTTATTCTTGGAGTCCTTTCACCCAAAATCTCTTATCATCAAAGGATATAGAAATAATTATCAATAATCTAGCTTCTATGATATTTAAGGGGTTTCTAAATCAAATTGTAGATAATATATCCTACCTTGTCATCTCTCATTTAATTTACCATGAAATTCCACTTGATGGAGTGAGTGTGTTATTTTCCATGTAAAATTATTTCATGACCCAACTCTTCATATTATAAAATTCTTAGGGATATGCATTGAGAAATAGAGAAGAACAAATTAATCTAATATGATTCATATAGATTAAATAGAGTATGATATTAAAGGTAGAAATATGAATGAAAATATACACATAAAAACATGTAAAAGAGAAAATTAATATAGAAAAATGTAATACTCGTGGTCTACAACTTTTAAGTTTATGTAAATAGGACAAAGGTTCAGTGGACCTATGGAAAAATTATGTTACTGATGGAAATATTTTAATTAATAATTAGTTATGGAAATTGTGGAAATTTGTAAAGAAAGAGTAATTGAGATCTCGAAATTCTTAGCCATTACGATGGGATATAACTTCATCCTTTCCCAAAATTCTCCAAAAATATCCTTTGGAGAAAAATAAAAATTAGATACAAGAAAAATATTTCAGAAATCCCTAGTAAAGAGGAAAGTTACTCGGAAGAGGTAAGAAAAACTACCCTAAGGAAAAGTGAGTTTTAAAAGAAAACTTTGGTGGAAAAAACCAAAGTAAAGCCTAGGTTATGGTAAACAACACCTTAGAATAATGAGACATCATTATGGAAATTTTTTGGAGAAGTGGGCTTAAAAGTGCCATCACTAGTGTGACAAGAGGTTGTCTACATTGGGGAAAATTGATCTCTACTCAGGGGAGAGCTCTGAGGACAATCTCATGGTTGGGAGGAAAATTCGTGTTTAAAATTTGGTATGCAACATGTAGAAATTTTGTATTTAATTTCTTGTATTTTTGGTAGAGCATAAAAGTATCATGTTGCCTAACTTAATAGACAAATCATGATTTATAATAAGGGATTAATGTTATGTTAAACCAAGTTGGAATCACGGTATAGGCTAGTCAAACATGCTTGGTTAATATTATATATGGTGCCAATAATGTGTATTGTACATTGTCAATACTATGTATTGTACAGTGTCAATACCGTGTTAAATGCATTTTTGATATTTCTTTTTTTACAATAAACTAAGCTACTATAAGAGGATACAATTAGAATATGTTTGATTAGAAACCCACAAAGGCTTGTGATCAGAGAGTAAACACTGACTACTTATTGATTTATGTGCATGAGCCAAATAATTAAGACAACCTGTAGAAATTAAGTTAAGCAAAAGCTATTGCTAAAATGATGAGCAAAAAATTGAAAAATTATAGACTAAGCTAAGACAAATCTAGCTTTGGAAAAGTAATATTATTTAAATTTGTTGGAAGGAATAGATAATATTGAATATGAAAATTCTAGCTACTGTGGAAAAAGAAAAATAAGTGAATGCATGATATAGTATAGAAGAAACCACAAGTGTAATTATAAATAAAATACATATACATTCACCCATTTCTAGAAATCCAAACCAGTAATCTATAATTATCCTCCAGAATTTTGAAATCACGTAAGATTTGAAAGGATTCAAAAACTAATGATTTAATTTTTAAAATCTGAAAGTCTGAGGACAAGTACATAGGCACCCATCACCGATAGAAGGAGGAAATATTATTCATATTTCCACATATAAATATTTAAAACTGTCTAAATACAATAATACTTGTGCATCCTTGAGGATTACAGAGTCATATGTAGATGACTCTATTAAAATGAGGAATACATATTACATAAGTTCATTATTTGTCAAAGGCCAAGTATGGTATTGACACCTAAAAATATGAGATACAACAACACCTCTCTAAGATAAGTGCCATAAGAGAGCCATGGTGGAATAACATGCTACCAATGTGAGGAAGAATATAATTAGTAAGTATGGACAGTGCGGGAACCTTGATTTTCATGAAAATCAACATAATTTAGAGTCATATCTATAAAAGAGCATAAATGTGAAAATTGAAGAGAGATAAATAGAATAATAAATCAAAATTATTACTCTGTAGGGGACAAAGAGATACCCTACCTCAGCACGTTGTCGTGACGTTTCTTTCTCCACCTGTGCATACAAATCAAAGACTGTTGTGAGTGAAGGGATCCTCCAACATATAAACATGGAAATAGATAAATGATAAATCCAAAAATTACATAAAGTATCAAAATAACCTGAAGGTGAAAGGATAAGAGGATAGGTTTTCATCCTCATCTCCTTCAACATAAATTCTCGTTTGAGAAAAAAATTAACCTTGGTGGAAACAAACCACATATTAAATTCAAATCATAAATGAAATGTTATGTAGAAGGGAAAATTACAGTCAAAATTAAATATACAACAATGCCAAAATAATTAATATAACAGGGGTAAGAAGGGTTGTGCAAAACCTCAAATGAGGAATTAAATTTTGTTACGAGATTTTCATGAAAACCTTAAGGGGCAGACACCCAAATAAGTTACGCATTTTTCTTGAGTATTCAAAAGGGAAAGAAAACCTCATTTCTTACGCAAATTTCATGAATAATACAAGGAGGAAAAACAAAAATTGCAATACACTTCGATGAATAAATAAAAAAAGAAATACTCAAAAGCAAATGGAGCCAGATGTAGAATATACTGTGCTTAAATCTCCAACAGAATTAAACCCAGGATTTAATTAAACATAGGAATTGCAATTCCCTTAGGATTCAAAAGAAAATGTGCAATGTGTAACATAGCCTTTCGTGGGTGAAGGGAACATACTACTCGTAATCGAAATAATATATCAAATAAAATACCCATATTGAAATGAACCAAAGGGTTGTAATTCCTCTATATTCACAGTGAAGTGGATAAAACAATGTGTACAAATCATGCTAATGAATATGACAAAAAAATTGAATATGTACAACCGAGTAAATTAAATGTTGAATCCAATGTCCAACATGTTCCATTCAAAAAATAATTTAAAACAGAAACTAAAAGAAAAAAGAGAGGATTATCCTATGGTCTAGTCAACGTGCTCACATAACAAGGAATCAAACTTAACAACATATGGGAAGAGTGGCCACGTGCAATGAAAACATTTAAATTACAAACGCAATTATAAATAGAGAAAAATTTCATTAACTATTTGTATTTAGGGTTATGTATAAGGAATTATGCAAATTCAAAATAAAACATAGCATTCTAATACCTTGCACAACATCTCAGATACACAAATGTCAGACCAGAAATTGAATAGGGAGTATGACTCCAAATCCAAATAGGCCATGTAATATATCAACAGTGTAGTGTTCAACCTAGCAATTATAGGGGTGGAAGACATACTAAACATAGGCCTAAAAGTGAAATATGAAATATGCATAAACCCAGAACCTCAATGTTGTGCTAAGGTGTAAATGCTAAAAATATAATACATAAGGAACAATTACCTGGATTGAAGGAAAAGGAACCGAAGGATTTCTGAAACTGAACCCGATTATTTTCATCAAAACTTGGTGAAACAAGGGATAATTCGTTACCCAAATTACCACGCTTTGGAGGAGAGGTATGCCTTCCTGAATAAGAGAAGAAATTGCTATGACATATGTATCACAAATAATAATGAAATTTAAGAACATAAATAGTGAAAGAAGGTGTAACAAAGGCTACCTAAATGATGAATGGCAATTCTGAAATGCTATGGGTTTTCCCTATAAAATAAAATAAAACAAATGACGAGTAAACCTAGAGATTGTAAGAACAGTATGACCTATGTAAGCATGCCAACAAGGAAACACAGTTAAAACATGGAAAAATCCTTACCTATGAGGCCATGAAGAAGGAATGATCTTCACAAAACCAAATTTTGGGCACATCCAACATGCTAAACACACACAAAGTCGACTTTGAAGATTAATCGAGCTACCATGGCTCTGAAAGTCAAGTTTTGGGTTCGAGCCATGGAGGCATGGCTCCCTCAGGCATGAAAACCACAAACCACATGGTGAAAGTTCAAAAGGAGGAGGAGTAAGGTAGGTAAAACTCTTAGGGGTTTCTTAACCATTATGATTCGTAGATCTAAGCCCTTTGATCTTAATTGTTCATCCTCGGCATCGATAAGGGTGAAGGCCACATGAAGGAACGTGACCTCTGCCATGTGCTTCACTCTGAGCGAGACATGTCATCGAGGTAGGGCCAGCATGTTAAATGTGAAATGGTGTTACGTAAGGGGTGTTAAATCCTTCGTAGAACCTTATCTACGTTTCATGTAGCAGTAAGGTTATAAAACATATAACATAGTAGGACTATAGGTAATTGAACTTAGACTTAGGTAGAGTATAGGTTAATACATATGAAGGTAATGTATTTAAGGTATGTAAGGGTACGTAAATGGTAGAGTATATATTAATGTACTCAAAGGTAGGTTACAAATATTAACATAAGAAAAGAGCATGTAAATAATTATATGATTAGGACTCCTTCAACTAGTAAGGATCTAACATGTTAAGACATTATAAGCAATAATCTTAGTTAAGGATAAATTTTTATAGTTAGAGCACCATTGTATCCCTAGAAGACTTGGAGATCATTTAAAATATTAAGGAGGGATGATGATCATTAAATAAGAAAAGTACATGAAAAAAAATTGGGGCATGCCTAGTGGTATGAGATCCAAAATTAAAACATTGGGCTTATGGACCGCAGCATTGCAAATTTTGTTGTCTAGAAATTTTAATTGTATGGTTAAAATTTGTCTTATAAAAATGATCAGTTACATATTATGGTTTATTAATGATAATAGTTTAATGTGCATTAGATATATGGTGGAGGCATAATTACATCTATTATCATGTTTGAAAGAGAAGAGTTGTATGTGGAACTGGGGGAGGAGGATATCCCTCCAGATTCCAACACCCATATGATGGAAATTATCAAAAAATTGTAGCAATAAATGGTTCAGGTAAGGACTAGAAATGAAATTTTACTACAATATAGCAATGAACAAGAGAGTTTGATAAGAGAATTAACCTCTAGATCTAGTCATCAAGAGCGAGAACAAGAAAAACTAAAAAGAAAGGAAATAAAAACCAACTCAGATAAATCTGAGAGTGGGGAGGATTCTCATAAAGAAGACTTTAAGTCCAATAGGTGGAAGGATTTTTAGTAGTAATTCCACGAGATAAAGTCTCCAACCTTTTATGGAGAGAATGATGAGGATGCAGAAGCCTAGCTCATGAATATGGTTAAACACTTTCAAGTATATGAGTACATAAGCAATCTAAAGGCAAGCCTTGCAATTTACCAATTGCAAGGTAAAGCCATGCTTTGGTGGGAGGATACAAAAAATTATACACTTACTAGATGAAAAGACAGTATCACGGGAGGAATTTCGGGAAAAGTTTAAATCCTGATACATCAGTGAAAGGCATTATGATGATAGAGCTAGGGAATTTCATGAGCTAAGGTTGCGATAGCTTATCATTGATGAATTTGTGACAAATTTCAGAAATTTACTTCTCTATCTACCATATATAAGAGTAAAAAAAGCAAAGGTACATGTATTTTTAAATTGTTTACCCACAATATATTGTTATCAAACCAACTCCGAAAATAGAAGAAAAGAGATATCAACGCCTTAGAAATGAGCCTCTTCGAGGGAGAAAACCTACTTTACATTACATAAATGAACAATTCTTGGATGATACGAATGAAAAAAAATCTTTTCTATATATAAGAGTCCATGGGGTCATAATATAATCCTATCCGACCTAACAATAATAATTTAAGGGCACAATAATAACTATAGAGGCTTTTATGGGGCACAATAATAACAATATGGGGGATACAAGGGTACAACAATAAAAGTAAGGGGGCTACACTAGCAACAATAAGGGACTGCACTAGTAATATAGGGACCTAACATGCCCCTCTCCTTCAGAAAAGTGCTCTCCTCAATGCTTGACTAGCTTTGGATGCTTCCGTATAAAATGATCATCCTCCCACTTGGAATCTTCAGTGGGTAAGTTCTTCCACTTAAAGAGATACTCTAAAATCAATATATTCATTAGCTATTGAATTCTTATTTCCATCACTTCTTCAAGGAACAATATTATTTTCCTTCCTCATCAAGCTGTGGTAATAGTGTTTGACCTGAAATTTTGTCACCTATAACCTTCTTTAAGCATGAAATATGGAAAACTGGGTACACTCGAGAAGAAGTAGGAAGCTGCAATTTTTATGCCATAGTACTAATCTTTTGCAAGACCTTGTAATGCCCATATTAATTTGGAAATAATTTATTATCTTTCTATTGAGGCCTCAGAATTCTGTTGCCAAAACATGGGGGAAAACTACACGGTCCGGACCTTAAAGCAACTCCTTTTCCGTTTGGTGTAGTGGCTCCAATTGGGGATGATGGGACCAGTTTCCCAATAAGGATGATTTTGAGGTTGTTTTGATTATACAACATGCAAATGGAAAATGATTTAAATCTATCATATGCATCTAACTAAACTATTTATTCTACTATATACCCAGGGTGTTTCTTCCTTTATGTGATATAAAGATATATCCTTCAACTATTAGTAATATAGATCATTTAACTATTGAAAGAGATGAGAATTATGTAACATGATTCTTCTAATAAAGTAGTTTTATTAGAAGAATTGTGAAAAATATATCACTTTAATATGTTTGATTATATATTCAATAAGAAATCACAAACAAATATTTGAACAAAAGTACATGTAACATTCATCTACAATAACGTTTCAAATATATAATGTAGTAAAAATATGACTGTCAATCTATAAAGCAAGACTTAATATAAGTGAATAGAAGTAGCATATGTACAAATTTCTACTCATGTAAATTGACAGTAATTGATTTTCCCCTCTTTACTTTCAAGAAATTTAAAGAGTACAGTAGTTCAACATTAGTTAAACAACTTTAATTGTCAAAAGATAACATATGTGTTCCATTAATTCATCATAGCATTCACAAACTTACAATTTTTCATTCTTTGAACATTCTTTTGCAAAATTTCTAGACCCTTCTTTGAATGCATGAGAGGGGTTTAAATACTAAACTGACTGTGTTCTAAAATAGATTATTACATAAAAATAGAGGAGGTTTGAAACAACCATCCTCGTAAGACTAACTTAAACTAAAATCTAGGAAAATAAAATAACAATATTATTTATGAATTTTCCCTTTATTTTAGATACCCTCCTGAACTTGAAAATATCTAGCACAGGCTTCAGCTGAGCTAGCTACAAAATCCTCGATCTGACATGTTCCTTGAATACTACATTTGAGAGTACTGGTTGCAATATTCTTATTGAATCTGTTAAAGACTGTAGGGTTTGGTACTGATGATAAGGTTTGATCAAAAAATTCCATTATTTTTCTTGATCAAGCTTATTTAACTTTTTAATTATCTCATCCTGCATTTTGGCCTTTTCTTTCCACTATGTTTCTAGTGGTTTGAATTCTGAGAACAGTTCAACCATGTACTCTTTAATGAGTTCTACTTTCACCAACTGTTCACATACAGATTCATTAATTTCCTTTTATAATCTTGATGTTTTCGCTGCAGCTTTCTCTACCTGCCTTATTTATGCTTCCCAATCTTTGAATAAGGTCTCCTTATGAAACTTATCTACCTAGGGTAGTTCAGCTTCCTTTCATTATTATAATGCTTTCCATTGAATGCATTCATTGATTTTCTTCTCAAGCTTCTGACATTCAAGTTTCTGGATAGCTACTTGCTGGATCAATATTTTACTTGAGGCACAATAAGAGCCAATAATAAAATCTTGCTGAAAAAAATACTTCTTGTTGTTGCTTTAACTTAGCACTTACATCCAAAGCTTATTTTATGAATTTCTCTAACTGCGCTTAGCTTTGTAATCTGGTCATTATTGCTTCCAGTTATGCTTGCTTCTTAGTGATTTCTACTCTATGATGCAAATTAAGATTTTCAAACTCCTTTTGAAATTTGGCCACCTTTGATTTCATTTTCTCACTGGAGTTAGAATTTTATTCATCTAATAGTCTCTGTATTTCCTGTATTATATTTTCCTTCTACCTCGGCAACATTTTAACCTCAATAGCTTTATCAACAATGGCACTAGCATATGCACCTAAAAATTGTGATAATTTGGTTAAATGTTCAGTAGGATCAACTAATGGATCCTTCCAAAAAACGTCAACAAATTCATTTGTACGGTTTGAGAATGTATCATCAATTTTTCTATTTTTTCCTCTCTTGACTACGATCTTATGACTAGGACTGTAGAAGATAACTTGCGAAGGAATTTATTTAACTTGTAAAACTATTTGTTATGTAGTGTAGGACGATATGATCTATTGATCATGAGTTTCTGGAACTTGTTGTAGTGGAAGAATAGTTTTTGCTAACTTCTCGGAATTTTTAGGTGACTAAAAACTAGTAGATTGATCAGTATTGGGCTTGGTTTTAGGAGTTTTTATTGCTTGATAAAACTCATCCCATTCACTGCTTAAATTCTTTGGTTAGGACTTTTATGACTGATCAAGTGTATCTTGACTATGTTAAACTTCTTGAGAAGTTGACTTTGTTCAATTAATTTCTCTTTTCTCCTTCTCTATCTCTTGGATTACTTGATCAATTATATTTTCTGGCCTATCCTTTTTGAATTCGGATTCATTTTCAGAATGATTCAAATTGTGATATTTATGCTCTGATTGCCCCGAATCATCCTCAGACATGTCTTTTTCTTCATTATCCAAGCTAATACTTGGAGTAGGTCCATTAACATCTTCAATAGTTAAAAAAATTAAGAGGAATTTTCTCCAGTATCTTATTTATGTATGATTGGAAGGCTTCCAAATCATCTTGGTTGAGCTGACTAGATGCACACTTAATTATATCTGAAAACTTTTATATGCCTTGAAAGAGATCATCAAATCTGTTTGTTTCTTTCACAGAAGGCTTCATTTTGAGCTACGTGATGTAGTTTTGAATTGCATGATTTGGATCATAAAACCTCTTTGGAATTTATACTAAATTTAACAAATTAATCTTTGAAACCTCCTTGTAGGCATGGCCAATATCAAAAAGTGAAAAAGTACCGCACTGTAAAAGAAAATTAGGCCAAACGACCTTCTTAGAATCTTTCAGTTGTTTAGAAATACCATTAACAAGATGGTAGGCTATCTCTCTTATAAGTAACTTACCAGGAACATAATATGGTGTGACATGGGGAGAAGAATAACTTCCAAATACTCTGACATATGTGAAACTCTCGTCTGCAAACCATCTAGGAACAAATATAATATGTATACTAGCCTCTTCGGAAACCCTAGGAGTTTTCTCATTCAATATCATCTGGTGCATATGCAACATGAATATATGGAAAATTTTGTAAAAATGTAAATGGAAGTCTGAATGCCAAAGGGCTTTGTGGTAAATGTGGATTGGGGTAGGGTATTGGGTCATCCATTTCCATCCCATGGTAGGAAAACTAGAGGAAAAGTAGATTGTGCCCATGACATAGGAACTCATGTAAAAGGGAGGTATTTATCTAGATGAAAAACTTCTTTTATTCCTTTACTCCATGATGTGTTTAGCTAAATTATTAGAGAGGATATTTTCCCAATTCAAAATTAAAGAATTTATGATTGCGTCAATTAATGGGAACCAATGTAATGAAAACCTATTGGTATTAGGTTTTTGATATAATCTAGACAACATACCGACAGCATACCAATAATGGTAAGGAATTTGGGCAATTGGGTATGTACCGAGTTTATCTCGTTTCAACTTTCCCTGGTATTCCTTCCATTCCTTTATAAATTTTTCTAGATCTATATTTTTTTCTCCAAAACTTTGAAAAGAAGATTTGTCATAGTTTTTTTGTGGGCCTGGTAAGTGGTACGTTGCTTTTAAATCATCTACCCTGAAAGAATCAATATTTTCTCCCTTCGAATCCTTAAAAATTATATCTTCTATGTTTAAGTGGTTAATTACCCACTTAACCATGTCTGTGTAAGGGAGAATATTTGGCCTTGCGGCTATCTTTTGGATGAATGAACATGCGACGTGAAAATCAGTTGGGTCTCAATGAACTAATAAGTCTACTGAAGAAACTTTATCTATTACTATTGGGTTTTCATTTTCAAAAAATAAATACATCACCTCCCATGAAAAACTACTACATTCCTTGTTGCAGGTGGTGGCTGAGAATAAGGGCAACATCTATGAGCCTTTAGTAGACAGCGCTTGAGAAATCTCTTTGCCTTTCTTGTTTGTCTCTATTCTCTTCATTCTATTTGTTGGATTCTTGATTTCAAGTAAATAGAGTAAACATTAAAAATATATGGAACAGAGAGACAAATCTGTCATTAATTTATTTCAAACATGCATAAATAGATATGAATCTATCAAAACCTTTATTTCTATTGAATGTTATAAATCACCGATAATAATTTCAAATCGAATTTCTTATAGTTTTACGTGAAATATTTATCTATCAATTTAAGACATTGGATCTCGGATTTCTGTTTGATATGAAATAATTTATTTTGCATCCTTAAGTAATTAAATTCCATTCACTCGTATATCACAACTTATAACCTTTACCATTTACGATGTTACCCATAAATTCATCGAAATGCAATCTGCACAAATCGCACGTCGAAATGTTTATGCGGTAAATGGATTTGCTTTTGGTTAAGTCTTGTGAAATGTGAAGTGCACATTGAAGAAGTCAAGTAGATCACTTTATGGGACTTTATAGCTTTATATTTATTGATTTTTTTGGCTCGTGAGGTCCGCGTAATCGCAAATTATACCGAATTTCTTTATAATTTAGATTGTTTAAATGAGGTGCGATGCGAAAAACAAATTATAACAGTGATTGAAGAATTTTCATGTTTTTTAATATAACTTCGGAAAGGGCTTAGCACATTTTGTAGCCCACGTGCCTTAGTAGGTTTCAAGTCTTTTGAGTTGTAAGTCATACGGTTTGTGATGCACGCTAAGGAATAAAGCAGAAAGCACAAAGAAAACATTATTTCCTAATTTTTTTTCTTTTAAAGCTAAAAACAAATTTCCTATTTATTTGTAAATTCTCACCATTTATTAAAATAAATGGGGGTGTTATATAGCACAACAATTGGCGATTCACCTGGGAGAACCAACTATCTCTGACTAACTTTTTGAAATTTCTAAAAACTCTTATGAAATAAAAATAGTTACAGGAATTAATTTCAAACAAATAATACGTTACTAAGAAATATAATTTCTCTTAATTACAATTCATAAGAATCCCTCTTTTAAAGGTATAAGTGCGAGAATTTATATCAATATTTACTCAGTTCAAAAAGATAAAGAAGGTGGATCCTACAGATCAACTTTATAAATATTCACTATTCTATCATGGGTAGAGCCTCTGTTCCAATAGGAAATTTAAGCTCTTGGCAAGGTTAACTTTTACCTAACAATGATTCATTGTCCCATCGAGCGATCCTTACAATTTTCAAAAATAAATTCTACTTTACACAATTTTTCGTTTTTGAACATTTTTCTTTTTGTATCATATTTTTATTTACATAAAATCCATTGTCTTGGCTTGGTAACCAAAAAATGACAATGCCATTCACTAGTTGTAATTAAACTAATCAAGCTGGCTCTTGATGAAACCGCTTGTTATTTTGATATAATCTCAAGTCATTACCCTATTTTGGTAGATAGTATTGGTAATGTCAGTTCAACTATTTCCTTATGAACATTGTAAACAAGCTCATGATGAGACTCATTATATTTTAATCTTTTCTAGTTATAATATTCTTGAATTTATTTCAAAAATTGATAAGTTTTCCTAGATGGGATCAATCATTGGTCCTTTTGAGGATTTTGGATGATAATGTTGAGTCTTAGATTGCTTTTCTATAAAAGAGCCTTTACTATGTTAAGGATTATTTTATTGACTGATGATAGAATAATCATGCTATATAAAGATGAGAGTTCATGAGAGAATCAATAACTTTAGTGAAATTGCATCTTTCAGTGAAAATAAAAAAAAATTGTCTTTCTAATCATTCGATTGTTTCCTTAACATTTTTTATTTCTATAAGCGATAAATAAAAAAGGATCATCTGATTTTTTTTTTTTGAAAAGCCAAAAATATATACTAAGCAACTTTCATTTTCCTAAGGAAAAGAAAAAAGACACTAGTATATAGGAAATAGAAGGGGTTACCTCCTATGAAAAGTATTTTTTCAAAATTTCCCATTAACAGGCAAAGAATCTCTTTTTCCTGATAGATCTTGCAATAATAATGTTGATGGGCCTATTTCTTTAATTATTTGAAATGGACCTAGCAAGAATTTTTGAAACTTCGTGTGTTTACATTTTTCCTGATGTGCTTTGTCCCATTTCCATACTAGATCACCAATTTGAATTGTTTTTGGATTGACAGAAGTTGAATTAAATGAGCCTTTCACTATCTGTTAATGATGCGCATGTGTATGGTTAGCTTTTTCTCTTCCTTCTTCTAACTTGAGCATTTGACATTGTCTAAGTTATAAAGAAGAATAAGGAGATTCATCAATAAATTGTACTAAGAAAAGAGCAGGAATACCTACATTCGTAGGAAGAATAGATTCTTTTCCATAAACAAGATTTAATTGAGAAGTGCCAATAGAACCTTTCTGAGTTATTCGATCTGCCCAAAGAGAAAAAACAATTACTTGTGCCTATTTCATTTTTTTTTTTATCAATAGTTCTTTTGATTATTCTAATCAAATTTTTGTTTTTGGATTCTTCTAAACCATTTACTTGAGGGTAATAATTTTCATAATAATTAAGTTTGAAACCTATTTTGATTGCAAATTCCATCATAGCAGTTCCTGAGAATTAATATGCATTATCAAACGTTAAAGCAGTAGGTAATCCAAACCTAGTTATGATATATTGGTCGATGAAATCAATGATATTCTCAGAGTTGTATACCATTAATGGAATTGCTTCCACCCATTTAGTAAAGTAATCTGTAGTTATGAGAATATATCTATGTTTTTTGGAATATTTAGGAACAATCTCACCGATTATCTCTAATCCCCATTGTTCAAATGGTTGTTCGATATTAACTGGCTGTAATCGGAAGGTTGGCTTCCTTTGTCTTCCAGATCCACTTTGAAACACTTTTAATTTTCTTTCATATTAATGAGGATATTTTAAAAGTCTAGGCCAATAGTAACCTACATGCAAGATTTTGTGTGATGTTTTATTTCATCCAAAATTTCCTCCAGCTCGTCCATCACGGAGTTCCTGCAAGACTTTCTCTGCTTCAGATTTTTCTAAGCATCTTAGTAGTATAGAATCAAAATTTCTCCTAAAAAATACATTATTTATTAATTCATATTGTATGGAATTTAATCTCAAAGCCTATTTTTATTTGTAACTGAGTTGGTCCGGAGCATATCCATTCTTCAGATAAAATATGAGATCACCATATTGAAATTGTGCATCGTTGAGGACTACCTCTGATGTTTGCACATTGTTACCTAAATCTTCTTCTGATGATAGATGGGATGCTGCTGTAAGCATTCTGTAAAATTCTTGATCTCTAAAATTTTAGAGGGTTTAACTTATACATCAGATTCTTGTAAAGTTGTAACCTAGTTAGCCCTTTTCTCTCCTAATTTTCTTTGCGTTAATAGTTATCTCACTACGGAGAACGAAACTATGATTTTCATGTGATTTTTTTGGAGAAATGGACAGAAATGATTTATAGCCTTAACGACATAAAATTCTTGTTTTTTGGCAAATGTGTAATTCAGTTCTACACCTTGCAAATTGGAACAGAAAAATTATATTGGTGCTTCAATTTGTTGGTCATTAAGTTGTGTTAAACAATCAGCGTATGATGTATCCGATGAAAAACCATATAAAGAAAAAGGATTAAGAAAATTGGGTGTAGTCAGGAATGGAGCATTAACAATGGACTTCTTAGCCAAAACAAATTCTTCTCTTTCATTATGTCCCCATTTAAAGATTGAATTTTTCTTAATCATGTTCTATAATGGTAAAACTATTTGTGAAAAGTTAGGGACAAACATTTAAAAAAAATTAATTTTCCCAAGAAATGACTCCATAGCTTTCTTGTTATGAGGGAAAGGAATTCTTTTAATTTCTTCAATTCTTTCAGGATCAATATAAATACCTCTTTTCGGCACAATGAATCATAAAATTTTTCCTTCATCTAATGAAAAAAATTATTTCTTTGGGTTTAATGAGATGCCATACATTTTAAATTTTACATAGGTTACTCATATGATTTTTTACTTGTTTAGGAAAGACTGTAATTTCATCTAAATAAATAATCATTGATTTATTTATAAACCCTCTAAAAGCTGTGTCCATAGCTCTCTGAAAAGTTTCACCTGCATTAATTAATCCAAATGACATATTTTCATAGGCATGATTTCCCCATTTAGTCATGAACGTAGTTTTAAATCTGTCATATGGATGTACGAGAATTGGTTGTATCTCGAAAATCCATCGAGAAAGGACATAAGTTCAGAACCAAATACTGTCTGCAGTACTTGTTCCATGGTTGGTAATGGAAATTTGTTTTTTGACATGCTTTATTTAAATTCCTAAAATCAATACAAATTCTAATATCTTCATTCTTCTTCCTGATAGGTAGCAAATTTGATACCTATTTAGAATGCCTGACTCGAAAGATGATTTTTTCCTTGAGGAGTTTGTTCAGTTTTGTTTCGATTTGATTTTCCAGATTTGGGTGAATTTTCCTCAATTTATGTTGTACAGGTTTTTCTTCTGAGATCATAGGAATGGTATGTTGAATAATAGAAGTATGATATGTTTTAAGATCAGTGTAATCCTAAGAGAATACACTTTTGTACATTCTAAATAACCTGATAAATGATAATCTTTCTTTAGAAGATATACCAAGACCTAGATTGACATTTTGAGGTTTTTTCGCCAGTTCCTAGATTTACTAACTCAAATGTTAATGTATATATTTGTATTTTTGAGTTATTAACTCTTTTAAACCTATATTTCATATCACATAGGTCTTATAACTTGACAAAAAACTTAGGAATAGGATTTTCATCTTAATATTTCTTAATATGAATGTCATGTTCATTTTCATCCAAAATTTGACTATCATAATATGATTCAGATGTTAAGAAATATATGATATTTGAATCATTATTGAATACTCTCCAACTGGTAATATTATTAGGAATAGATGGCCCAAAAATTAATTCAATGGAAAATACATCGGGACTAAACCCTTGAGATGGAATTAACTTTGATGCTACATTAACTAGTAGATATGCACTAGCATTCTGCATCCTAGGTACAAAACAAAAATTAAAGGCTAAGAAATGAATAGTTAATTCTTGGACCAATGATTGGTAATGATTTAAATGTCCCGAATTAAAATGAATGGTATTTCTTAGCTGTCTAACAATGATTTATTAATTGCATATAACTTTCAGATATTTGATATTAAGATCAACGACTTTGTAAAAAACCTAGACTAATGCTTCGTATTCAACTATATTATTTGTACAATTTCATTCTAGTTTGTAGGCTAACACGGGATTTTCTCCATTCGAGATTATTAAAATACAGCCAGCGTCTGTACCATCTTCAGATTTAGAACCATAAAAATAAAGAGTTAACTACTGCTTTATCTACAAAATTGATACACTTGGAATTATCTGTCTGGGAAAAATTCTCAATCTAAGAAACAACTGCATTATCAAATAAAGGTGATGGTTGAGCATTGAAATTTCCCAAAAATGACTCTCTTGATTAGTTTCCAATAATTTTATTATTGAATGCTACTAGCTCATTGACTCCTTCAAGATCAGTGACTGTATGCTTCATGAAATTTTTTCGGTCTACCTGAATTTGATTTAGCTTTCCATTATATGGTAGCCACATATGAGAAAAGTCCGTTGCAAAATATTCATGAAGTTTTTCAGACCAGTCTCGGCTTAAAACTAAGCCGTAAAATCAGGAATATTAGCCACTAGTATATCAATTATTTGAGTAACCTTGGGGTTTGATGACAATCTAATGCAAACATAATTTATTTCTCCTACCACCGCTACTTTGGTTCTATCAAGTTTTACTATATGAATAGGGGAACTCTTAAGAGTTATGTTCAACTTAGCACAGAATAACTTTGGCATTATATTATAGGAATCCCCTGAGTATATTAAACAATTATGAACATTTTTATTATAGATATCATATTAAAAGGAGTGGAGGAGTATGAGATATGGATCGATCACCTATCATAATCAAGTCTGTAGCATATATTTTAGTTGAAGGAGAAGCTGGCTTGCTTGTTTCATTAGCAGCTTATACTATTACTAGAGTAGGTAAGGTTGAAGCAGGAACTACATTTAAGTCTCTAAGTAAAATTTTATGTTGCTGCTTCAATTTAGTAGGCTCGTGAATTAAAATGTTGGCCCTGGTTTTGTTCATATCTTCAAATACATTATACTCAATAGTGTCTAATACTACCATTGTCTTAGATGCAGGTGGAGTGTCTAAGGTAATGAGACTTGTTTGTGTAGCCTTCGAGGTAGACATTTTGCTTACTGATTTATCCTTAGAAGGCGTTGAAATATTTTGTTGTTTTTTTGGTTGCATTGCATCAATAGTATTCTTTCTCCTTGTACTCACAGCTAAAGCTTCATGTTGTTCCTCATTTGGTAGAATGAAATCCCAGATTCCATTTAGTTCAAATTTTTCTTCTTCTTCCTCTATTTTCTCTTCCTCTATATACTGATCAGATTCAACATTAGATATGATATTTGAAGGTTTAGTATTAGAGGACTGACCCTTCTTGAATTTTTTGAAAGTATTTTTTGAGCTATAATTTTCACCAACTTGCTTCTTGATATCTGCCATCTCATTTTTCATAGTCTTCAAAACTTTTTGAAGCAATTCTACATCAAAAGGGTCTTTTGTCAGTTTATTTTTAGAATAATCCTTGAAATATACCTTCTTAGATTTTTTATCTTCTTGATAATTCTTCTTCTCAAGAGCGGTTATGTGTTGCGCTACAGATAGAGATTCCTTCATGTTTTCTGCAAGTATTGGTAGTTTTGGTATATCAATAAAAATAGCTATATTGGATGGAAGAGATGGAATATACCACTCAATTTGAACTTTTTCACTAGGAGCTGATGTAGCAAGAATTTTATTTAGTAATTTATTAAATCTTGAATTAAAATATTTTATATTCTTAGTTGTTTTAGCTTTTAGATTTGAAAACCATTGAGGAGCATAGCAATGGTCCTCTCATTCCCAAGCATAGCTAGAAATTGTTCTTAAAAAATATTCCAGCTAGTTATAGAGCGGGCAGGCAGTGAAAAAAACTAGGATCCTACACATCTTGTTAGAGTATATCGAAATAATCTTAAAACATAATCCTCTTCAACTACTTCCTTTAAATTGATGGTTAAAATAAAATTGTGAATGTGTTCTTCTACAAGAAGACGATCATCAGGATTAAATTTAGGTAACCACCTTTTAGGATATTTTTGAAGAGCATGAAAAGGAGCGGGAATATTTACAGCCCCTGCATTGTTCCATGGATACCCTGCCATTAGAGTTTGGGTGGATGTGATGGATGGAGTTTGAATTGAAGAAAGGGTAGGATGAGTGCTAGGACTAGTTAAAGGGATAGTAGTTTGAGTAATGGAACTAGTAACACTGATTTTTGGAATGGAAGTTGTGGAAGTGAGCGAACGTGATGATGTTGAATGGGATGAAATATCGCTGGCGATTGAATCTAAGTGAGTCCTCTTTATTCTCTTTTGAGTACTATCGATGTGAGATTCAAAAGGGATAATTCCTTCCTTTTGAATTTATGATCGAGTTAATATTCTTTGAGGTTATAAAGAAGACGAAATACTGATATCTGATATTTGAGAAGATTTAGGATTTTCAGAAGAAATGGATACTCTCTCTAACATTTCTATCAAAGACTGACGTTGTGGGGGTGTTTGATGAGAATCAACAAATAGTATGTGTTGATTATCACTAGAAGACTTAGGAGAAGAATGATTAACTTTGGATTTTAAAGATGAGGATCTAGATAATTATATAGAAGTTGATGGGGATCCAGAGGGAGAGAGACTCTTAGATTTACCTTTATATTGATCAGACCTTTTTTCCATTCACAAGGCCCTCCTCCTAGTGCAATAATGTTGAGGCCTAGGAATTCTGCTGCCAAAGAATGGTGGAAAACCACCCAGTTTGGACCTTAAAGCAGCTTCTTTTCTATTTGGTGCAGTGGCTGCGAGTCTGGATGATGGGAACAATTTCACCGTAAGGAAGATTTTGAGGGTGTTTTGATTATACAACATGAAAATGGAAAAATATTTTAGTCTATCATATGCATCTAACTAACAAATTTATTCTACTATATACCCGGGGTCTTTCTTCCTTTATGCAATCTAAATATGTATCCTTCAACTATTAGTAATATAGATAATTTAACTATTGAAATAGATAAGAATTATGTAAGATGAATCTTCTAACAAAGTATTTTCATTAGAAGAACTATGAAAAATATATCACATTCATATGTGTGATTATATATTCAATAATAAATCACAAACAAATATTAGAACATAAGTTCATGTAACATTCATCTATAATAACGTTTCAAATATATAATGCAATAAAATGATGGTTTTCAATCTATAAGGCAAGACTTAATACAAGTGAATAGAAGTACCATATATACGAAGCGCTACTCATGTAAACTGATAGTAATTGATCTGCTCCTCTTCACTTTCAAGCAATTTAAAGAGTATAGTAGTGCAACATCAGTTAAACAACTTTAATTGTCAAAATATAACAGATGTGTTCCATTAATTCATTAACGCATTCACAAACTTATAATAGTGACCTTCTTGTTAATTCTATTAAATACTATAGGGTCTGGTACTAATGATAAGATTTGATTAGAAGATTCCAATAATTTTCTTGATCAAGCTATTTACCTTTTTGATTATTTCATCTTGCATTTATGCCTTTTGTTTCCACTGTGTGTTTCTAGCTGTTTGACTTCTGATAACACTTCAAATGTGTACTCTTTAATAATTTCTTCTTTCACCAGCTGTTCACATATAGATTCAGTAACTTCATTTGATAATATTGATGTTATCGTTGTTGCTTTATCTGCTTTCTTTATTTGTGGTTTCCAATCTTAGAATAATATTTACTTGTGAAACTTATCTACCTGGGGTAGATCATCTTGCTTGCATGAACCTGATGCTTGCCATTGAATGTGTTCATTGATTTTCTTCTCGAGCTTCTCACAGTCAAGTTCCTAGATAGCTACTTGTTGGATCAGTATTTTACTTAAGTCACAATAAGAGCTAGTAATAGAAGATTTTTGACAAAATACTTCATGTTGTTGCTTTAACTTAGCATTTACATCCAATTCTTCTTTTATGAATTTCTTTAATTATGGCAGGCTTTGTAACTTGGTCATTGATGCTTCTAGTTGTGCTTGCTTCTTAGTGATTTTTACTCGACACTGCAAATTAAGATTTTGAAACTCCTTTTGAAACTGGGCCACATTTGATTTCATTTTCTCGCTGGAGCTAGATTTTTCCTCATCTAACAGTCTCTCTAGATCTTGTATTATGGCTTCATTCTGCTTCAACAACATTTTAACCTCAGTATATTTATCAACAGTGGCAGTAGCATATGCACCTAAAAACTGTGACAATTTGGTTAAATGTTCAGTAGGATTAGCTAAGGGATCCTTCCACAAAACCTGAAAAGATTCATTTGTAGGGTTTGAGGTTGTATCATCATTTTTTCTCTTTTTTATTTTCTTGACTATAGCCTTTTAACTAGGACTATAGAAGATAACCAGTGAAGGTATTTCTTCAACTTGTACAACTATTTTTTCTATAGGGTACACCGGTATCATCTCTCTATCATGAGTTTCTATAACTTGTTGTAGTGGAAGAGTAATTTCTGGTAACTTCGGGGAATTTTCAGGTGTCTGAAAACTAGTAGCTTGATCGATATTGGGATTGGCTTTAAGATTTTTTATTGCTTCATAAAACTCATCCCATTCACTACTCAAATTCTTTGGTTGGCACTTTTCTGACTCATCAAGTGTATCTTGACTGTGCTGAACTTCTTGAGAAGTTTACTCTATTCCATTACTTTCTCTTTTCTCCTCCATCACAATCTCTTGGATTACTTTCTCAATTATCTTTTATGGGATATCCTTTCTGGATTCAGATTCATTTTAAGAATGATTCAAATTGTGATATTGATGCTCTGATTGCCCCAAATCATCCTCATACATGTCTTTTTCTTCATTATCCAAGCTAATAATTGGAGTAGGTTTGTTAACATATTCAATAGTTAACAAATTAAGAGAAATTATTTCCAGTATCTTATTTATGTATGGTTGGAATGCTTCCAAATCATCTTGGTTGAGTTGAATAGATGAAAAATTAATTATATTTGAAAAATTTTCCATGCCTTGAAATAAATCTTCAAATCCATTTATTTCTTCAAAAAAACACTTCATTTTCAGCTCTGTGATGTAATTTTTAATTGCATCATTTGGATCAGAAAACCTCTTTGGCATTGCTGCTAAATTTAACAGATTAATCTTTAAAACCTATTTTCAGGTGTGGCCAATATCAAAAAGTGCAAAAGTACCACATTGTAAAGGAAAATTAGGCCAAACCGCCTTCTTATCATCTTTCAACTATTTAGAAATACCATTAACAAGCTGGTAGGCTATTTGTCTTGCAAGTAACTTATTAGTAACATAATATGTTAGAACATGGGGAGAAGCATAAATCCCAAATAATCTGACATATGTAAAACTCTCCTCTACAAACCATCTAGCAAGAGAAAGAATATATGTACTAGCCTCTTCGGACACCTGAGGGGCTTTCTCATTAAATATCACATGGTGCATAAGAAACATGAATTTATGGAAATTTTGTAAAAATGTAAATGGAAGTCTGAATCCCAAAGGGCTCTGTGGTAAATGTGGAATTGGGCAGGGTCTTAGGTAGTCCATTTCCATCCCATGGTAGAAAAAGTAGAATAAAATCAGATTGTGTCCATGACATAGGAACTCATGTAAAAGGGAGGTATTTCTCTAGATGAAACACTTCTTTTATTCTTATACTCCATGATGTGCTTACCTAAATTATAAGATAGGATAATTTCCCAATTCATAATTAATGAATTGATGATTACATAAATTAATGGGACCCAATCTACTGAAAACATATTGGTATAAGGTTTTACATATAATATTGAAAAAATATCGACAGCATAAAAATAAGGGTAAGGAATTTGGGAAATTGGGTACGTACCGATTTTATCTCCTTTTAGCTTTCCCTTATCCTCCTTCCATTCCTTTATGAATTTTGTTAGATCTGGATTTTTTGCTATAAAACTTTGAACAAAATATTTGTCATAGTTTTTTTGTGGGCCTGGTCAGTGGTACATTTCTTTTAAATCATCTGTTTTGAAATAACTAATATTTTCTCCCTTTGAATCCTTAAAAGTTTTGTGCTCTATGTTTAAGTGGTTAGTTACCCACATAACCATGTCTATGTAAGGGAGAATTTTTGGCCTTGCATCTATCTTGTGCATGAATGAAAATGTGACGTCAAAATCATTCGAATCTGAAGAAACAGATAAGTTTGCTTAATCAAATTTATCTATTACTATTGTATTTTCATTTACAAAAAACGGGCACATCACCTCCCATGAAAAACTGCCGTGTTCCTTATTGCAGGTTGTCTTTGACAATAGAGGTGACATGCCTGAGCCTTTAGTAGACGCCGTTTGAGCAATCTCTTTGCCTTTCCTGTTCGTCTCTTTTTTATTCGTTCTGTTAGTTGGTTTCCTGATTTAAAGTAAACATAGTAAATATTAAAAATACATGGAACAGAGAGACAAATCCGTCATTAATTTATTTCAAACATGCATAAATAGATATGAATCTATCAAAACCTTTATTTCTATTGAATGTTATTAGTCACCGATAATCATTTCAAATAAAATTTCTTACACCTTTACGTGAAATATCTATCTATCAATTTAAGATGTTGAATCTCAGATTTTGCTTTGATATGACATAAGTTGTTTCACATGCTTGAGTAATTAAATGTCATTAATTCTCATATCGCAACATATAACCTTTACCGTTTACGGTGTTACCCATAAATTCTGCGAAATGCGATCTGCGCAAATCACATGTCTCAAATTTTTTGTGGTAAATGGATTTTCTTTTGGTTAAGTCCTGCGAAATGTGAAGTGTGCATTCAAGAAGTCAATCAGATGTGCTTTATGGGACTTTAGAGCTTTATATTTATTTCTTTGTTGACTCGTAGGGTCTGCATAATCACAACTTATACTGAATTGATTTATAAGTTAGATGGTTTAAATGAGGTGCGATGCGAAAAACAAATTATAACGGTAATTGAAGCGTTTCTATGTTTTTTAATATAATTTTGGAAATGGATTAACACATTTCGTAGACCGCATGAATTAGTAGGCTTCAATTCTTTTGAGTTATAATTCATACGGTTTGTGATGCACGCTAAGGAATAAAGCGGAAGCACAAAGAAAACTTAATTTCCTAAAGTTTTTTTTTTTTTTTTGTAAAGCTAAAAATAAATTTCCTATTTCTTTGTAAAGGGTCCCCTTTATCAAAATAAATGGGGGGTGTTGTATAGCACAACACCTTCTTAGCTTGCTTGAGGGACATTTGTTTGTATGGTTGTATTCATGAAAATACTGAGCCTCCTACATCAAAACTTATCTCATTGTGATGTTAATCTTCCTATTGTTTCATTAATTTTTTTTCCACATTTAGGTTATCCTTTAAGAGTTGGATAAATTTTTGTTGATTCTCAATGTGATCTTCCACCGCGTGAAATTTATAATTTTCTGTTGAATATGATGTGATGGATGGCAGATGATATCCATAAAGTGCCATAAATGGGGTCACTTTTGTTGAAGTATGGAAGGAAGTGTTATACCACCATTCAGCTATAGGTAACCACTTGACCCATTGTCTTTGTTTATTAGAAACAAAAAAATGAAGATATCCTTCCAAAAATTTCTTAACTATCTCAATTTTACCATCAGATTGAGGATGATAAGATGAGCTATGATCTAGTTGAGTACCCAAACAAGAAAATAATTCCATCTAAAAATTTCGAGTAAAAATGGGATCAATGTCGCTTACAATAATCTTTGGGTTCTCATGAAGCTTTTGAATTGTTTCCATAAATGTAGTAGCAATTGTACTTTCTTTAAATGGATGAGATATTGCACAAAAGTGTGCATAATTGGTAAATCTATCAACTACCACCAGATGACACTCTTTCCTTCAGACTTAGGTAAATCTATGGTAAAATCCATTAAAACCTCCTCCCAATATTGACTTGGAATGGATAAAGGCTGTATAAGGCCCAGGGTATTAACTCTCTCAACTTTATTTTGCTGGAAAACCAAAATTCCCACCACAATATTTTGAATATCAGATTTAACGCCATCCCAAAAATTTCTTTCTTCACCTTGTGGTAAGATTATAAAAATCCTAAGTGTCCTCCTAAGTGAGAGGTGTGAAATTCGAAAATAATTTGTTGTTTTAGTTGGTAATCCTTAGAAATATATAAGCTGTATTTGTACCATCAGGAATAATTTTTCCAACTAAATGTATCGTATGTACTAGGATCTTGCTACAACTTTTGAATGAGTGTCCAAAACTCTTCGTCATTCTTCCATTCATCCCTTGCTTCAGTTTCCCAATCTGGTTGGATAATAGAAATGGCACAAAGAAATTCTTGCACCTCTACATTGTTCTTGAGAGTGCATCTGCAACAACATTTAGCTTGCCTTTTTCATAGATGATTTCAATGTCATATCCAAACATATTTGTGACCCATTTTTGCTTCTCTTATAAAGATATTCTCTGTTCTAAAAATTATTTAAGACTATCATAATCAATTTTTACCTTGAAGTGTCTTCCCATTAGGTAAGGTCGTCATTTCTTTAGTGCATGTAGTATTTCCAACAATTCCTTCTCATAAATAGCTGTCTGTAAATACTTTTCTTTGATGGGACAACTTTAAAAAGAAATGGGTCTTCCTTCTTGCATTAAAACAAAAACAATTCCATTTCTTGAGGAATAAAATTCAACAATAAAAGTTTTTATGAAGTCTGGCATAGCTAAGACTGGTGCTAGAAGAATTTACTCTTTAAGATGTTCAAAGGCCTTAGTTTCCTCAGGATTCCATGAATATGCATCTTTCTTCAATAATGTTGTTAGACATGTTGTTATTCTCTCTTAATTATTAACAAACTTATGATAACACTCTGTTAACCTGAGAAATCCCCGCAACTGCTTTATGGTTGTGGAGACTTTCCATTACTTAATGGCTTTAATTTTATTAAGGTCTACCTTAACACACTCTTGAGCTACAATATGACCCATATATTCCTCCTCTTGTACTCCAAATAACATTTGGAGGTTTTTGCATCTAATTTTTTCTCCTCCAATAGTTTGAGTACCCTGCCAACATGTTGAACATGATGCTTCCAAGATATGTTGTAGATTGGTATATGATCAAAATATAATAACACAAATTTTCTAATGAAGGGTTTGAAAATGGAATTCATTAACCCTTGAAATGTAGAAGGTGCATTGGGAAGGAAAACATTCATTACCAAAAATTCATAATGACCCTCATGGGTTCGAAATGTTGTTTTTGGAATATCTTCAGTCTTCATTAAAATTTTATGTTATCATGAATGAAGGTCCAACATGGTAAAATAATTTTCTCAATGTAATTCATCTAATAATTCATAAATCATAGGAATGGAAAATTTATCGTTAATAGTGAGCTTATTTAGCTCCCTATAATCCGGACACATGCATGATGATCCATCATTCTTGTGCACCAATACTACTAGAGCAAAGAAAGAAATTTCACTAGGTTGAATTATACCAGCCTCTAGAATTTCTGTAATGATATGTTCAATTTCACTTTTTTGAACATAAGGATATATGTAAGGCTTGATGTTTGGAGGAAAACTTCCTGGAATCAAACAAATAGCATAATCATGACCACAAATATGTGGGAGTCCTTTGGGAGTTTCAAACACCTTCGAATGATTGTCCAAGACTTTTTGGAGATCTAGAGAAACAGATGATTTTGATGTTGGAAGTTCTAGTGAGCATAATTGTGAAATTATGCCTCGTTGTTATTTATTTAGAAGTTTTTTCATGAAATTAGAGCTTCTTATATTTATCGGCTTCCCTGCAATGCCCCGTAACTCAACTTCCTTTCCTTCGGAAAAAAACAACTTCAAGAAAATTTCTTGAAAATTAAAAGATATTGTCCCAAAATATTGAAACCATTGTACTCCTAGTACAACAAGAGCACCTCCTATTGGAATGGAAAGCATTGGAATATTCAATACATATTTCCCCATCGTTATCTTGATATTATGGCATTTTCTAGAGAAATTTGTAGTTCCTACATTTGCAACCATCACTTGACACTCTGGTGCTAGGTATAGGAAGAAATCCAATTCCTTCGCTACCTTACAATGAATAAAATTATGGGTACTACCCAAATCAATAAACACTATTACCTTTTTCTTCTTGAAATGTGCTTCTATCTTGAGCATTTGAGGAGTGGTAATTCCTACCAATGCATTACAGGATATGATCAGACTCATTTCTTTTTTCTCTAGGGTTGGTTCCTGGTGTATATCCTCTTCTTTTGAAGTTTCTTGTTCATTGTCTTCATCCTCTTCAAAATTTATGTAAAATAATTTCTTCTCAACACATTTATGACCTTTAGTGTATTTTTTATCACAACTATAGCAGAGCCCTTTTTCTCTTTTTTATTCCAGTTTTTGTTGTGTCAAAATTGTACGTTTTGGAAGTCTAGGAATAGCAACACTTCCATATTTATAGATTTTGCTGGCAGTCTTCCTTGTACCCATAATATTACATTCAATTTTTCTTGAAAACCTAAGTCAAGTCCCCCCTATGAAGACATAAATCTTGTGTTCCTATGGAATATTAGTTACTCGTATAGTCAATTTTTGGAAGTCCTCAATGTGCTCCACCACTCAACCCTTTGGCTTGAGATTTATCAATTGGCTAAATAAGGTTTTTCTCTTTGTATCCTCATAATGTCCTACCATTTCCTCTATAAAAATTGACCAAGTGATATTTGTTTTACTAGATCAAAACCATTGATGCCATACAAATGTATTTTTTTCTTAATATAAAGTTTCAATGCATACATTTTGTGTGTTTTGCACATTATTTAGATAAAAATATTGCTCCATCTATAGTATCCATGGTACAGGTTCCTTGCCATCAAAATTCCTCATATAGAAATTTGGAATATGGTGGTTATTCCTTTATATTTTAGGAAATCACAATTAACATTTATTTTGTTCTCATCATCAATTTCCTCTACTATATTTTTTCCATTAAGAATCATTTCTTGTATCAAATTTATCAAACATTCCTTCAAACCTTCCATGTGTGCTTTTAGATCATTCTTCATGTCTTCCATGTTGTCTTCCATTTTTTCTTCCTTGTCATCCATATTAGCTTCCATGCCTGCCTTCAAACCATCCATATTAGCTTCCATGCATTTCTTCAAAGCATGTGTTTGATGTTTTGTTGTTCTTTGCAAGAGTGAAAGTTTTTGCAATTTCTCTTGTAATTTTGATATATCATGTTGTAGTTCTTCCTCTTAATTATTCATAGTATAACCTTCTGAGGGCTTAGTAGGTTTTGGATTCTTCTTAGGGGGATTTTAGAAGCCAATACTGATGTATGTGCTTCAATATTCCCTTGGAATAAAAATAAATTGATTTTTCAAACAAGACTTATCCAATTTGAAAAAAAATACACACCTTCTTCTTCCTTTTGAGGAGATCGATATTGAAACTCATCTCTATCCATAATTTTGGGTCCCCGATATCTTATATTCATCCATTTAGCATCCCTGTGAATTTTATTTCCAATGCCACAGGTCTGACCTAATCTGGATTAATCAAGGCAAATTTATGCCTAATCTCCCACAATGACCTAATTATGGACTATTTTGGTAGAGCGAACTTGTATGCCAATGCCAAGCATCACTGTTTCATCCTTTATATTCGAAATTGATACAAGGGAAACCAAATTCCATGCATTTTTGGCCACTTTTTACATAATTCCAATCCGATGCTCAAAGAGAGAGTTATGATATTTTTCCCAAGGTCACATCTTCGAGATGAAATTCGGGAGCCTACAAAAACCCTAAATTCCACTGATCATATCTTCAAAAATATTCAAAACCAAGATTTAAAATTTTTACATGAAGTGCCTTAGGATATCTTCGTAAATGGGTTTTTTTGTTAGCTTCTAAACCATCGTAGAAAAAATGTTATAGTGAAAATGCAATGATGACATGTTTAAAGAAATGAAACCCTAGAATCCAAAGCTCTCATACCAAATGTTATGAAACCAACTCCAAGAATAGAAGAAAAGAGAGATAAAATCCTCATAAATCAGCCACTTCGAGGGGCAAACCTCCTTTACATTACATAAATGAAAAATTCTTGGATGATACAAATGAGAAAACCTCCTTTCTATATATATGGGTCCATGGGGTCACAATATAATCTTAGCCGACCAAACAATAATAATGTAAGGGCACAAAAATAACAATAGTGGCTTTTATGGGGCACAATAATAAAAATATGGCGGCTATATGGGTACAAAAATAACAATAAGGAGGCTAAACTAAGAAGAATAAGGTACTACACTAGTAATATAGAGACCTAACATATACAAAGAGAGATTTGAGTTTTACAACCTGAAGACTATGGATGAAGTTGATAGAAAAGATCGATTTTTCTATGAGTAATTTAATGGACGGAATGATCAATTGAAAAATTGGTAGAATAAGGAGAAAGGGAAGGCTGAAACAAGCTCAAAAAGACCAAAATAGCCCATCTGAAAAATTTTGGCAGAAACCACGAGTGAAAAGGATTCAGTAAAGGTGGAGAAAGTTAGCCAGCCCATTCCCACACACATTCCAAGCTAGTGGAAGGGAACAAAAAACGAGATACAATGATAAAATGCAAGGAACCCTTGAAGTGTTACGGCTGTGGATAACCTCAAATTTTGCGGGACTACCCATACAACCCCTGTACTATTCTAAAAATTCAAGCAGTGCACGAGCCAACCATAGTAAATGATGTTTCCTGAAGAATTCCTCGAATCAATGGCACATTAGAAGACAGACAGGTTGAACATGAATCAGACATGATTGAAATTGAAGGTATCATTTCCAACCAACCTATATCTATTTTAATTGATCCTGGAGCTAGTTTAAGCTATATTAGTCCACACATAGTGGAAAAATCTAAATTGCACAAAGAAAATTTTCATTAGTATTGACTGGTGCAGTTGGCTACCAGAACGAAACAGAATGTAACCATAAATTTCATAAGTACCCTATAAATATGAGTGGGTATATTATATATGAAAATCTGAATATTCACCCCTTGGGATCTTATGACTTACTCATTGGTATGGATTGGCTGGAATAGCAGAAAATAGTAGTAAAATTCTTAGAAAAACAATAAATTGTACAAATGCACTAGGAGAGTCAATTATAGTGAGAGGGACACCAAAATGGGTGTGTGCTAGAAAAATTTCTAAATTATAGTTGAAGAAGAGATTGAGGAAGGGCTCTCCAGTGTATGTCGTACAAATTGAATGTTTGGGAAAAAAAGTAGAAAATGAACTTATAGAAAACTTAGTAGTGATTAGAGACTTGCAGGATGTATTTCCCAAAAAAATTCCTCAGCTTCCCCCGTGGAGAGATATTAATTTCTCTATTGAGCTGGTACCAAGAGCCACCCTAGTTTCTTGAGCCGTATATATAATGAGTACACCCGAACTTTAATAATTAAAAATTCAGTTATAAGAATTGCTAAACAAGGGATATATCATACCAAGTGTGTCGCCATGGGGAGCATGAGTTTTATTCGTCAAGAAAAAATATGGTGCTCTCAAGATGTGTATAGACTACAAAAAATTAAACAAGTTAACCATCAAAAATCAGTACGCCCTAACACTAATAAATGACTTGTTTGATCAAGTAAGGGGAGCAACCATATTTTAAAATTTTGATTTGAGAATTGGTTATCACCAGCTTCGTACTAAAGATGAATAAATCTACAAAACAACTTTCAGAGCTTGATATGGATATTACAAGTTTGTAGAACTACCTTTCGGACTCATAAACGCCCCTCCTACCTTCATGTGTCTCATGAACAATGTTCTAGACAAACATATGGATAAATTTGTGCTAGTTTTCATAGATGACATTGATGTGTACTCTAAGAATAGAAAGGAACACCAGGAACACCTTAGAATAGTGTTGCAAACACTAAGATAACACCAAATGTATGCAAACTTAGCAAGTGTGAGTTTTACAAACCAAAGATTCAGTATCTGGAACATGTTATTTACAAATAGGGGTTGGCGGTAGATCTAGGAAAAGTACAAGAAATTTTAAATTGGCCCGTACCCACAGATGTACCAGAAATACGTTCATTCATGGGTATTACCATATATTATCATAGACTTATGGAGGATTCTCTACATTAGCTTATCCTATTACCTCTTTTCAGAAAAAGGTTGTTAAGTTTTAATGGGTAGTCAAGTGTCAAGAAAGCTTTGAGAAGCTTAAACAAAAACTAGCTACTGCTCCCACCCTAAAAATTGTTGATACAACAAACAAATTTATATTTTGCACTAATGATTTTAGAGAAGGATTCGGAGGAGTGCTTTTGCAGGACAATGCAGTGATAGCTTATGAGTCTAGAAAATTGAAGAAACATGGGAAAATGCATGTAGTTTATGACTTATAAATAGTTGCTATCATAAATGCATTGAAAATGTGGTGACATTATCTGTTGGGTAAAAAAATTTTGTTTATGACTGGCCATATCAATCTGAAATATGTCTTTAGTCAGCCATATTTGAATTCAAGGCAAGAAAAATGGTTGACTTTCCTTAATGAGTTTCATATCTAGAAAAAACACATTAAAGGAATGGAAAATTGAATTGATGATGCCTTAAGTAGACACTCCCATTAAATTTTGTCCTACACATGTAGTAGTTTAAAATTCAATATTGAAGAACAGATTCAAGAAGTTTTGTCACAAGAACCCAAGTATTTTGGAATTGTAGAAAAAAAATGCACCTATTTGAAATCCCAGGATATACACTGAATCCAAAAGGATTAATAAAATATAAACATATTTTTTATATTCCCAACATACCTACCTTGAAGTAGGTTATTTTGGATGAATACCATAAGAGACCTTATTCAGGTCATCCAGGTCAGTAGAAGATGATGATAACATTGTGGAAAATTTTGTTTTGGCCTGGAATGAAGAAAGAAATAACTAATTACTTGGAAATATTTTTGGAGTACCAACAGGTCAAAGTAGATCATCAACATCTTGAAGGGTTCCTAAACCCCCTTCTAATTCCTGAATGGAAGTAGGAAGTTATGTCCATGGATTTAATCATAAGACTACCCCATACTAAGTACTATCATGACCCCATTATGGTAGTGGTAGAAACACTAACCAAGGTTGCAATGAAATTTAATTTTGGGGTAGTACAAGTGACCAATGTGTTTATGAAGGAAATATTTAAACTTCACGCAATTCCAAAGAGGACCATCTCTGATTGGAATGCAAATTTCACATCCACACTCTGGAAGACATTGTTTGGAGGGGTTGGAACAAAGATGAATTTAAGCACAAATTATCATCCCCAAACCAACCGGTAAACAGAAAGGACAAATCAAATACTAGAAGACATGCTTCACATGTATGTAATGGATAGACCCACCAAGTGGGAGGATTTTATGGTCTTGGAAGAATTTTCATACAACAACAGCTATCAAACATATATCAAGATGAGTCAATTCAAAGCTTTATATTGTAGGAAATGCCATACTCCAGTTAGTTGGAGTCAACCATAGGAAAAACTGGTACTTGGACCTGAGGTATTACATGAAATGGAACAGACAATATGAAAAATTCAACAGAACATCAAACCATCTCTAGACCGCCAGAAGATCTATGCAGATAAGAAAATAATACACAAATAATTTAATATTGCAGATCATGTGTACTTGAGGATCAAACCTCACATGAGTACCCTTCACACCGGTAGTTGTGATAAGTTAGCACCATGATATTGTGGTCCCTTTGAGATTTTGGAATGGGTGAGCCTAATAGTGTATAAATTGGTTGTACCTAGTCATGTTAGAGTTCATAATTTCTTTCATGTGTCATTATTGAAAAATTATGTTCATGATCCTTCTCATGTGGTTGACTGGACTTTGATATAGGTGGAAACAAAAGGGAAATTTCTTTCGGAACCACTTCGTATATTAGGAAGGGCAGAGATCGTGCTCCGGAATAAAATAATAGCTTGGGTGAAACTACAGTGGAAGCACTTTACAACTGAAGAAGCTACATGGGAGTGAGAAAAAATCATGAAGGAAGCGTTCCCAATGTTGTTTAAATAATAACAAGAGTTATCTACTAACATGGAGGACGATGTTTTTTAATTTATGGGGGGAATATATAATACCCCTCATCTACAACTTTTATGTTTATGTAAATAGGAAAAAGGTTAGGTGAACCTATGGAACAATTATGTTGTTGATGGGAATATTTTAATTAATAATTATTTATGGAAATTATGGGAATTTTATAAAGACTCATTAATTGAGATCTTAAAATTTTTATCCATTCAGATAGGATAGAATTTCATAGTTTCCCAAAATTATCCAAAATATCCTTTGGAGAAAAATAAAAAAACTAAAATTAAAATTAGATAGAAGAAAAACATCTAAGAAATCCCCAGTTAAGAGGAAAGCTATTGGGAAGAGGTAAGAAAAACTAGGCTGAGGAAAAGTGAGTTTTAAAATGAAAATTTTGTGGAAAAATTAGAAGTATATCACATGATATTGGAAACAGCAACCCAGAATAACGGGACGTCATTCGTTATGGAAACTTGCTAGGGAAAGTGGGCTTAAAACTATCGTCACTAGTATGAAAAGAGGTTGTCGACAGTTGGGAAAATTTATCTTTTCTTGGAGGTGAGCTTTGAGGAGAAGCTCATGGCTGGGAGGAAAAATCATCTTTACAAGTTGGTATGGAGCATGTAAAAATTTTATATTTAATTTATTGTATTTTACTAGTGGATAGAAGTATCAACTTGTCTAAGCTAATAGAAAAATTCAACTTTGTAAAAGTGATTAACGTTATGTTAAACCAAGTTGGAATCACGGTATACGCTAGTCGCATATGCTTGGTTAATATTATATAGAGTGCTTATAATGTGTATTTTACTGTGTCAATATTGTCTATTGTAAAATGTCGATATTGTGTATTGTACAATGTTAAATATAGTGTCAATACTGTGTTCTATATAGTAAACTAAGGTACTGTAAGAGGATACAATTATAGAATGTTTAATTATAAACCCACAAAGGGTTGTGATGAGATATTAAATGTTGTATACCTATTCATTGATGTGAGAAGCTAAATAAATAAGATGAACTATAGAAATTAAGTTTAAAAAAAATCTAATGCTAAAATTATGAATAGAAAACTGAAAACATATAGACTAATCTAATATAGATCTATCTTTGTAAAAGTAATATTCTTTAAATTTTCTAGAAGGAATAAATAATACTAAATCTGCAAATTCTAGCTAGTGGGAAAAAATCAAAAGAAGTGAATGCATGATACAGTATAGATGAAACTGCAAGTGGAATTATAAATACAATATAGGTACATTCATCAATTGATATAAATCCAAACCAACAATCTATAAATATCCCAGAGAATTTTCAAAGCACATAACATCTGAAAGGATTCAAAACTGATGATTTTGTTTATAAAATACGAAATTCTGAGGCAAAGTACGTAGGCATCCATCATCAACAGAAGGAGGAAATATAATTCATATTTCCACATAAATATTTAAAACTATATAGATACAAAAATCCTTGTAGATCCTTGAGGATTACATAGACGTATGTATATGATCAGTGTATTGAAAAGAAGAATACATATTACACAAGTTCCTTAATTGCCAAAGGCTGAGTATGGAACTCAAACCTAAACATAGGGGCTACATGAACACTTTTCTATGCTAAGTGCCAGAAGGAGAGCCATTGCAGAACAACTTGCTACCAACGTTGTTGTGTAACCAGCTCCAAAAATAGAAGAAAAAAGATATCAACGCCTTAGGAATAAGCCACTTCAAGGGGGAAACCTCCAATACATTACATAAATGAAAAATTCTTGGATGATACAATTTACAAAACCTCCTTTCTATATATAGGAGTCCATGGGGCCATAATGTAATCCTAGTGGGCCACAATGTAATCCTAGCCGACCTAACCATAATAATTTAAGGGCACAATAATAACAAAATGGGGGTTACAAGGGTACAATAATAACAATAAGGGGTTTACACTAACAATAATAAGGGACTATACTAGTGATATAGGGACCTAACATGCCCCTCTCCTTCAAAAAATGTGTTGTCCTCAATGCTTGAGTAGCTCCGGGTGCTTCTGTATAAAATTCCCATCCTCCCATGTAGAATCTTCAGTGGGTAAGTTCTTCCACTTGATGAGATACTCTGAAATTGATCGATTCCGTAGCTGTCGAGTTCTTGTTTCCATGACCGCTTCAGGTTCCAATATGATTTTTCCTTCCTCATCAAGTTCGGGCAATATTGTTTGAATTGGAAGATTTTCACCTATAACCTTCTTTAAGCATGAAACATGGAAAATTGGATGCACTCGTGAAGAAGCAGGAAGCTCCAATTTGTATGCCATAGAACCAATCCTTTGCAACACCTTGTAAGGACCATAGTACTTTGGCGATAATTTATTATCCTTCTTTGCTTGCTTGAGGGACATTTGTTTGTATGGTTGTAGCCGTAAAAATACCCAATCTCCTACATCAAAACTTCTCTCGCTACGATGTTGATCTGCCTGTTGTTTCATTCGATTTTGTCCCAAATTCAGGTTATCCTTTAAGAGTTGGAGAACTTCTTGCTGATGCTCGATGTGATCTTCCACTGCTTGAACCTTCGAATTTTCCCTTAAAGATGATGTGATCGATGGTGGATGATATCCATAAAGTGCCATAAATGGGGTCATTTTTGCTGCAATATGGAAGGAAGTGTTATACCACCATTCAGCGAGAGGTAACCACTTAACCCATTATGTTTGTTTATCAGATACAAAACAACGATGATATCCTTCCAAACATTTATTTACTATCTCAGTTTGACCATCAGATTGAGGATGATAAGATGAGCTATGAGCTAATTGAGTACCCAAACAAGAAAATAACTCCGTCCAAAAATTTCCCGTAAAATGGGATCTCTGTCGCTCACAATAACCCTTGGGATTCCATGTAGCTTTTGAATTCTATCCACAAATGTAGTAGCAACTGTACTTGCTTTAAATGGATGAGATAATGCACAAAAGTGTGCATACTTGGTAAGTCTATCAACTACCACCATGATGATATTCTTTCCTTCGGACTTAGGTAAACCTGTGATAAAATCCATTGAAATCTCCTCCCAACGTTGACTTGGAATGGATAAAGGTTGTAGAAGTCCCGGGGTCTTAATTGTCTCCACTTTATTCCGCTGGCAAACCAAACATTCCGCCACAAACTTTTGAATATCAGATTTAAGGCCATCCCAAAAAAATTCTTTCTTCACCCTGTGGTAAGTTTTTAAAAATCCTGAGTGTCCTCCTAAAGGAGAAGTGTGAAATTCCATAAGAATATTTTGTTTTAGTTGGGAATTCTTACAAAGATATAAGCGATCTTTGTACCATAAGGAATCATTTTTCCAACTAAATGTATGAGATGTACTAGGATCTTGCTGCAACTTTTGAATGAGTATCCATACATCTTTGTCCTTCTTCCATTCATCTCTTGCTTCAGTTATCCAATCTGGTTGGATAATAGAAATGGCACAAAGCAATGTTTCCACCTCTTCATTCTTTCTTGAGAGTGCATCTGCAACAACATTAAGCTTTCCTTTTTTGTAGATTATTTCAAAGTCATAACCCAACATCTTTGTGACCCATTTTTGCTGCTCTTCTGACGATAGTCTTTGTTCCAAAAAGTGTTTAAGAATATCATGATCAGTTTTTACCTTGAAGTGTCTTCCCATTAGGTAATTTCGCCATTTCTTTAGTGCATGCAGTATTGCTAACATTTCCTTCTCATAAATAGGTTTCTGTAAATACTTTCCTTTGATTGGACGACTTTCAAAAGCAATGGGTCTTCCTTCCTGCATTTAAACTGCACCAATTCCATTTCCTGAGGCATCACATTCCACAATAAAGGTTTTTGTGAAGTCTGGCGTAGCTAAGATCGGTGCTAGGCACATTGCCTCTTTAAGATGTTCAAAGGCCTTAGTTGCTTCAGGAGTCCATGAAAATGCATCTTTCTTCAATAATGTTGTTAGAGGTGCTGCTATTCTCCAATAATTCTTAACAAACTTGCGATAATACCCTGTTAACCCGAGAAATCCTCGCAACTTCTTTATGGTTGTGGGGACTTTCCATTCCTTAATGGCTTTAATTTTGTTAGGTCTACTTTAACACCCTCGTGAGATACAATATGACCCAGATATTCCACCTCTTGTACTCCAAAGAAACATTTGGATTTTTTTGCATATAATTGTTTCTCCTGCAATAGTTTGAGCACCCCGTCAACATGTTCAACATGATCCTTCCAAGACCTGCTATAGATTAGTATATCATCAAAAAATACTAGCACAAATTTTTTAAGGAAGGGTTTGAAAATGGAATTCATCAACCCTTGAAATGTAGAAGGTGCATTGGTAAGGCCAAAAGACATGACCAAAAATTCATAATGACCCTCATGAGTTCGAAATGCTTTTTTTGGAATATCTTCAGTCTTCATTCTAATTTGATGATATCCTGAACGAAGATCCCACTTGGTAAAATAAATTGCTCCATGTAATTCAACCAATAATTCATCAATCACAGGAATGGGAAATTTATCTTTAATGGTGAGCTTATTGAGCTCCCTATAATCTGGACACATTCGCCATGATCCATCCTTCTTGTGTACCAATACTACAGGAGCAGAGAAAGAACTTTGACTAGGTTGAATTATACCCGCCTCTAACATTTCCGCAATCATACGTTCAATTTCGCTCTTTTGGAAGTAAGGATATCTATAAGGCCTAATGTTTGGAGGAACACTTCCTGGAATCAAATGAATAGCATGATCATGATCACTAATAGGTGGGAGTCCTTTGGGAGTTTCAAACACCTTGGAATGATTGTCCAAGACTTGTTGGAGATCTGCAGAAATAGATGATTTTGATGTTGGAACTTCTAGTGAGCATAATTGTGCAATTATGCCTCGTTGTTCTTTCTTTAGAATATTTTTCATGCCATTAGAGCTTATTATCCTTCCCGGCTTCCCTTCAATACCCCGTAATTTGACTCCTTTCCTTCTGAAAAAAAATTCAAGAAAAGTTCTTGAAAATTAAAAGCTACCGTCCCCAAAGATTGTAACCATTGTACTCATAGTACAACATCAACACCTCCCATAGGAGTGGAAAGAATTGGACTAGTCAACACATATTCCCACATGGTTAGCTTGATGTTATGGCATTTTCCAGAGAAATTTATAGTTCCTCCATTTGCAACCATCACTTGACATTCTGGTGCTGGGTATAGGAAACAATTTAATTCCTTGGCTACCTTACAATGAATAAAATTATGGGTGCCACCTGAATCAATCAACACTATTACCTTTTTCTTCTTGATTTGTCCTTTTATCTTGAGAGTTTGAGGAGTGGTAATTCCTGCCAGTGCATTACACGATATGGTCAGATTCATTTCTTCCTCTTTTGGGGCTGGTTCCTGGTGTATATCCTCTTCTTGTTCATTTTCTTCTTCATCTTCACAATCTATGTAAAATAATTTCTTCTCAGCACACTTATGACCTTTAGTGTATTTGCTATCACAACTGTAGCAAAGCCCTTTTGCTCTTTTTTCTTCCAATTTTTGTGGTGTCAACCTTGTAGGTTGTGGAAATCTAGGCATAGCAACATTTCCTTCTTTATAGAATTGAGTGGTAGGCTTCCTTGTCGCCATAATTTTACATTCAACTTTTCTTGCCAACCTGAATGCCTTCTCCAATGAATCAGGTTCCAAAACGCGAACTTCATGTTGGATGTTATCCTTTAAAGTGCCTATAAAGAGATCAATCCTGTGTTCCTCTAGAATATCAGTTACCCTTATATTCAATTTTTGGAAGTCCTCAATGTGCTGCCCCACTAAACCCTTTTGTTTGATATTTATCAATTGGCTAAAGAAGGTGTTGTTCTTTGTATCCTCATAATGCGCTATCATTTCCTCCGTAAAAATTGACCAAGTGACAATTTTTTTACGGGAGAAAAGCCATCGATATCATACAAATGTATTTTGTTCTAAATGTAAAGTTGCAATGTGTACCTTTTGTGTTTTTCACATTATGGAGATCAAAATATTGCTCCATCTGTAGTATCCATGTTACAGGATCCTTTCCATCAAACTTCCTCATATCCATTTTTGGAATATGGTGGTTCTTCCCGCCAACATTAGAGTTTATGAAATCATGATTACCATTTATTTTGTTCTCATCATGAGGTTCTTCTACTATATTTCCGCCATTAGGAATCATTTCTGGTTTTAAGCTTGTCATCAAGCCTTCCATGTATGCTTTTAGATCATTCTTCATGTTTTCCATGTTGTCTTTCATGTCATCCATCTTAGCTTCGATGCCCACTTCCATGCCATCCATCTTAGCTTCCATGTCATCCATCTTAGCTTCCACGCCTTTCTTCAAACCGTCCATCTTCACTTCCACGCCATCCATCTTAGCTTCCATGCCTTTCTTCAAACCGTCCATCTTCACTTCCACGCTTTTCTTCAAAACTTCCATTTCATTTTTTGTTGCTCTTTGCGAGAGTGAAATTTGTTGCACTTGCCCTTGTAATTTTGATAGATCATGTTGCAATTCTTCATCTTCATGAGTCATGATAGAGCCTTCTGAAGGCTTAATGGGTGTTGAATTCTTTTTAGGCGCCATTTTAGAATCCAATATTGATACCTTTTACTTGCTTTGAGGAGCTTGATATTGAAATTGTATTATCTCTGTGATTGCAGATCTTCAATATCTGAAATTAATCACTGAAGTAGCCCTCTGAATTCTCTTTTGAATGCCATAGGTCTGACCTGATTTGGATTCTCCAAGACAAATTTCTGTCCAATCTCCCACAATGACCTAATTATGGACTGGTTCAGTAGAGTGAACTTGTACGACTTTCCACATGTCACTATTTCATCCTTTGTCTCTAAAATTGATAGCCAAGAAACTAAAGTCTGTGTACTTGCAGCCACTTTTTACGGCACTCCAATCCGATGCCCAGAGAGAGAGTTATTGAAATTTTCCCACGATCACCGCTTTGAGATGCAATTCAGGAGCCTGAAAAAGCACTACCTTCCACAGATCATATCTCCAAAAATATTGCGAACCAAGCTCTGAAATATTTTGACGAATTTCCTCAGGATTTCAGCTTCACACCATATGAATCTTAGATTCTGAACCTTCTTAGAAAAAAATTTATAGCACAAATCCCACGATGACCTATTTAGGAGCCTGAAAAAAAAGACCTAACGTCCACAAATCATATCTTCGAAAATATTGTGAAACAAGCTTTGAAATTTTTAGACAACCTTCTTCAATATTTCAGCTTCGCACCCTAAAAATTTCAGCTTCTGAAGCTTCGTAGAAAAGAATTTATAGCGCAAATACCACAATGACATGTTTGGAGCAGTGAAACCCTAGAATCCAAAGCTCTGATACCAAATGTTGTGTAACAAGCTCCAAAAATAGAAAAAAAAAGATATCAACACCTTAGGAATAAGCCACTTCGAGGGGGAAACCTCCAATACATTTGATAAATGAAAAATTCTTGGATGATACAATTTACAAAACCTCCTTTCTATATATAGGAGTCCATGGGGCCGTAATGTAATCCTAGTGGGCCACAATGTAATCCTAGCCAACCTAACAATAATAATTTAGGGGCACAATAATAACAAAATGGGGGTTAAAAGGGTACAATAATAACAATAAGGGGGTTACACTAACAAAAATAAGGGACTGTACTAGTAATATAGGGACCTAACAAACATGGGGAAGAATACATTTGGTAAGTATGGGCAGTGCAGGAACTTAGAGTTTCATGCAAACCAACATAATTTAGAAGCATACCTGTAAAAGAGAAGACATGCGAAAATAGAGAGATCTAAATAGAATAATAAATCAAAATTATTACTGTTTAAGGGAAAAAGTGATACCTTACCTGAGCAGGTTGTCCTAATGTTTCTTGCTCCACGTGTGCATACATATTAAAGAATGTTGTGAGTGAAGGGATCCTCCAACATACAAACATGGAAATAAATAAATGAGTAATCCAAAAATTACATAAAGTATCGAAATAACCTGAAGGTGAAAGGATGTGAGGATATGTGGTCATCCTCATCTCCTTCAACAAAAATTCTCGTCTGAGCAAAAGATTAACTTGGGTGGCAACAACGCACATATCAAATTCAGATCATAAACAAAATACTATGCAGAAGGGAAAAATACCATCAAAATTAGATATACAGCAATAAAAAAATGACAAACAGAACTGGGGTAATAAGGGTTGTGCCAAAGCTCAAATGAGGAATTAAATTGTGTTGTGATATTTGCGTGAAAACCTTAATGGGTAGAACATCTAGATAGGTTACGAATTTTTCGTGAGTAGTGGAAAGGGAAAGAAATCCCATATTTCTTATGAAAATGTGATGAATATTACAAGGAAGAAAACCCCAATTGAAACACAATTCCATGAATAAATACAAAATTAAATAGTCAGATGCAAATGGAGAAAAACGTAGCATATGCCCTACTTAAATCACCAAGAGAATTAAACCCAAGATTTAATTAAAGAGAGGAATTGCAATTCCCTTAGGATTCATGGGCAAATGTGTAGTTCCTAAATTATACTTTCGTGGGAGAAGAGCACATACAACTCCAAATCGAAATAAATATCAAATGGAATACCCATATTTAAATCAACGAAAGGGTTGTAATTCTTTTATATTCACAGTCAAGTGGGTAAAATAGTGTGTACGAAGCATGCTACTGAATATAACGAAACAATTGAATATGTACAACCCAATAAATTAAATAGTGAATCCAGAACTTAATGGAATAGAGGATAGTCATTGCGATGTCCAACATGTGCCATTCACAAAATAATTTAAATTAGAAACTAAAAGAATAAAGAGAGTATTATCCTATGGTCTCGCCACGATACTCACATAACAAGGATATTTATAGTTTGAGTGTTGGGGTAGCTTCAGATGTGCTATAGCTCCCAAAAATTGTGGAGGGACTAGTGTACATAAGATATCCAAGAACTAGAAAGGGATTTGAGAAATTTCATCTGGTTTAAGAGAAAATTAATTAATTAATATTTTTAATTAATGACCCTAAGTATAAATTAGGAAAATTAAAAGATTAAAGGTAATTAATTTAAACATGTGATGAAAATGACTTAACTCATAGGATCAATATTTCTTTTAATCTTAGTTTTCGATTGAAAATTAGGTCTTGGTCATTAGTTTCACACCGAGAAAGCATAAAGGATAGGCTTGGGGCTAGTTGGAAAACACACATACTGAGGGAGAGCACGAACACTAAGCTGTAATTCTAGGGCTTGTTTTGCTAAGAATTTCTATAAGCATTTTAGATGTAGCGAGGGGTAGTATCAGCTAAGGGGATGATGTGACCCTGGAGCTTAGAGTTACCAAGAGGCAAAGAAGTAGCAGTCAAAGTAGCGCATACGGCTTCAGGGTTACACAGGTACCATGCAGGCCTAGAATGGGAAGCGAAGAGGCATCGTGAGGACATGACAGCTTACACAGGCCCTACTAGGCAGTGCAGGGACAACATAAACCATTCTGGGGATACATAGGCCTCTCTTGAGTAGCCTAGAGGCACACGTGGGCTAGCAGAGCTGATGCAAAGGGCTTTAGAGTAGCATTGGGGTTTTGGAAGATGGAAAAGGGTTGATTTTTGTAAATCTCATTTGAGGGTGTGAATCAATCTAGTTTTCCATCTGCAGAATAGAGGTATTGTTAAATATCTTGTATTTCTTTGTCGGGTTAACTATTAAGGTTCCAATATTTGTTGTACTTAGAATATAATTAATAATATAAACCCTCCAGCACTGAGAAGAATTATTTTCCCAGTTTGGGTTTTTCCCAGGAAAGTTGTCCAGAAAATCTTGTGTGTCACTTAGTCTATGTGCACGTATTTAGTTTATATATGTATCTGTGTATGATATTAAAGGTTTTACTTCGATGTTAATACTAAACATTTCAGATTAATCACTTGTATAAGTAGGAGAAGTAAATTGTGATTTAATAGTAGGGTTTCTGCATAAGTAATCTTCATAAAATTTAACATGGTATGAGAGAAATTGTAGATCTAGGTAGATCACCAACAAGAGGACTCAAGAATCCTTGCTGCAAAAAGCAACAACGAAAGAAGTACCATCTGCATTAAGTCAAACCAGAATGGACAATGTAGCAGTAGAAGGGAGGAGAGCCACGTAGAGGCGAGAGTGACGTAGTGTCCATGTAGGCCTATGTACTTATTGCACAGAGGTAGCGAAGTGGTTGTGCTGGAACTATCTCTTGACATAGAGGATAGCCAAGGTGACGCATCCCTGAAGCTATTGTTGATTGAGAGTGCCAGAAGCAATGTTGCAGGGCTTCAATAGTTATTGGTGGGGCTAAATATTTGAATGTGCAGAAATTACCCTGAGTTCTAGTTGACAAAGAGTAGAAGGAGAACAACTTCTTAGAGGATTTCCAGCCAAATAAATCTTTAGTTTGATCAGACGATCAAGGAGAGATGATTTGTTGTGATTTGAGAGAGTTCAAAGAGAGGAAGTCAATTTTCAGAGGTATCTTTTCTCGCTAAGGAACCTATATCTGAGTCTCTCGCATAGAGAGAAGGATTAGTTCTGATAGATTTATTGAGAAAATGGCACGTCAAAGACTACATGATATGGATAGGTTGGATGGTATATCCAACTTTGTAGTCTGGAAGGCTATAATATTCATATTCATGGAGGCATACGATCTGAGGGAGAATGGAGAGAAAGTCTCGGCAACGCCAACCGATGCAACGCTCCTGGAGAAGCATGAAGAAGTAGTGACACACACCTAGTGCTTCAACATGAACAATGTCAAAGATCATGTAGTGCATCACATAGCCAAGAAGACAATGGCTCATGATATATGGGTGGCTTTTACCTCAATATATGAAGGAATATCCATCGAGAGGAGAATTATTTTGTAAAATCAGATGAGGTTATTCATGGTGGCCAAGGGAGAGAATATCGAACCATTTCTTATCATATTACACACGATCAAGGATCAACTGACTGTCATAGGGTTGAAGTGGAGGATGATGTTATGGTGAGGACTGCACTCAATGTGGTCACAGAGGACAGGGAAGATATTGTCCAAAATATCTTGGGCAGAGTGGACCTTCCCAACTAGGATAGTATGTGGGAAATCCTCCAACAACAAGAAGTTCGTCAGTTCACCAAGAGACAATACAACACCAGATTAAGTAAAGTGAAGAAGGAAGAGTAATAATATGTAGCTGTTATGAACCTAATTCATAACTAATATAATAAATATATTTATTAATTAGTTAATTAAGGATTATGTAAAATAGTCATTAGGTTAATGAAAGGGCATGTCTAAAAGACATGCCCATTTGTGAAAAGGCACATGCATGGGTATATAAGCAGGGCCTCATCGTAACATTCAAATCATATTATTATATCATATCAATAAATAATATATTATTATAAATACCTCTTGTGTATTTTTATAATTAAAGCCATTTTTTCTATTAAGCCAACAAATCGACAGTTCCGCTATTACAGTAGCTTTGTCATCTAAGAGGCAACAAGGGAGGAAGAAGCGCGATCTATCAAATATCAAGTGTTTCCAATGCGGCGAACTATGACATTTCACCAAAAATTGTCCTATAAAGAAGAAGGACAAGGAATTTTATACCTCCAAGGCTGTTTTTATGGACGATGGTGCCAAAGACGACATAGCCATGAGCACTCATGAACCACAGAAGTGGGGCGACATGGATCTCTAGAGAAGATACAGAGTGGTGGCAGGATCCTTGAGTAATCCCAACTCATGGATCACATATGAGCTATGGGAACCTTAAGACAGTAGCAGTGAATCTGGAGGAGAGTGTGCAGAGAGTCACAGATGGAAGAGAGGTAGAGCTGGATGCTGAGGGGGAGTAGGGAAATGAAAATGCAGAAAAAATTTCATAACGCAGCACAAAGGAGCTAATGTGACTTTAGCAGTGGAATGCAGGATGGCTTACGCAGAGTAGAGACGCAGCAGTCTAGTGGCTTCAGCAAAACAACACAGAGCAGCAGCCTATGGAGCTTCAGTGATGAGGATGCAACCCAATTGACTTGTATGTCAAACATGATTAGGAGTTTTCAGTTGTTTCTAACAACAACTGAGTTGCAGTGCAACAGCTGGTTGCATGATGCAACAGATTGAGAGGGAGTTGCAGTACCGATGTGGAAGTGGCGATGGAAGCTTCATGGGTAGTAGTAAAAGAGAGAAGCAACAATGAAGTGATGAAGGGAAGCAGGCCAAGCATCAGTGCAAAGACCCATACCAGAGATGAGTGCAGAGATTCAGGGTGAAGTAGTGTTGTGCTAGAGGACTTTCCTCACTAAGAAAGAATGTTGAGATTTTGAGAGTTGGGGTAGTTTCTTATGTGCTCTAGCTCCCAAAATTTGTGGAGGGAGTAGCGTACATGAGATCTATGAGACCCAGAAAGAAATTTGATAAATTCCATTAGGTTTAAGAGAAAATTAATTAATTAATATTTTTAATTAAGGACCCTAAACGTAACTTAGGAAAATTAAAAGATTAAAGGTAATTAATTTAAACATGGCATGGAAATTACTTAAGTCACATGGATCATGTTTTATTTTAATTTTAACCATTGATTCAAGATTATATCACTGTCATTGGTTACCCAATGAGAAAGTATAAAGGAAAGGGTTGGGGTCAATTGGAGAACACACACACACACAGGTAGAGCACTCAAACTAAGCTGGAATACTACATTATGGTTTTTGTAAGAATTTCGAGAAGTGTTACAGCTACAGTGAGGGGTAGTATTGGCTAAGGGGATGGTATGATCTTAGAGCTGAGAGTCAGAAAGAGGAAGAGAAGCAGCAGTCATAGCAGCGTAGCGTGAGCGAAAGTTGTGCAATGCAAAGGGCTTCAGTGCTACAAAGGAGCTACGAGGCCGAGAAAGGGTAGTGCAGAGGCAACAGGATGCCATCACCACTTACGTAGGCTTAGCTAGGGTAGCGTAGGGACAACATAACCTATTTTGGGGTTACGTAGGCCTCTCCTGAGTAGAAAAGAGGCACACACATGCTAGTAGAGCCAGCGTAGAGGGCTTCGAAGCAATGTTGGTTTTTCTGAAGGTAGAAAAGGTTTAATTTATGTAAATCTTGTTTGAGGGTGTGAATCAGTCAAATTTTCAATCTTCGAAATAGAGGTATTGCTACAAATTTTGTATTTCTCTATCAGATTAATGAGTAAGGTGCCCAAATTTTTTTTTCTTAGAATCTACTTAATAATATAAACCCCGAGCAGCCAGAAGACTGGTTTTCCTGCATTGGATTTTTTGGGGGATAGTTGTCCAGAAAATATTGTGTGTCACTTTGTCTATGTGCATGTATTCAGTTTAGATCTATACATGTGTAGCCTCTTAAATTGTTTACTTCAATGTTAATATTGAACATTTCATATTAATAACATGTATAAGTAGGAGAAGTAAATCATGATTCAACATTATGGTTTCTGCATAAGTAATATTCATAATTTTTTATAAAGGAATCGAACCTAACAATGTATGGGCAAGATGGTCAAGTGCAAAAAAAAAAATTTAAATTCCAAACACAATTATAACTAAACCAAAATTTCATTAAATATTCATATTTGGGGTTATGTATCACAAATTAAAAAAAATTGAAATAAAAAAAGGATTCTAATACCTTGGCCAACATCTCAAATACACAGATGTCGGGCCAAAAATCGAATAGGGACTAGGACTCCAAATCCAAATAGGCCATGTAATATATCAAAAACATAGTGCTAAACCCATCCATTCTGAGGGTGGAAGACATACCAAACACATTTCTGAAAGTGCTATATGAAATATACATAAAGTCAAAACCTCAATGTTGTGCTAAGGTGTAAATTATAAAGCCAGAATGCATAAGGAACACTTACTCGGATTGAAGGAAAAGGGGCCAAAGGACTTCCCAAACATAACCCAATGATTTTAATCAAAACGATGTGAAACAAGGGAAAAGTTGCTACCAAAATTACAATGGAGAGGAGCAAAGGGATTCCTTCCTCCATAAGAAAAGAAATCACTGTGAGATATGTATCACAAATAATAATAAAATTAAAAAAACATAAAGTAGAGAACGAAGGTGGAACAAAGCTTAGTTGAATAATGAATTTGAAGTCAGAAACACTATCGGTTTTTCGTAGAAAATAAGAAAATGGAATTATGATTAAACATAGAGATTGTAATAAAAATATGACGTATGTAACCATGCCAACAAGAAAACTTAGTGAAAACATGGAAAAATCCTTACGTGTGAGGCCATGGCGAAAGAATGATTTGCACAGAACCAAATTTTGTCCACAGCCAGCATGTTAAACATACAAAGAGTTGACTTTGAAGAGGAATCAAGCTACCATGGCTCTAAAAGTCAATTTTCAAGTTTGAGGTTTGGAGGCATGGCTCCCTTAGGCAGGATGACAGGAAACCACGTAGTGAAAGGTCAAAATGAGGAAGAGTAAGGTAGGTAAAACCTTTAGGGGTTTCTTAACTATTTTGAACAATAGATCTAATCCATTTTATCTTAACCATTCATCCTGGGCATAGATAAGGGTGAAGGCCATGTAAGGGCACATGGCCTCTCCCCCATGGATCAGTCTGAGTGAGACATGTCATCGGGGTAGGGTCAACATGTTAATTGTGAAGTGGTGTTATGTAATTGGTGTTCAAGCCTTCGTATAACCCTATCTATGTTTCATGTAGGACTAAGGGTATATAACATATACCAAAGTAGGACTATAGGTAATTGACATTAGAGTTAGGTACAGTATGTGTTAATACATATGAAGGTAATGTATGTAAGGTATGTAAGGGTATGTAAAGGGTAGATTATATGTTAATGTACTCAAAGGTAGGTTAGAAATCTTAATCTATGAAAATAACATGTAAATAATTAAATGATTAGGACTCCTTCAGCTAGTAAGGATCCAACCTGCTAAGACATTATAAGTAAGAATGTTAGTTAAATATAAATGGTTAGAGTTAGAGGACCATTATAGCCTTAACAGACATGGAGCTCATTTAAAATGTTAAGGAGGGATGACGATCATTAAATCGGAAAAGTACATGAAAAAAAAAAATCGAGACATAACAAGTGGTATTAGAGCCTAAGTTAAAACATTGAGATCATGGACCCCAACACTAGAAATTATGATGTCTCTAAATTTTAATTGTATGGTTAAAATTTCATGTACAAAAATGATTGGTTACATATTATGGTTTATTAATTCTAATGGTTTAATGTGCATAAGATATAAGCTGTAGAAAAAAAATACAACTATTCTCATGTCTGATAGAGAAGAGTTGTATTTGGAACTCGGGGAGGAGGATATCTCTCCAGATTTCGACACCCAGATGCTGGAAATTATCAAAAACTTGCAGCAGGAAATTCTTTAGCCAAGGACTAGAAATGAACATTTACTACAAGCTAGCAATGAAAAAGAGAGGTTGATAAGAGTATTAACCTCTAGAACTAGTCATGAAGAGGAGGAAGAAGAAAAAATTAAAATAAAGGAAACAAAAACCAAATTAGAGAAATCTAAGAGTGGGCAGGATTCTGGGAAAGAATACTCTATGTCCAAAAGGAGGAAGGAGTTGCAAGGGGACTTCCACAAGATAAAGCCTCCAACCTTTGATGAAGATAAGGAAGAGGATGTGGAATATTTTCTCCTGAATATGGTAAAATACTTTATAGTATATGAGTATGGAATTCATTTGAAGGAAATGTTGGCATTTTACCAATTTGAAGGTAAAGCCACACTTTGGTGGGAGGAGACTAAAATTATATACTTTCTGGATAAAAATAAAATCTCATGGGAGGAATTTCAGGAGAAGTTTAAATCCTGATACCTCAGTGAAGATTATTATGATGAGAGAGATAAGGAATTTCATGAGTTAATGCTGGGGAAACTCACCATTGAAGAATTTGTGACGGAGTTCACAAATTTACTTCTCTATGTGCCATACATAAGAAAATAAACACGAAGGTACAAAGATTTTTTTATTGTTTACCCTCAATATACAAAGAGAGAATTCAGTTTGAAAACCAAAATATTATGGATGAAGTTGTCAGAAAAGCCCGATTCGACTATTAACAATATAAATGTCGGAATGATCACTCCAAAAATTGGTAGAGTAACGAGAAAGGGAAGGCTGTAATAAGCTCAAAAAGAACCAAACCAGGCTATCTAAAAAAATTTGATAGAAACCACGAGTGGAAAAGTTTCAGTAAAGGTGGATAAAATCAACTAGCCCATTCTCACACAGGTTCCAAGCCCATGGAAGGGAAAATAAAATGAGATGCAGTGGTAAAACCAAAGCAACCCTCGAAGTGTTGGGGGTGTGGAGAACCTCACATGTTGTGGGACTACCCACACAACCCCCATATTATTCAAAACATTCAAACGGTGCATGAGGAAACCATAGTGAATGATCTTGCCAGAAGCATTCCCTGAATGAACGCCACATTAGAACATTGAATCGTTGAACATCAATCAATCACGATTGAAATTGAAGGTATCATTTCCAACCAACATGCATCTATTTTATTTGATCCTAGAGCTACTTTAAGCTATATTAGTCGACACATAGTGGAAAAATATAAATTTGACACAGAAACATTTCAACACTCTTGGCTCATGCAGTTTGCTACTGGAACAAAATGGAAGGTAACCCATAAATTGCATAAGTACCCTAGAAATATGAATGTGTACATTAAAAATAAAAATCTGAATATTTTCCCCATAGTATATTATGACTTACTGGTTGGTATGAATTGGATGGAACAAAAGGAAGCAACAATAAAATGCTTACAAAAATTGTAAATTGTACAAACGCACTAGGAGAGTCAATTGTAGTGAGAGGGAAACCAAAATAGGTTTATGTTAGACGAATTTCTGCATTGGAGTTGAAGTAGACAACAAGAAAGGGTTTTCGACTCTATGTTGTACAAATTGAATATTTGTGACAACAAGCAGAAAATGAAGTTATAGAAAACTTACTAGTGATTAGGGACTTCCAGGATGTATTTCCTCAAGAAATTCCTTAGCTTATCCCTCGGAGAAATATTGATTTCTCTCTTGAGCTGGTATCGGGACCCACCCAGTTTCTCGAGCCCCATATATAATTAGTACACTTCAACTGTTGGAATTAAAACTTCAGTTACAAGAATTTCTAAAAAAGCAATATATCAGACCAAGTGTGTCGCCTTGGAGAGCTCTAGTTTTATTCGTCAACAAAAAATATGGTACCCTCTGGATGTGTATAGACTACAGGAAATTAAACAAGTTAACCATACAAATTCAATACACCCCACCACGAATAGATGACTTGTTCGATAAAGTGAGGGGACCAACCATATTTTCAAAAATTTATTTGAGAACTCATTTTCACCATCTTCACATAAAAAATGAGGACATCCACAAAGAAACTTTCAGAACTCGGTATGGAAATTACGAGTTCGTAGTCCTACCTTTTAGACTCAGAAATGCCACTACTACCTTTAGGTGTCTCATGAAAAGTGTTCTACACAAACATATGGATAAGTTTGTGAAGGTCTTCATAGATGATATTCTAGTGTACTCTAAGAACAGAGAGGAACATGAGGAACACCATCCAATAGTGCTACAAATGCTTAGAGAACACACATTGAATGCAAAATCTAGCAATTGTGACTTTTACAAACTGAAGATTCAATATGTCGGACATATTATTTCCAAATAGGGGTTGGCGGTAGATCCAAAAAAAAAATTACAAGAAATTTTAAATTGGCATGTACCCATAGATGTACGAGAAATATGTTCATTCATGTCACACCTCCAAATTTCACACAAAAAAAAAAAATTCTTTGCGAGTACAAACTAGTGAGCCTAGGGTTATTTTGAAATCTCAATCCCATCATTATACATCTCAATCCCATCATTATAACAGTTTACCTTTCATCATGTTCAATAACACCCTCTGTCACTAGTTCTCGTTATATTGTTATTTTGATTATAATTAGGGAGATGGTGTATATGCACCACACTCTCCATTCGTTTAATGGTCAGATATTCCATTTAAATCATTATTATTATCCTCCATCGTATCCCATATGAACTATAAGCATGTGTTATATAAATATCGTGGTAAGGGTTGTTGCCCATGGCAATTGCAACCTTTCAAATAACCTAGTCACGATGGTCACGTTATATATATATATATAGTGATAGCATTATCATAAAGTTCGAAAAGTATATTATGATGAATTGATTTTCCAATGCGCTTGGTTTGATATGACTACTCATATGAGTACCTCAGATTTTTGACTCGATTTAAGATATATATTGTACTGGCCTCGGTTTTTAAATCTGAACATAGCGCACATCATTATTTCAGATTGGACTTTTGTAATCTCGTCATGGTGAAAATCTGATCCACGTCAGGCATTGGGTTGATTAACTGAGCGTTCCATCGTTTTATGCCTGTTCGGTAGCTTACGTGGACTCACCACGTAGCTAGCACAACTCAACCTGCGTGGTGATCGACACCCACGTCGATGCTTGAACCGGACATACAGAATTCAATTCTCATCAGCCTCCATAAATTTGGATACGACGGTATTAACTCTCCAGGCTGCCCTCGATCCGTGGCTTACTGTTCGGATGCTGCCAAGTGGACGACGGCGATCGTTCATCAGTTAGGGTTCATGTGGTTACCGAAGGCTTATATAAGTTTAGAGTGGGGAGTTTAGTCGGTTTCCGCGCTCTTCGTTCGCAGGTCCCTTTCATGACTGAGCCATGCTACTTCTGTCGAGGGTTTCGACTCTCCTTGGGCGAGAGAAGATATGGCGCTTCTCCTCCGCAATGCGCAGACAGGTAATCTCCCCCACACACCTCTAAATTTTATTGCAGAAGTGAATTTTTCATACATAGGTTACCAGGGCCATACGCTTGACTCTGTATATATATTTTACTTTGAATAATCCATCAGGTTAATGCGTTTGGTTTATTTTTTTTTTTGATGCTTCAGGTCTTCGTCCCGCGCATGGTGAAATTGGTTGATAATTTCGGAGTTACTTCAACCCTTCTCTAATTATATTTAAAATTTGACTGCTTGGTACAATACCCCCTGCGTCGCCTCTCCTCCAGCGAACGCCTCCCGTTCCATGGTGCTGTACGGGGTATGTTAATTATTCTTGTCATCCTAGCGTATAATTATTGGTTTCATCATTTTATTCTCGAGGAAAATTTATCTTATTCCCTCTCTGTGGAATGGTCGAGAACAGGACTCGACGCGTCTGAAGGTTTACCTTCCACAGGTACTAGTTTTAATACCGAGATTATTTTATCTATGTGCTCGTTTATCTCTGATGGCACAATGACTAACTGGGTTTGGGTCGTTTCTATTCTCTACAAGTAAATCCAAAGGATTCTCGCGTGCTTGTGACAGTAGAGAGTGACCGTTTTAAATCGTGTGGAGACTAACTCGGTCTTGTGGCCCTCCAGGTCGGTATATGTATGGGGTTCCTTCTCTCCTGACGCGTTATCTCTTGAGCGTCGAAACACTGCTTCTATGGTGATGTTGTGCAAGGTTGCATGCGGAACGGAACTCACTCTTTGAGTGAGAGTTTTCGTTTCCATCTTATTAGCATGGTCATCCTTGGATGGCGCTTGTCTAAAATCGTTCTGGGGGTTTCGATTTATGTAACCCAGCCTAAAAGGCTCAATATTTCTTTTGAAATTTTGGACCATTATCTACTTCTTATTTTCGTAGGTTGAATTTTTATCTACTCTGCCACCATTTTAAATGTACAGAGACAGTATACATAATGAGTATAATTCCAGATCATGGCATTTGGCTTTGTTGAATTTGGTTGTCAGAATCCATTTTTTTTTCTGGAAATGCTACTGACATTCTAGATTTTCTTAAGTGCTTACATCAGAATTTACAGGCTTTTATACATGATATTTATCTGTTCCTCTGATGTATTTGGTTCACTCCTTCCTGTGTAGAGTCTATACTTGGGTATTTATAATGTAATTACAGTTTCCTCTGCTCCTGGTTACACTGAACTGGTCTTCTACCTGACTGTCTAGATATATGAACAGCTCACTGAATATTTATGAGACCAGTCTTGTTTATCCATAGATGATTAGTATGTCTGAAAGTATATGAGTTATAATTTCCCCTTTTTCAAAGGTATGCAAGCATAGATCTATTCTCCAGTTTCTTCTTATTTTCTTGTAATTAGACACAGCTAGTACCTATATGTATGTCTGATGGTAGCTAAATTCTGAAGAACTGGTAATGGGATTTGAACTCTTTTTGCTTTCCTCATAGTCAAGGAAATATTGGTTAAATAAATGCTACTGTGTATAATGTTGCAATTTATTTACTTATTACTCCTATGCTACTCAACTGCTTGCTCATAATTTATGTCTTCTATGTATTACTTCTCAGTAATATAATATTAAAATAAGTCCATGAGACCATTGTCTGGTCCTTTTTCCTATTCATTTGTTTATGAATATCTACTACTTTCCTGTACTTAGAGTAAGGGCTTATGGACTGTCATTGTTGTCTAAGATACTTTGATTTCCTGCAATTATAATGAAGTATTTGACTGAACTTAAGATCAGTCTGTTTAGTTTCTCCTTCTGTTCTTTCATAGACAGTATAATTTATAACTAATATCCTGCTATTGTTCTAGTGTACTATATTTAATTTCATTTCTCTCTATGATAGCTGATATAAGATTTTACTTAGAAACAGAAGCAGATTAAATAAAATTCCACAGTGTTTCCTGAACAAAACAATATTTCCTCAGATTTAGACCCACCCTGGTTTAAACACTCTGTGGAATTCCACTTTACATGATCAGGAGCTCAAATCTGAGCTTGGGAAAAAGCTCAAAAATGAAAGTGCTCAAATTTATTTGGAACCTGAGCGACAGGATAGGCCTCGGCGATACGATCCCAACGCCGCAAACGGCACTGAAAACCGACGCTGTATGAAGAAGTTATTCAACTTTGAAGTTCTTCAATTTCAGTGAAAAAAGGCCAGTTTGACTTTAGAAATTGGCAAATATTAAAAAAAGAATATTCGGGGAATATTCCTCAGAATATTTCTTGAAATATTCCATAGAATATTCTACAGAATATTCCCTGTCGACCAACCGTCTTGTGACAAGTGGCAATTTACAATTCGTTGTTGAGTTGACTGTGTAATTTTTAATTGATTAAATTTGCCGTATAATAGCCGGAGCGCACGTGGCCCAGTCCAAGTGATAAATTGATTCAGAAGATTCTGGCTGGCTCCGGCGGGATTTGAAACCGAGACTTCATTGCTACTACCACAACGCTTTACCAATACACCATGGGCTTACAACTTGACATGTGTTCAACCCAAACTCTAAATAACACATGCTTTAATGTGGCAACATTCAAACAGTTAACGGTTAGCGCTTATTGCGCATGTGAATGCAAAGTTTGTTAACTGCAACATTTAATGCTACCGCCAATTTAGCGCCGGTCCCCCAAATTAGGCGGATGTGCCAGTTTAGTTCAGTTAACTGGCAGTGTCTCCACATTTAGTGGAGCTTGTTTAGGCCAGACTGGCAGTTAGTAAATATGCCATATCTTTCACATGGGAGATCCTTTTGGAGTGAATTTGTTTTTGATTTCGGGTCTCTTCGACATTCTGGACTCAATGGAACAGGTCTGAAGTCTAACAGAGGTCATCTTCAGAGGTTTAAGCTTCGAAGAAGATGAAGGAGCCATCAGGGCCTAGAAGGAGAAGGCTGTGTTTTGGACTGTATTTCTCTGTTTAAGGTAAATGAATAGTCATTCTTAGCTATTTTTTGTCTTTTGAATCTGTTTGGATGGTTTGCAGAGCCTGTTAAGAACTTTAGAAAGCCGAAAAGCTTCATTTAAGTTCTAGAGGCCATTTTCCAAATAGAGTATGTAGGCGAAACCGGAGCAGCCGGAGGCCGTTTTTGATGAAACAAAACTCTATATTGACTATTTCAGTCATTCTGGAACCAATGGAAGTGGTTTCAGATCATTTTTAGTACTTCTACAGCTCGAGAAGTTGATATGAAGTCGTGGGCAGCCCTGGGCAAACCGTGGAGGAGAGCCATTTTTGGGGATGTTGTGCTTAATGTAAGCAATTTATCAGTTGGTATTTGATTTCTGATCATTATTGGATGCAGCAGTAGTGGTTTCAGGAGTAGAAACAGAAATCTGAGGGAGTTTGTGCCATTTAGAAGCTCAGAGAAGCTTAGTGCACCGACAGAAGGATGTATGCCCATGGAAGCCTAAAGTTGTTTGCAGGAATTGGACAGCCATTAAAGGGATTTAAAATGGTATTCTCAGCCCTTTGAATCATTCTTGTATTCATTGTGGTTAAGTTTGGAGCTTGTAAAAGAATTTGATTACCTTAATCCCAAAGAGTCTAGTCATGTTGACGAAGCTCAAAGGAGATGTAGCCGAAGAGTTGGGGTGAACTCCTATATTATGTTGCTGTTGTGTTTTGTATTCTATGGCTGAATTATGTTGCTGTTGTGTTTTGTATTCTATGGCTGAATTATGTTGCTGATATACATGTTAAGTTTCAGCAAAAACAAATAAACTTTAAACACATAAACAGAAGAAAAGACTTACACCTCTTCCAAGCAAAACTTCTGCATAATCTCAAATTTGAGTAAGGTCATTTTAATTAAGTCTCAGTGATTACATTTTATTTCTTTAGGCAGAGCCAGTATGTGGGCCAGGTAGCCTCTGGTTTCATCCTTTCTAGTAAAGGTGAAATAACCAGTAAAAGCCCCTTACTGTCAATCTCTGTATGAGAAATACTTTGTTCTCACAATTTGAGATTTAAAATTTTGAGTATTTGCACTCATTTACTTAAATGAAAATGGATACCTTGCACCCTTTTCAAGTACCTTCCATTTTTGGGTCAAATGAATATCGAGCTTGAATTTTAGTATTCATATATATTTAAGTTCAACAGTACAGGAATTCTTGTTTATTATTGGTTGCAAAATGGTTGCATGTATGAGTTTTCTTGAGTTGGAAGGATAGCTGTTGTTAGCTGAGTCTTGGAAAGGATTGAAGACTATTTTCCTTACCCAATTTACCTCAAGATTAACTTTGGAAAACAAATTCCAATAGTGTGTTTTATGGCTGCTTGATTTAGAAGGGACATGTTGTCTCTCATTGTTGGACTTTGCATCCAACTCATCGTCCCATGCACATGCAGCAAGAAGACAAAAAGTTTGGCGCAAGTGGATCTATGGAGTCCATTATTGATGTGGAAAGGAAAGTTTCACATGAGGAAAATTTACAGCAGCAAAAGTCGCCATGGAAGTGGCTTGGTGAGAAGTGGATGGACTTCTTATTGCAGTAAGTCATTACTCATTTTGTACATGCAAATTTCAGTTTGGTATGCATGTATTTCAGTTGAAAAGTTGATGCAAGATTGCATGTAAAAGCAGTTTCAGTTGAAATAATTTCTTTGTTGTTGCAAAATTTCGCCATGGAGGTGTAAAAGATGAGTATGATACTCACTTATGTTGCAGCAATGTCTTTTGGTTCAGCTCTTGATCATCCACATGTTTTTGGGATGATGTACTTGTGGGTATTTGAAAAGAAGAGTTGAAGTTTCACATGTACATAGAGGTTGTATGTGTAATTAGCGAACTGTATATAGTTCATTATACATGATACATACATGTGTTTGTAAAGATGTATCTTGTTGTTTATCGACTTGTGTCGGTTGTGTGCACACTTGTTACAGAGTTTGTGTGTCATTTGTATAGCACATTTCATTGTCAACTGGTTGTTGATGTCATATGTTGCACAAGATACTTTTGGTGTCGTTTGGTGCAGAGAACGAAGTGTCAGTGCAAAGCAGTGCAAGATTCCATGAGTTGGAAATGCATGCAAGCAAAGAGGGCACAAAGTTCAGCAAGTGTCATTGCTGGTTTCAGTATGGCAGATTGGTATGGCAAGAAAACTTGGTCGGGATTCGGCACAAGTACATGGCTCAGTCAGCAAAATTCGCCATGTGAACAGATGGAAATTCAGGAAAATTTTTGAAGACTGAAGAGAAGAGGATGTTTTTATTCTCTCATTTGCTGTACTACAGTTCAGCTCAGCATTTCAGTAAGCTTTTGGGGACCAAAAGCCTCTCATTTGGGAGGTGTGATCAGGAGCTCAAATCTGAGCTTGGGAAAAAGCTCAAAAATGAAAGTGCTCAAATTGATTTGGAACCTAAGCTACGGGATAGGCCTCGGCGATACGATCCCAACGCCGCAAACGGCACTGAAAACCGACGTTGTATGAAGAAGTTATTCAACTTTGAAGTTCTTCAATTTCAGTTAAAAAAGGCCAGTTTGACTTTAGAAATTGGCAAATATTAAAAAAGAACAAAGAAGTATTCGGGGTATTATACTTAGAATATTCTAAGAATATTCCCTGTGGATAGTCTTGACAAGTGGCAATTTACAATTCGTTGTTGAGTTGTTGTGTAATTTTTGGATTATTAAGAAGTACCACGTGGCTCCCGGGCCTCCGTGGCCACGAAGAATCACGATGGAAATCGTAAGTTCTGGTTGTTTACTTCGGGAGGTTTTGGCATCCCGACCTCACAGCTACTACCACCACGCTTTACCACTATACCATAAGCTTATGACTTGATATATGTTCAACTCAAATTCTAAATAAGATATGGTTTAATGTTGCAACGTTCAACAATTAACGGTTAGCGCTTATTGCGCATGTGAACAAGGAGTTTGTTAACTGAAACATTTAATGCTGCCGCTAATTTAGCGCCGGGTCCCCCAAATTAGGCGGATGTGCCAGTTTAGTTCAGTTAACTGGCAGTGTCTCCACATTTAGTGGAGCTTGTTTAGGCCAGACTGGCAGTTAGTAAATATGCCATATCTTTCACATGGGAGATCCTTTTGGAGTGAATTTTTTTTTGATTTTGGGTCTCTTCGACATTCTGGACTCAATGGAATAGGTCTGAAGTCTAACAGAGGTCATCTTCAGAGGTTTAAGCTTCGAAGAAGATGAAGAAGCCATCAGGGCCTAGAAGGAGAAGGCTGTGTTTTGGACTGTATTTCTCTGTTTAAGGTAAATGAATAGTCATTATTAGCTATTTCATGCCTTTTGAATCTGTTTGGATGGTTTTCAGAGCCTGTTAAGAACTTTAGAAAGCCGAAAAGCTTCATTTAAGTTCTAGAGGCCATTTTCCAAATAGAGTATGTAGGCGAAACCGGGGCAGCCGGAGGCCGTTTTTGATGAAACAAAACTCTATCTTGACTATTTCAGTCATTCTGGAACCAATGGAAGTGGTTTCAGATCATTTTGAGTACTTCTACAGCTCGAGAAGTTGATATGAAGTCGTGGGCAGCCCTGGGCAAACCGTGGAGGAGAGCCATTTTTGGGGATGTTGTGCTTAATGTAAGAAATTTATCAGTTGGTATTTGATTTCTGATCATTATTGGATGTAGCAGTAGTGGTTTCAGGAGCAGAAACAGAAATCTGAGGGAGTTTGTGCCATTTAGAAGCTCAGAGAAGCTTAGTGCACCGACAGAAGGATGTGTGTCCATGGAAGCCTAAAGCTGTTTGCAGGAATTAGAAAACCATTGAAGGGATTTAAAATGGTATTCTCAGCCCTTTGAATCATTCTTGTATTCATTGTGGTTAAGTTTGGAGCTTGTAAAAGAATTTTATTACCTTAATCCCAAAGAGTCTAGTCATGTTGACGAAGCTCAAAGGAGATGTAGCCCAAGAGTTGGGGTGAACTCCTATATTATATTGCTGTTGTGTTTTGTTATTCTATGGCTGAATTATGTTGCTGATATACATGTTAAGTTTCAGCAAAAACAAATAAACTTAAAACACATAAACAGAAGAAAAGACACACCTCTTCCAAACAAAAATTCTGCATAATGTCAAGTTTGAGTAAGGTCATAATTAAGTCTGAGTGTTTACTTCTATTATTTCTTTAGGCGAGCCGGTATGTGAACTGATGCTTCTGGTTTCATCCTTTCTAGTAAAGGTGAAATAACCGGTAAAGCCCCGCTAAATCGTCTGCGTATAATCACTTTGTTCTCTGTTGAGATTTAAAATTTTGAGTATTTACTCATTTTACTTAAATGAAAATCCTTAGCACCTGGTATTTATTTTACACCTCTATTCGGTCTTTCTTCTACAACTATACAGGATGACAATGTTTCTGCCTGGGAACTACATCCTGTTAAATGTAGACTAGTAATAGGAACAAACCTAGAGTAAATTGGTTTTTATATGTAGCCAATTCATACTATAGAAAACAATAAGACAAGTTTTTTTTCAGAGACATACCACTTGTGCAATAGACCAACCTCCCAACCTTAGAGTTCTTTTGTCTCCCAGAAACTCACCCCCGAGCTGAGATCACCTCCTATAGCCGATTAACCTCTAATCTGTACAAGAGCAGCTTATTTAAGCTATTGTTCCCCAAAGCATGTTTCTAATTCTGCGTCCAGAATCTCAGGATGCTTTTCTTCCTGTTTGCCTAGGCTTCCCACTTAGGGATTTTTTTAAAGCTGTTTTATGCTTTTCCTCAGCTTTTCCAGCTTTTTACCTCTTCCCAACTACTTTCCTCATCATTGGGGAAATTCAGATTTTTCCTCAAAAATATAAATTTAAAACTTACTATCTTCCAAGGATTTTTGAAAGATTGTGGGGAAATATTTGCCTCATCCATCCTCACAGATTTAGCAAGTGATCTCAACATCTCATTTTTGGTCAATTTGCACCACAATAATTTATTCATTTCCTCAATTAAATGTTTAATTACATTCACAAAATAATTATCCTTTGGGGTCCACTCCCCTTAGGATGTAAAGTTCAAGTATCTAACTTTAAAATGAAATCTCATGAATTGGGGGTGTTACATATTCCCCCTCTGAAAATAAACATCGTCCTTGGTGTTATTGTTCAACTACTAGAGTTTATTTTGCAAATAAAAATGGATATTTTTCCATCATTTCAGTCTCTCGTTCCCAGGTAGCTTCTTCAGCAGTAAAGTGCTTCCACTGCACCTTTACTCTGGCTACTGTTCTGCTTCTCAATTCAATTTCTTCCCGCTCCAATATTTGAAGCAGTTCTGGCAGAAACTCCCCTTCTGGTTCCACCTGTACAACATTCCAATCAACTATGTGAGAAGCATCATGCACATATCTTTTTAGCAATGAAACATGAAATACATCATGGACTCTAACATGGGGTGGTAAGGCCAGCTTGTAAGCCACTGGTCCCACCCTTTCTAATATTTCAAAGGGACCACAATATCGAGGGGACAATTTAGCACAACTCCCAGCATAAAGGGTGCTCTTTTTGGGTTTAATGCGCAGATATACATGCTCCCCAACTTTAAATTCTCTATGCACTCTTTTCTTATCTGCATAACTCTTCTGGCGATCTTGTGTTGTCTTGATGTTCTTTTGTATCTGTTTGACAATTCCTTCCATTTCTTGTAAAGCATCGGGTCCCAACATCAGTTTGTCTTCTGGCTGACTCCAGCTCAAAGGGGTACGACACTTCCTTCCATACAGTGCCTCAAACGGACTCATTTTAATGGAAGATTGATAGTTGTTATTGTACGCAAATTCAGCTAAATGTAAGAAATCTTCCCATTTTGAGGGTCTATCCATCACATACATTCTCAGCATGTCCTCCAAAATTTTATTTGTTCTTTCCATTTGACCATCAGTCTGAGGGTGGTAGGCGGTGCTAAAATTCAATTTAGTGCCCATTCCTCCAAATAACCCTTTCCAAAAGGCTGCTGTAAACTTAGCATCCCTATCAGACACAATTACCTTAGGAACTCCATCGAGCCTTACTACCTCCTTCAAGAATACATTCGCCATTTGAGATGTTCCAAAGGTAGATTTTACTGGTATAAAGTGAGCAGCTTTGGTTAAAGTGTCTACCACTACTATTACAGAATCATGCTGGTATTTGGTTTTGGGTAATCCTGTAATGAAGTCCATGGAAACGGTGTCCCACTTCCATTCTGCAATGGACAAAGGGTTTAGAAGACCAGCAGGATGCTGATGTTCCACCTTAACTAGTTGACATTCCATGCATCTACTTAAATATTCTGCTACCTCTCTCTTCATTCCTGGCCAGAACAACTTCTTTTTCAGGGCTGTTAACATTTTCTGATACCCTGGGTGTCCTGCATAGGGTTGTTTGTGATACTCATCCAGAATCTCTCTTTTTAAAGACTCTACATTGGGGATATACAACCTGTTCTTATAACAAATCAGTCCTTTTTGCTTTTGGGAAAAATCAGTTTTCTCCTTTTTCTGTAGTTTTACCAAAAGTGTTTCATAATTTGGGTCCTGATTTGCTGCCTTATTCACCAATTCTTCTATATCTATCTGAGCACTACTTCCAATATTATTGATATGCTGACAAGCATTTATGCTCAATGCATCAGCAAATTTATTCTCCTTTCCTCTAATATGTTTTATATCCATGTCAAACTCACTTAAAAAGGACAGCCATCTGGCTTGTCCGGCGTTCAATTCAGTTTGAGAAAAGAAATATTTGAGACTAATATGATCAGTCATCAGTATAAATCTTTTTCCAAGAAGGTAGTGCCGCCACATTTTTAAAGCATGAATAACAGCTGCTAATTCTAAATCATAGGCACTATAATTCTGTTCATGTAATTTCAGTTTCCTGGATTCGTAGGCAATCACAGAATTTTCTTGCAACAGAACTCTTCCCAACCCTTCTCCGCATGCATCCGTACATACCACAAATTCCTTATCAGGATCTGCAATCTTCAGTATAGGGGCTGTGGTAAGTTTCAACTTTAATTGGTCAAAACTATTTTGGCATTTTTCCATCCATACAAACTTGACACCTTTCCTTTGCAAGGAAGTAATGGGATGTGCTATGGCAGAAAATCTCTCCACAAATCTGCGATAATAACCGGCAATCCCCATAAATTATCTAACTGTTGAAACATCAGAGGGTACTGGCCATTCTTTTATAGCCTTTATCTTTTCCGGATCAACATCAAGGCCTTGTTCAGAAATAATATGACCCAAGTATTGGATATTGTCCTTATAGAACTCACATTTGCTAAATTTAGCGTATAGCTGATTTTCCTTTAGAGTTTGCAGCACGATCCTTAGGTGTTCTTTGTGTTCCTCTTCACTGTTTGAGTAAACTAAAATATCATCTATGAACACAAGGACAAATTTATCCAAATATTTGTTCAATACACTGTTCATTAGGCACATGAATGTGGCAGGGGCGTTTGTCAACCCAAAAGGTAGAACTACAAATTCGTAGTGGCCATACCTGGTTCTAAAAGCTGTTTTGCTGATGTCTTCCTCTTTAATTCTGAGCTGGTGGTAACCATTTCTTAAGTCAATTTTGGAAAATACTGAAGCTCCTCTCACCTGATCAAAAGGATCATCAATTCTAGGCAAAGGATATCTATTTTTAATGGTCAACTTATTTAGTTGCCTATAATCAATGCACATCCTGAAAGTTCCATCTTTCTTTTTCACGAACAGCACTGGTGCTCCCCAAGGAGACACACTTGGTCTAATATATCCTTTGTCTAGCAGTTGCTGCAGGTGCATCTTCAATTCTATAAGTTCAGGAGGACTCATTCGATAAGGTGCTCGTGAAACAGGTGTTGCTACTGGCACCAGATCGATTGAGAAGTCAATCTCTCTTTTGGGGGGAAGATGAGAGATTTCCTTTGGAAAAACTTCCTTGAATTCTCTTATTATTGGTACAGTATCCAGTAATTCTTCTTAATTTTTCTGTTCTGTCTCTTCCACATGCACTGCATAAACCTGATAGCCCTTCCTAGCTGTTCTTTTCAATTGTAAGGCTGAAATTTGTCTGACAGAAATTGGTTTTGGTTTCCCTTTAAGAATGAAAGGTTTCCCTTCCTCATCTACACAGTGCAAGGTCTTATCCCAGCAATTCATCAAAGCTTTCTTCTTTTCCAGCCAGTCCATTCCTATCAATAAATCATATGACCCTAATGGTAGAATGTTCAATTTCACTTCTGTTCTAAACTCATTTAGTTTGATTTCTGTTTTGGGCAGTTTATGGGTTACCTTTCTTTTTGTTCCAGTGGCCAGCTGTACCAACCATGACTATTGAAATATTTCAGTTTTTAAGTTACATTTTTCTACAATCTTTGGACTAATGTAACTCAAAGAAGCACCTGGATCAATCAGAACAGAAACAGGTAGGTCAGAAATCTTACCCTCTATTTCCACCATGGTTGCTTGATGTTCTGCTTGGCGATTTTCTAGGGCTGCACTGATAGTTGGTATGTTTCTGGCTATATCGTTCACTGTTGTCGCTTCCCGATCCCTTAGGAGTATATGAACATTTCTATGGGGGCAGTCCCTCAAAAGATGGGTTCCCCACAGCCCCAACATTTCAAGGGCTCCTTCATTCTGACTGTTCCCTCCTTTTTACTGTCTCCCTCCATTGGTTTCGATGCCACTTGAGACTATGCAGTTTGACTTTCTTTGGGTTTTCCAAATCTTTTCCGCTGATGATCTCTGCCAAAATTCTTCAAATAGGCAGGTTTCGGTTTTCTCCCTTTGAATTCATTTTTACTTACCCAACTTTTTCCTTGATCAGTTTTTCCTTTGAACTGTTGGTAACACAATCTGGATTTCCTAACAGCTTCGTCTATTGTTTTTGGGTTGTCAAACTCAATTTTCTCTTTGTATATCAGAGGCAAACAATTCAGAAACCTCTGTACCTTTGCCTTTTCTTCCCTTATGTAAGGTACATATCTTAACAGATTGGTAAATTTAGTGACAAACTCATCGATAGTGAGTTGTCCCAATCTAAGCTCATGAAATTCTTTTGCTTTGTCATCATAGTACCGTTCATTCAAGTAGCGATTCTTGAATTTAGCCTGGAAATCTTCCCAAGTAACTGTCTTTTCATCTATGGCATGCACCATCTTGGTCTCCTCCCACCACAAGGTAGCCTTACCTTGTAGCTGGTAGACAGCTAATCTGGCCCTCAGATTGCTTTCATATTCATAAACCTAGAAATACTTAATCATATTTAGCAACCAGGCTTCTGCATCCTCCTCCTTTTCTCCATCATAGGAGGGAGGTTTGATTTTTCGGAATTCCCCCTGCAATTCCTTTTGATGCTTATTCTGATGTCGAATAGCATATTCCTCATCAGATTCATCAGTTTTCCTCTTCCCGGAACCTTCGCCTTCGTGGCTATTCCGTGAGGTTAATTCTCTGATGAGCCTTTCCTGCTCCTCACTGGCTAATGACAATCTGTCATTCTGGCTTTTTATCTCAGCCAACTCTTGTTGCAAATTCTGCAACATAGCCATCATGGCCGCATTGGGATCTGGCTCACCCTACAGATCTACATAAATTCCACCACCTTCTTCCATTCTGTCACCTCACTATACACTACATAGCACAGGTCAGTGAACAGAAAAAAAAAACAAAACAACAAAACAAAACTTTTGCTACAGCAATAAATTTACAAAGTGAGTACACAGCAATCGTGAGCACAAAGTCACCAGCCAGTTTTATAACTTGGGCTCTGATACCATTTTTCACACCTCCAAATTTCACCCAAAAAAAATAATTTCTTTGCGAGTACAAACTAGTGAGCCTAGGGTTATTTTGACATTTCAATCCCATCATTATAACAATTTACCTTTCATCATGTTCAATAATACCCTCTGTCACTAGTTCTCGTTATATTGTTATTTTGATTATAATTAGGGAGATGGTGTATATGCACCACACTCTCCATTCGTTTAATGGTCAGATATTCCATTTAAATCATTATTATTATCCTCCATCATATCCCATATGAACTATAAGCATGTGTTATATAAATATCGTGGTAAGGGTTGTTGCCCATGGCAATTGCAACCTTTCGAATAACCTAGTCACGATGGTCATGTTATATATATATATAGTGATAGCATTATCATAAAGTTCGAAAAGTATATTATGATGAATGGATTTTCCAATGCGCTTGGTTTGATATGACTACTCATATGAGTACCTCAGATTTTTTACTCGATTTAAGATATATATTGTATTGGCCTCGGTTTTTAAATCTGAACATAGCGCGCAACATTATTTCCTATTGGACTTCTGTAATCTCGTCATGGTGAAAATCTGATCCACGTGAGGCATTGGGTTGATTAACTGAGCATTGCATCGTTTTATGCCTGTTCAGTAGCTTACGTGGACTACTAAAAATGTTGTACAACTCAACTTTATTAATTGATGGCCTTACTGTCGATGCTTTTGAACTGAACATGCAATTCAATTCTCATCGGCTTCCATGAATTTGAATCAAATAATTATTAACTAAAGAGACTTTACCTACGTCCAGTGACTTCTTGTTGAATCTGCCAAGTGGACGACGGCGATCGTTCATCAGTTAGGGTTCATGTGGTTACCGAAGGCTTATATAAGTTTAGAGTGGGGAGTTTAGTCGGTTTCCGCGCTCTTCGTTCACAGGTCCCTTCCATGACTGAGCCATGCTACTTCTGTCGAGGGTTTCGACTCTCCTTGGGTGAGAGAAGATATGGCGCTTCTCCTCCGCAATGTGCAGACAGGTAATCTCCCCCACGCACCTCTAAATTTTATTGCAGAAGTGAATTTTTCATACTTAGGTTACCAGGGCCATACGCTTGACTCTGTATATATATTTTACTTTGAATAATCCATCAGGTTAATGCGTCTGGTTTTTTTTTTTTTTTGATGCTTCAGGTCTCCGTCCCGCGCATGGTGAAATTGGTTGATAATTTTGGAGTTACTTCAACCCTTCTCTGATTATATTTAAAATTCGACTGCTTGGTACAATACCCCCTGCGTCGCCTCTCCTCCAGTGAAAGCCTCCCGTTCCATGGTGTTGTATGAGCTATGTTAATTATTCTTGTCATCCTAGCGTATAATTATTGGTTTCATCATTTTATTCTCGAGGAAAAATTATCTTATTCCCTCTCTGTGGAATGGTCGAGAACAGGACTCGACGCGTCTGAAGGTTTACCTTCCACAGGTACTAGTTTTAATACCGAGATTATTTTATCTATGTGCTCGTTTATCTCTGATGGCGCAATGACTAACTGGGTTTGGGTCGTTTCTATTCTCTACAGGTAAATCCAAAGGATTCTCGCGTGCTTGTGATAGTAGAGAGTGACCCTTTTAAATCGTGTGGAGACTAACTCAGTCTCGTGGCCCTCCAGGTTGGTATATGTATGGGGTTCCTTTTCTCCTGACGCGTTATCTCTTGAGCGTCGAAACACTGCTTCTATGGTGATGTTGTGCAAGGTTGCATGCGGAACGGAACTCACTCTTTGAGTGAGAGTTTTCGTTTCCATATTATTATCGTGGTCATCCTTTGATGGCGCTTGTCTAAAATCGTTCTGGGGGTTTCGATTTATGTAACCCAGCCTAAAAGGCTCAGTATTTCTTTTGAAATTTTGGACCATTATCTACTTCTTATTTTCGTAGGTTGAATTTTTATCTACTCTGCCACCATTTTAAATGTACAGAGACAGTATACATAATGAGTATAATTCCAGATCATGGCATTTGGCTTTGTTGAATTTGGTTGTCGGAATCCATTTTGTTTTCTGGAAATGCTACTGACATTCCAGATTTTCTTAAGTGCTTACATCAGAATTTACAGGCTGTTATACATGATATTTATCTGTTCCTCTGATGTATTTGGTTCACTCCTTCATGTGTAGAGTCTATACTTGGGTATTTATAATGTAATTACAGTTGCCTCTGCTCCTGGTTACACTGAACTAGTCTTCTACCTGACTGTCTAGACATATGAACATCTCACTGAATATTTATGAGACCAGTCCTGTTTATCCATAGATGATTAGTATGTCTGAAAGTATATGAGTTATAATTTCCCCTTTTTCAAAGGTATGCAAGCATAGATCTATTCTCCAGTTTCTTCTTATTTTCTTGTAATTAGTCACCGCTAGTACCTATATGTATGTCTGATGGTAGCTAAATTCTGAAGAACTGGTAATGGGATTTGAACTCGTTTTGCTTTCCTCATAGTCTAGGAAATATTGGTTAAATAAATGCTAATGTGTATAATGTTGCAATTTATTTACTTCTTACTCCTATGCTACTCAACTGCTTGCTCATAATTTCTGTCTTCTATGTATTACTTCTCAGTAATATAATATTAAAATAAGTCCATGAGACCATTGTCTGGTCCTTTTTCCTATTCATTTGTTTATGAATATCTGCTACTTTCCTGTACTTAGAGTGAGGGCTTATGGACTGTCTTTGTTGTCTAAGATACTTTGGTTTCCTGCAATTATAATGAAGTATTTGACTGAACATGAGGTCAGTCTGTTGAGTTTCTCCTTCTGTTCTTTCATAGACAGTATAATTTATAACTAATATCCTGCTATTGTTCTAGTGTACTATAATAAATTTCATTTCTCTCTATGATAGCTGATATAAAATTTTACTTAGAAACAGAGGCAGATTAAATACAATTACACAGTGTTTCCTGAACAAAACAAGATTTCCTCAGATTTAGACCCACCCTGGTTTAAACACTCTGTGGAATTCCACTTTACAGGTCTTTCTTCTACAACTATACAGGATGACCATGTGTTCTGCCTGGGAACTACATCCTGTTAAATGTAGACTAGTAATAGGAACAAACCTAGAATAAATTTGTTTTTATATGTAGCCAATTCATACTATAGAAAACAATAAGACAAGTTTTTTTTCAGAGACATACCACTTGTGCAATAGACCAACCTCCCAACCTTAGAGTTCTTTTGTCTCCCAGAAACTCACCCCCGAGCTGAGATCACCTCCTATAGTAGATTAACCTCTAATCTGTACAAGAGCAGCTTATTTAAGCTATTGTTCCCCAAAGCATGTTTCTAATTCCGCGTCCAGAATCTCAGGATGCTTTTCTTGCTGTTTTCCTAGGCTTCCCACTTAGGGATTTTTTTAAAGCTGTTTTATGCTTTTCCTCAGCTTTTCCAGCTTTTTACCTCTTCCCAACTACTTTCCTCATCATTGGGGAAATTCAGATTTTTCCTCAAAAATCTAAATTTAAAACTTACTATCTTTCAAGGATTTTTGAAATATTGTGGGGAAAAATTTGCCTCATCCATCCTCAGATTTAGCAAGTGATCTCATCATCCCATTTTTGGTCAATTTGCACCACAATAATTTATTCATTTCCTCAATTAAATGTTTAATTACATTCACAAAATAATCATCCTTTGGGGTCCACTCCCCTTAGGATGTATAGTTCAAGTATCTAACTTTAAAATGAAATCACATGAATTGGGGGTGTTACAATTCATGGGTATTTCCAGATATTGTCATAGATTTGTGGAGGGACTTTCCACATTAGCTTATCCTATTACCTCTTTGCAGAATAAAGGTGTGAATTTTGAGTAGACAACCAAGTGTCAAGAAATCTTTGACAAGCTGAAACAAAAACTAACTACTGCTCCAGTCCTAAAAATTGTTGATCCAACAAAGGACTTTATTGTGTGCATTGTGTCTTTCAGAGAAGGACTCAGAGGAGTATTTCTGAAGGACAATGAAGTGATAGCTTATACATATAGAAAATTGAAGAAACATGAGAAAAATTATGTAGTTTATGACTTAGAATAAGTTTTTGTCATACATGCATTAAAAATGTGGTTACATTATCTATTGGGTAATAAATTTATGTTGATGACTCAGCATATCACTTTGAAATATTTCTTTAGATTGCTAGATTTGAATGTAAGCCAAGCAAGATGGTTTCCTTTCTTTAGCGAATTGGATATAGAGACAAAACACATTAAAGGAAAGGAAAACTGAATTTTTTATGCCTTAAGTAGAAACTCTCATTAAATGTTGTTTGACACAGGTAGCATTGCAAAATTCAATACTGGAGAACATATTCAAGAAGTTTTTTCACAAGAACCCCAGTATTTTGAATTGAAAAAAAAATTGTAGCAATTTGAAATCCCAGGATATACCCTGAATCTGAAAGGATTAATAATCTATAAACAAAGGTTGTATATTCCTAACATACCTACCTCAAAGTAGGTAATTTTGGATGAATACAATAAGAGACCTTATTCAGGTCATCCAGATTACCAAAATATGGTGACAACATTCCAGGAATTTTTTTTTTTGGCCTGGAATGAAGAAAGAAATAGATGATTACTTAGCAAGAGGTTTGGAGTACCAAAAGGTAAAAGTAGAGCATCAAAATCCCACAGGGTTACTAAACCCCCTTCCGATTCCATAATGGAAGTGGGAAGTGATGTCCATGGATTTCATTACAGGACTACCTCGTACTAAGTACCAACATGAATCCATTGTAGTACTGGTAGACACAATAAAAAAGGCTGCACATTGTATTCTAGTGCAATCGACTTTTGGGGCAGCACAAGTGGCTAATGTGTTTATGAAGTAAATTTTTAAACTTCACGGAATACCGAAGATGATCATCTATGATAGGGATGCAAAGTTCACATCCACATTTTGCAAGAAACTGTTTGGGGGGATGGGAATAAAGCTGAATTTCAGCACAGATTTTCATTCACATACTGACGGGAAGACATAAAAGATAAATCAAATACTAGAGGACATGGTTCACATGTTTGTAATTGACAGACCCATGAGGTGGGTGGATTTCTTGCATTTGACAGAATTTGTATACAACACTTGCTATCAAACATATATTAAGATGAGTCCATTCGAGGCTTTGTATGGCAAGTAATTCCATACTCCACTTAGTTGGATTCAAGGAGAGGAAAGACTGATACTTGGACCTCGGTCATTACATGAAATGGAATAAACAGTATGACAAATTCAATAGAACATGAAAGAAGCTCAAGACACCATAAGAGGTATATAAATAAGAAAATAATACACAAATAATTTGAGATTTGGGATTATAATTACTTGAGGATCAAACCTCGTAAGACTACCCTTCATAGTAACATTTGTGATAAGTTAGCACCATGATATTGTGGGCCCTTTTAGGTTTTGGAATGCTTGGGCCAAATAGCGTATAAATTGGCTCTACCTCATCATGTTAGAGTTCATAATTTTTTTCATGTGTCACTATTAAAAAATTATGTTCATGATCCTTCTCATGTGGTTGACTGGACTTTGATACAGGTGGAAACATAAGGTTACTTTCTTCCAGAACCACTTCGTATATTGGGATGGGAAGAAACTGCACTCTAAAATAAAACAGTAGCTCAGGTGAAAGTGTAGTGGAAGCACTTTACACCTTAAGAAGCTACATGGGAGCGAGAGGAAAGCATGAAAGAAGTGTTAGGATTGATTTTCTAAGAATAACAAGAGTTATCTGCTAGCACTTAGGATGATGTTTTTTTTTTAGGGGGGGGGCTATGTATGACCCCTCATATACAACTTTTATGTTTATGTAAATAGGACAAAGGTTAGGTGCACCTATGGAGAAATTATGTTGTTGATGGAAATATTTTAATTAATAATTATTTACGGAAATTATGGAAATTTTGTAAACACAGAGAAATTGAGATCTGGTAATTTTTATCCATGAGGATAGGATAGAATTTCATACTTTCCCAAAATTCTCCAAAAATATCATTCGGAGAAAATAAAAAATTAAAATTAAAATTAGATAGAAGAGAAATATCTAAGAAATCCCTAGTAAAGGGAAAATTTACGGGGAAGAGGTAAGAAAAACTACGCTAAGGAAAAGCGAGTTTCAAAAAAAAACCTGTGGAAAAAACAAAAGTAAATCCTACGCTATGGGGAACAACAACCCAGAATAATGTCACACCGTTATAGAAACTTGATAGGGAAAGTGGGCTTAAAAGTGCCACCACTAGTGTGACAAGAGGATGTCAACACTAAGGAAAATTGATCTCTTCTGGGGGAGAGCTCTAAGGAGAAGCACATGGTTGGGAGGAAAATTCATCGTTACAAGTTGGCATACAACATGTAGAAATTTTATATTTAATTTCTCGTATTCTCGTAGTGGATCGAAGTATCAACTTGTCTAAGTTAATAGAAATTTTTTTCTTGTTAATAAGGGACTAATGTTATGTTAAACCAAGTTTGAATCACAATATAGGCTACTCACATATGCTTGGTTAATATTATATATAGCGTCAGTAATGCGTATTGTATAGTTTCAATACTTTTTTAAATACAGTGTCGATAATGTGTTATGTACGGTAAAACTAAGGTACTGTGAGAGGATACAATTACAATATGTTTAATTATAAAACCACAAAGGGTTGTGATCAAAGAGTAAACATTGTCTACCTATTGAGTTATGTGCATAAGTCAAATAAATAAGACAACCTGTAGAAATTAAGTTAAACAAAATATATCGCTAAAATGATGATAAGAAAATTGAAAACTTATAGACTAAGCTAAGACAATTCTATATTTGGAAGATTAATACTCTTTAAATTTGTTGGAAGGAATAAATAATACTAAATCAGAAAATTATAGCTACTTGGGAAAAATAAAATGAAGTGAATGCATGATACAATATATAAGAAAATACAAGTGGAATTATAAATAAAATACAGATACATTCATAAATTGCTACAAATCCAAACAAGTAGTATTTAATTATTCCACATAATTATGAAATCACATAACAGGTGAAAGGATTAAAAAAATTATAATTTCATTTATAAAATATGAAAGTCCGAGGAAAGGTACATAGGCATCCATCATTGACAAAAGGAGGAAATACAATTCAAATTTCCACTTATAAATATTTAAAAATATCTAGATACAACAATCCTTGTACATCCTTGAGGATTACATAGTCATATGTATATGATTGTATTAAAAAGAAGAATACATAATACATAAGTTCATTAATTGTGAAAGGCGAAGTATGGCACTGACACCTAAACATAAGAGCTACAACAACACTTGTGTAAGATAAGTGCCAGAATGAGAACCATGGAGGAACAACATGCTACCAACCCGAGGCCTTGAGTTTCACGCAGACCAATATAATTAAGAAGCGTACGTGAACAAGAGAAGAAATGCAAAAATTATAGAGAGATAAATAGAATAATAAATCAAAATTATTATTGTGCAAGGGATGAAGAGATACCTTAAGTGAGCAGGTTTTCGTGACTTTGCTTGCTCCACCTATGCATACAAATCAAAGAATGTTGTGAGTGAAGGGATCCTCTACCATATAAACTTGGAAATAAATAAATCAGAAAAAAAATACATAAAGTATCGAAATAACCTCGAGGCTAAAAGGATTCGAGGATATGGTGTATTTATATGGGAAAAATATTAACCTAGGTGGCAACAACCCACATATTAAATTCAGATCATAAAAAAAATGCTAGGGAGAAGGGAAACCTACAATCAATATTAAATATACAACAATGCCAAAACAAGAAATAGAACTGGGGTAAAAATGGTTGTGCCAAACCTCAGCTGAGGAATTAAACTGTGTTACAATATTTTCGTGAAAACCTTAAGGGGCAGAACACCGAGATAGGTTATGTATTTTTCCTGAGGAGTGGGAAGGGAAAGAAAACCGAGATTGCTTACGCAACTGTCATGAATAATACAAGGAGGAAAAACCCCAACTACAATATAGTTCAATGAATAAATAAAAAAAGAAATACTTAGAAGTAAATGAAGAAAAACATAGCATATACAGTGCTTAAATTCCCAAAAGAATTAAGCCTGGGATTTAATTAAACAGAGGAATTGCAATTCCCTTAGGATGCAGAGGAAAATGTGTAGTGTGTAACTTAGCCTTTCGTGGGTGAATGACACATACAACTCAGAATCGAAATAATATATCAAATCAAATATCGAGATTTAAATCAACCAAAGGGTCTTAATTCCTTTATTAGTCCCTGCCGCCTGCGGCATGGCAGGGACTATTGTAATCGCTTTTGGGTTTTTTAGTTAGTCGCTGGAGGAAAATGAAATCGAGACATTTTACTAATATAAAGTTTTTAACGACAATTTTCTGACTGCTGCGGATAAGGACCAATCCAAATTGACTGCCGCGGATAAGGACCAATCCACAATTTGGAGGTCTTATTTGGCCTCATATCGAGGCCAGAGTTACCAAAACTTAGGTTAAATCTAACTTGGTTCCTCTTGAATCTTATTTTTCTAGTTTCTATTGATTAATGCTAGCATTAATCAGTAAGCATAAAATGTTTGGACAATTTCCGCGCATAGAATTCTTATTAGAATCTGCATGCATGTTCCAGTTGTCAAAGAGCAGGGCAGGGCAGAGCAGCGGTCAAAGAACTGGCCAGGGTTTGTTCCAGTTGTCGCAGGGCAGGGCAGTTTTCTTGCAGCGGAAGGAAGACGGTTGCCAGATTTTCTTGCAGCGGTCGATGTCTTGGAACGAAGATTTTCTAGCAGGTCCGCTTTGAACAATGGCAATGGCGTTAGCAAGGGCGCAGGAAAATCATTACGCCTACGAAGTCCACATGTTCCAGGTACGAATTCTGTATGGTAACCAGCTTCCATGCTTCTGTACCCGAGCGAGGCCTCATTCATTCTCCTTTACTATGATCGGATCAACATTCTTGCCAATTTCATGCTCGGATACTATACTTCTTCTTGGTTTTCGGGCTTAGCTAGCTTCTCTGTCGGCTTCTCAGACAGAAGGTAGCAGATCCGGAAAAATAGTAGGAACTGGTGGATCTGGGTAAAGTGGTGGAATAACAATCGGATCAGGGAACCATTCTTGCTGTGGGGCTAATGAAATGCTCACCCATGACTGCTCACTCTCACCTGCTCACCCAGTGAGGTGCTTATCAACCCGGTGAATCAATCCCTCTTTGTTCTTTTTGTGTATATGTTTGATCTATCAGCTGTATACAAAGAACATTGGTGGGCCGCCAGGTCATGGCTAATGATCTCTACCGGAAGACTATGCCCGTATCTCCTTCAGGAGTCTACAACTGGTAGCCAGAGACAATCTGACCTTATGCTTTCTGTTACCCCGCCACAGACAACACTGTACAAGGGTACTGTACAGGGGCACTTCAATTGTTTGACTGAAATCTAGCAGGCCACAAACCCTTATCTAGAGGCACACGCTGCAATTGTGGTCTTATTAGATTCATGGGAGAAGTGAAGACGCAGGCGAGATCAGCAAGTTACTCTCAATCTTTGAAAAAAAACCCTCCTGCAAATGGCCATGTTCAGTGATAAGAACAGATAGCATACCAGGCATACGGATCTGAATAGGAGCTATCGCTCTGACTGTCAAGGCCCGTTGGCTAGGCCTCCCGTCTCTAGACAATGACCGCACCTTGAAGCAATCCCGGTAGCTATTACTGGCTATGTCGGGTGGTCTCCGTGTAAACCAGCTAGGGTTGCTCTACTGGTAACAAACAGCTGCTGTGTCAGCTCGCCACAATCTTTCTTCGGGGCAGAGACATCCAGCAGTGCAAAGAACCCAAGGCAGCGGTATACACCCAGCAGTGCTTATGAGGAAGGAGATCCTGCCCAAAAAGTACATATACAGTAAATATTTTACCATTTTATTTCAAAATAAAACAAAAAATGAGTAAACAGCAGTAGTAGTAAAGAAAAATGGTCATACATGAAGAATTCTGAAAATATGGAGATATTGAAAAAGGTAGGTCCGAATGCGATAGATAAAGGGCACCCTCGTCAAAGTGCCATTTTCAGAGAAATGAAAATGCCCCGGAAAAAATAATGAAGCATGCTTAAAATAAAAGCTGTAGGCAGCTCATATTTGGTCAATCACGAAGTGATTTGATAAAAGCTTTTTGTTTTTTTTTATCTGCCATTTGTGAATGGTGTGAAAGTTTTTAAAATCTAAAAACTAGCTGTGGTAGTACCAAATAAGATGTAATCGAAATGTATATTATGAAATATAAGCATTATTTAATACTTATTTAAAAGTATTAAATTCATGTATTACGGGCACATTGAGGAAATGATGGAATAGTCCATAGAATTATGGGCACATTCAGGAAATGAAGAAAAATCAATACCAAATTTAGCACTATTGTATGAGAATCGGGACACGAATCAAATTGTTTTAAACATATGACATCTGTGGAGGTGATTTGACAGAGGTGAACGCAAATCACAACATATATAATAATTTTTAATTTTTAAGTACGTGTTAGTTACGAATGTGTTTGATGCCACATTTCATTTGGTTGGATTACATACGTGGCTGTTATTATGGCTGTTATTATATAGTGTAGTGAAATGGTGAATGTCCGTTATTATGCAGTGTAGTAGTGCAATGGTCAGATTCCATGTGCAGAGTTTTCATGCTGTTTTTGCGATTTGTGTAGAGAATCAGGACGGATTCTGTTGATCTTCATATTCTATATGAACTAATTGAATCAGGTTAATGTGCTATCTCTGTGTTTCTGATTTAGCTAGTAATTTGGTCTTGGTACCTGTATTCAGAGCCGTTATTGATTGCATTTGATTTGGTTTCATCTTTATGTCAAGTAGTTCTATTCTGTGAATGTGCATTAGGTTGGTTCTGCTTGTTTTTGCATCCATTAATTATGGTTAAAATTCAATAACTGGATACTATGCCAATAAATATTGAATTCAGTTGCATGAATGTTCATAGACCTGCATTAAACTACAATTGACTAAGTGGGAAATAGCCGCCTTTCATATCAACTCGCCCCAGGTCATATATAACAGAAATATGCCAAGCACGCTGAAGTTGAACCTGCATTAGACTATGGAGCTTTTACACAAAAACTAGATTGTGTGTCCGTTGAAGAAAATGTTGGTGTTCAGGGCCCTATAGTCACAGAAACAGGGGGCAAACAAGTTAGTTTATCCAATCCGAATAAAACCACTTCAGGACAAAATCAAGTACTGCAGTCGTTATTGGACGTTTCAAATTATTTGGAGCATTCTTTCCAAATTTGCTATAATTCTCCCTCATATCTGTAGATTTCGTTTTGTTCACATTGGATATTGCTTTGTTTTCCTTTAGTCCTCGAAACCCCTTTATCAACACAAAGTCATTTTTATTTGTTGAAGTATTTTTCTGAAACTATGTCTTAACAATCGAATTTTCAGTTTCTTTTAGAAAAACCTTCTCATTTGTCTCGGTCAATTGCGGCTGAATATCCGGAAAGGGTGTGGGCAAGGAACCTCCAAGAATTTTAAGTGATGTCATAATCTGCTCTGGTTCAGGTAAAATGACCAACAAAATACGTTTAGTGTTCTAGAGAGGATCTTTGGATCCCTGAAGAAGCATTAAACTAAACAAACTCCATTGAGCAAAGACAAGAAGTGTAGCCACTGTAAATCAAATAAAATATCGAACTTACTAGTTAGCCATGATTTGAAATACTTAAGCTTAACATAGAAGATAAAGAAAGCCTAGCGAAACTGAGATAACATTGCCAGTTTCTGTGTGTGCTTGCATTGCAGCTAGCTCTGGAAAAAAGTCTTCTCACTTCGGTACTGTAAGCTTTCACACTGCTTTCACATTTTCTGCGATGGTGTATTAGGGTTCTCTGTCTTCTGCGATAGTAATCCCATAGTGTTGTTGTTGTGGGGTATTTAGCATTTTATTCACTAGTCAAAATAACCACCTACACACCTTAATCTTCCAAGAAAATAAAATCTCTAAAATAAACACAGCAATAGTATAAAGAGGAGACTTACTATATGTCAACTCGTTGTCCGCTAAACCATCCTAATTGAGAGAGAAACAAGGCTGCAGAGCGACAGTAATCGGTTAAGTGGATCCTAATAGAAGACCCCAACTGAAGCAAATTCCTTTGCAAGGATGATACAGCCCTAAAAGGTTTCAAACTAAACATTCTGCACAATGGTTAGTTTTTCAGGTTGAACAAATTCTGATGAAGACCCCTGATGATTCGTAAAAAATGAGCCATAGCCTCCAAATTTTGAACCTATTTCAAACATGAATAAAAGAAGCACAGATTTTACAGTCCTTTGATGACTAAAAGTAAATGAAACGGAGAAATAGTGCACTTTTTATTTATTAGGCCTTGCGTAGAAAGATGAAAAATGTTAAGCAGACAGTTCAGATCTTAAAGAGAAAGCTTCCAGGGTTAGAAAATTAGATAGGCTAGATGCAAACAGGGAAATTTTGTTTTATATAGGTAACAACAGCAGGAAACACATCAATACTCCTACTTATTGTAGATAGATCAATATAAAAAAAATCAAGGAAACTTCATCGAAAGGAATTAAATTGAAATTATATGATATATTTCTCAAGTAGAGGAATGTCCATAGTCAGAATTCATAGCAGGCTTTGTTTCAGATATTTAAGATTAAGGATATGGTTTTTTTTTTCATAATCTTCGTTGGTACAATCTGATTATTTGTTCTAACTTCATTTGCAGTATCAAATACATAAGTGCATCCAAATAACTCTGTTGCAATAAATAAATGTGCTTAAGGCATGAATTCATTCTTCTATTGCAGTGAAAGCCATAATGATTTTCCAGGGAAGATCATAAACCTGGTTATCATTTGGAACAAGGACTAGGATTACATGCCTAGTACTGAATTCAGTCACTGAAAGAGACTTCTGAGTTACAAGGATATAACAGGCAACTTGTCAATTTAGATAAATAAATTGTTGTCTGAGAAGAAAATGTATTAGCTTGAGAAGAAAATGTATTAGCTTAAGAATACACTGGTAATCTAGTTTGTATGCCAAAGAATTGTGACAGAAAACTCAAAGATAGTTTAAAAAGGACCAAAAATAACAACCATTATCTCATTTCAAAATGGTGTATATATTTGCTGGCCATAATGATTTTCCATGGAAGATCATAAATCTGGTTCATTGTCTGTGTTTTTGCATGAACACTACAATGTTTCCAACATCGAGGGAAAATGGCAAAGAGGAACTGTTATCCTTCTACTCACCCAAATTCTCAGCTGAAATTTCACTCTCGAATTCCTTTTGACAGTGATCCAGAGAATTATGTAGTTTAGCATCCTGCATCAACCCTGAAAAACCAATATCTCAGGTCTAGCAAGAAGAGAATATGTACTTTCAGATTGAGCAACAACAAAACCATTGACAGAGATGTTAGATACGAAGATGGTATTTAAAGACCTGGGAACTATTCCAAGGCATGTATTCGACCGTTTAAACTATATGTTGAGTCAAGGCATGTATTCGACCGTTTAAACTATAATTGGTCAGTCATATCGATACTGCTCAATGCTCACAGAACGAACTTTCCAGCCAGCATTTATGGTCCTGGAGCCTGCAATACTGACACTTCCAGCCTCCAGGGTCATTGGTATCATGATCAGTGTTAGAAGAATGACGGGTCTGAACTGAACTGGCCAGTCCGATCATTTTCAAGGGAAAACCAGTCCGAACTGGTGTCATGAAAGCTCAAGACATCCAACAAACCAACTGAGGTTCAAGTTAGGAGTAGATGGTCAGTGGAGGAATGCAAAAATTGTTTAGATGGGAATCTTTGGATTTGACAAGGTTATCCTTGATGGACTTACTGAATTGCCTTGGTGATGCAGTTTTATGAATTGTTCATCAGATCAGATGTTTGTGTAGTGGCTGTAGCTACATGTCAAAAGCATTCAGTGGCAAATAATGCATTTACTATTTACTATTTATCTTTATAATTGTTCTTGTCTGAAATGCCTTCTTCTAGGTTGGTTGGGTTGTATTCCAATTTTGAGAACAAATTTACTTCAGTCTATCTGTCATGATTCGTCAATTTAAACTTTGAAGTATCTACAGCTAGTTTTAACATTTGAATATTTGTGGGGATATTGGTCAATAGGTTAGCTTTTGATTGATGTAAATTGAGCTTTTGATTGATGTAAATTGAGTTTTATTGCTGATAAAAAGCAAGAAGATAAATTGAGGAACATTTGTAAGCATGTTCAACATTTTTCAGCAGTTGATAGAAAGTCTTTTGCCTGGAAATCTGGGAATTGGTCACTAATTGCTGACTCTCCTCCTTAAAATATTGAGCTACTCAAACGGTTTGCTAGAAATATGCAACTTGATCCCATTTTATTGACCTTATAGTGCTAGGCGTCTTTTTCATTACTGATAATGCAACTTGATCCTCATTTTGTTGACCTTATTGTGGGTCTTATGACCAAGTGCTTATGGGTTGCATCTTTTTCATTACTAATACTTCTGCTTCTAAATATGAAATGTATTTCCCTTCTCGTGCTGATCTTTTCATTAGCAATGAGCTTTGGATAACTTTGGAAAATAAATATTTATTGTGTAACTTTTTCATTTTGGTTAATGAATGGCTATCTATTGCAATATGGTAAATAGGTCCCGTGGTATCGAATATAGCCATACCAGCATTAACTGATCCTCCTTGTAAAATACGCTGCATTATAATATTGTTAATGAACACCCTTACTGAACCATCGTATGATTATGTTCCTCTAGGCTTTCACAAAAATAATTCTGGTCTCTAAACTTCAATAAAATTAGTCTTCCAATGCACTCACCTCACAATATTCAATTTTTAATGTCCTTTCCTCGATAGTTCAGTAGATAGAATGCATTCTGAAGAAATCTTTCGGTAATAATCACATTATCATGAATAAAGTCGACGCGTTTCGAACCAACCTAGTCCTGATGATGAACCACAACGGATTTGGTTCGAAACGCGTCGACTTACTGTTCATGATAATGTGATTATTAATTTCTTGGTATTGATGGATCACAAAAGCCAAAAATCTACTAAGATAGAATGCAACAATGTTAAAACCTGACCATTTGATGAGTGGCTATTGGAACTTTTCAGATTTTGTCTGTCCTTGATTTTCCTGGAATATATATTTTTGTCTCAGAAACAACATTGTATATAAACAATGAATGGTAGGATTCCTGTCATTCATTATCAACAAAAGTATAAGTCTACAAACTTTTACAATCTGTGCTTGCAGTTTGTAAAATTTGATTTTATTTGTTTTCTGTCTTGCAAGAACTTGTTCTTTTCTCAAGCAATCAACTGCAAGGATTTCACTTTGCTGACCGTAAACAGTCTCCATATAAGCCCTATCCTCTGCACTCCACAACTTGATTCTTACTCCCCTTGCAAGGTTGTGTAGGTGTTTGTTTTGCCTGTAAATTGCTTGTTACCTATATTTTCAAGATTTTGACTTGATCAAGGGTTTCAGAGAATCTTGTAGTTGATGACTGGGTCTAATGAGCAGTTAAGTGATAGGTTAAAATGCTTTAATTCTTGGCAAATGTATTGGTGCATTTTTTGGTAGAGACTCATTTGAAATTATAGCTATAAAATAGCAATTTATGCCGATGTTTTTAACAATTGAAAATTTGTATTGGATTTATTTAAACCTAATGATGCAATGTTGGCATCTTTGCATGGTGCCTGTAAGGTAAACAACAGGAATCCTATTTTTCCTGACTTAAGTGGAACACCATACACAATCTATAATTGCAAATAGTGTTAATCCAGAATGAGATTAAAACCGTATTGGCTCCACTGTGCAGGTAACACTGTTTGCAGTTACATTGTGCTGGATGCTTTTACTATCTGCTTGCTGCTAGATATCGTAATCTGACCAGGACATGGATTGGTACTGTAACTCCAGATTTTGCTAAAGAAAGCCTATGGATGCACTCTGTTACTGCAATATATTTTTCCATTACCACTCTGACCACTTTTGGGTATGGAGATCTGCATGCTCAAAATACTAGCAAAATGATGTTTGATATCTTCGACATGTTCTTTAATCTGGGCCTGACTGCATATTTGATAAGAAACATGACAAATTTAGTTGTACATGGCACAAGCAGGACCAGGAGATTTGTAAGTAAAATGTTTCAAATCGGTTTCTGTTTAGGAAAGGTAAATGTACATATTTTCCTTTTTCAATACAAAATTGCCAACTAATAGTAAAATATGACTTTGATTTCAATTGCAAAGGAACACAATTCAGACAACATTAAGCTTTTCTTTTAGGAATCGACTGCCACCGCAAGTACAGGAATAAATGTTAGCACATTTGTGCCTGAAATTTAGAACAGAGGGCTTGCAGGAAGAAGAAACTTTGAATGATCTTCCAAAGGCAATCCCTACAAATATTGCAAACTACTTGGTTTTTCCGATTATTGATAAAGTGTATCTTTTCCTTTTTCAGCTGGGAAATGCCATATACTTATGATAAGAAAACCCTTTGTTGGTTTTGTCTTTGATACTGGACTTCAATACAATAACACGGAGAAAGCAATGAGCAGATAGTTTCTTATGGTTGGAAAGGTTTCAGAGATGAAGGCAGGGTACTTTCCTCCAAGAGAAGATGTCATTTTGAAAAATGAAGCATCCACAGATTTTTAGGCAGAGTACTTTCCCCCAACAGAGGATGTCATTTTGAAAAATGAAGCACCCACAGACTTTTATGTGTTAGTGTCAGGTGCTGTGGTAGGTATCTTTTTGAACGCTTTCAGAATTTTATCAGTGGTTTGCTTTATTCCCTTTCTTAAATTTGTGTCTTGAAACAGAGAACTGGACAAATGCTTGATAATTTTCATGTTCAGCAAAAAATAACACAGCATTTTTGTTCCGTTTTGCAGGACATGCTAGCACACAAAGATAAAACAGCTCAGGCAACCTATCATCTTCAAAAGAGTAATGATTATTTTTCTTCTCAATATTTTTTTGTTAGGAGAGAGCAACAGCCCAAAACTTTAGTATTTTTGGGGAATTTTAACATGACAAGCACGAAATTAGAGGTTAGAAGGGCTAGAAATTACCTACGATTAAATTTGGAACAACACTTTAATTTATTTTATGCTTTTTTGTCAGAGTGGACAATTGAAGTACAGAAAATGACTATGTTTCTTTCCAAAATAACTCAGTCAGTTTTTCCTCAAGCATTGGCAGAGTATATGAAATTAGAAGTGCTGGAAATTATCTATGATTTAATTTGGAACAAAAATTTATTTTATTTTATGGTTTTTAGTCACAGTGGAGAATTTGAGGTATAGAAAATGACAACTTTCTTTCCACAATAACTTACGGCATATGGTCCAGCAGGAACAGAAAAGTCTTTGAGAATGTGTCCATCGCCTGTGTTTCTGTTGCTTGACCTTCTCTTGCAAAAATGCTAAACTGTTGCACTGATTTTGGTAACATATCTGTCTCTGGCATTTAGCCAATATTTCTATATAATATTTTTTCAGTTTTGCTATTATAAGGAGCTGTTACTTGACTCACTCTGGTTGCAGAGTCGAAGTTAAATATGAATGTTCTAACATGAACTGCTTTTTGTTCATGAGCAGGTTTATCAGTTACCGAATTTGCAGACTTTTGGAAACCTTTTATGACAAAATGGCAAGTCACGATGTCTTTACTCCCTTTCTTTAGAAATAGAGATAGTGAAACTTCGAAATATTGATGATGTTAAATGCTAAACATTCTGCATAAATTTTCAAAAATACTTTTTGAATGGAATTTGAACATGCTTACAAATGCTGATACAATGTTACTTTGTACTGATCTGCCTTTATGAATCTATAATTTACAAAATTAGCTATTGGACCAACTTCTCAGCTTGGCTGCTCAAATGTTTTTAGATTAATTTGCCTTTTATACAAGCAGATTAGTATGTGACAGATAATAGCTATTATGTTTTTTTTTGTTGGAATTAGAATGCGCATCAAGGTCCTCAACACAACATGAAAATCAAATAATTAAAACACAAAATCCAAGTTGGGCACAGTAGTAAGTAGACATACATAGGGGAAGGTCTCATCGAATGGCGAATCACATTCCTTATTATTGTTAAATAAGTTGATTCGGCAAATCACATTCCTTATTATTGTTAAATAAGTTGATTGTGCCGTACTTGGCTTTGGACTTACTCTGGCTTTATAGTCTTTATCACTTTAAAGGCTTGTTCGTTTCCCACTGCAAGATTTAGGTCATGTACACAATGGCACTTTCCCCATGATTGCATACAGGAATCTGTATTATTCCTGTATCTGCTTTCTCTCTTGCTGATTCAGCTTGCTGTCTCACTAATTTAGTGTGCAGCAGCAGCAACCAGGTTGTCCAATTATGAAAGTTGACATAATCACCCTTTTTGTAGTGGTTTATGTGCCAAATTATATATTTGCTGCATCAATTTAGATTGTTTTTGACTGATTTCAACTTGCTGTCTCACAGTAATTTAGTCTAAAAGAACACAAATCTGCCATCCATTTTAGGATATATCTCACTAAATTAGTGTACAACAACAACAATTTACTGTCACAAAGGATAAATTCAGGAAAACAAACTTGCCATCCAGCATTGTTTTTTATTCAGAAATAGGTTGTCATAATTACTTTTTTTGCAGTGATTCGTGTGCCAATTTATATCAAGTATTTGGTGCATCAATTTTAGGCTTCTTTTGACAGATATAGTATCCAGGCTGTTTATGTCATCGGATGGCGGCAGCTCTTTATGACATAAGAATAATTATTTGACAACCATCTGCACAATCCATTTTCAGCGAAAATGCTCTTTATGGCATAAGAATAATTACCTGACACTCATCTGCACAATCCATTTTCGGCAAAAACGCTACGGAACAATCTCTTGATTTCAACTACCTACTACATTATTGCTTTTGGGACTTCCCATTAGTTGCAAAATTAAATGTGGTGGTTATAGAATTTACTGTCAAAAGTGTCAACCATCCTGTCATCTGACACGAATTTAATGTAAAATAACACAAAATTATCATCCATCTTAGGATATATGCAAATCTTATGGATCTATATTGCACATGTATGCAATGAAACCCAATTTTCGACATCTAATCAAACTTGGCACTTGTACAAACTCTGTCATTTCCACTTGCTAAAGAATTTCGAGATTTGGGTCATCTTGCTGAAATGACATGTTGACTGCATTTTACAGCGTTTAGCACTAAACCATACTTTGAACGAAATATAACACTCATAATTTGCATTGTCATTAGTTTCAATGAGTCAGCATATTGACCACTGCTCATAGTTTACATTGTACAAGCTTCGTTTCCAAGCAATGCGCACCAGCATAAAGCCACAAGTATTGCCCTTATTGATCTTTCTAATGAAACTGGTCAGCGTTTAGTGGTCTTGGGAGTGCAAGTATTGGCTTTTTAAGACCTTTTGATATATGTGCTGTTTCAATTCACAAACTCTTTCAATGCAATATCCATTGGAGTGAGATGCTAGTCTATAGGAAATTTAGTGCATCATGGTTCCAGACTGGTGTGGAGAGGTTATTCTGATAGGGATATTAGCTATAATAGCGGGAATCATTCTTGCTGCCATTTTTAGAACACACAGTGAGGATAATTATAGACGCTCAAATGCAAAAACACGGAAATAAGCTCCCGATACATGAAACAACCAAGCTTCCTGATTCACAGCATTCGTCAACTCAGTCCAGATGGACAATCTTCTGGCATAAGTGGATCGATTCCTTCATTATTTCACGTCCCTGTAAAGACTTTGGTTTCTAGTTCTGTTTCCGGTGGTGGCATTGCAGAGGATGTTGTTGCTGCTGTTGTTGTCATGTGTAATATGGATTAGTAATCATCATTAGTCTCACTGAGTCAGTAAAAACGTCTCTGTAAAGACTTTGGTATCCAGTGTCTACTAGTTTGTCAATTGTTTCATGGTATTATATGCCTGCATGGTAGGCAAGCATATTCAAACTTTCAATGACAAGTCTGTGAGGTAATTTTCTCTTTTCTTGCCAGATGATTCACTGCATAACCCATAGGGTGGCTTTTGATTGATGTAAATTGTACAAGCTTCGTTTCCAAGCATTGGCTCTTTAAGATCTTTTGAAATATGTGTTGTTTCCATTCACAAACTGTTTCAATGCAATACCCATCGGAGTGAGGTGCTAGTTTATGGAATTTTTAGTAATATGGATTAGTAATGATCATTAGTTTCACTGAGTCAGTAAAAACGTCTCTGTAAAGACTTTGGGATCCAGGTCTATTTTGGTCATTACTTTCACTCATCAGTGAAGTTCCAAGTTAACTGTAAAAGGATATCTGTCTACTAGTTTTTTTGTCAATTTGTATATTGCCATTGAAAAGTCTGAGAGGTAATTTGGTCCACTGCATAACCGTCTGATTGGATTTATTTCAACGGTGTCTCTTGACACCACCTTCTCGTTTCTCAGAAATTTCAACCCTGTTCCCATTGCTAGTTATTAAGCATGTTGCTCCCCTTGCAAAGTTGTATAGCTGTTTGTTATCCCTGTAAATTGCCTGTTACCTATATTTTCCAGGTTTTGACTTGATCAAGGGTTTCAGAGAATCTTCCAAGATAAAGGACGGATGATATTGAAGAGCAGCAAAAAGAACATACTCTCTTTCACCAAAGTGAGAAACTTATATTCTTTATGAACTGTTCATCAGATCAGATGTTTGTGTACCTAGTATTTACTATTTATCTTTATAGTTGTTCTTGTTTGAAATACCTTCTTCTACCTTGGTTGGTTTGTATTCCAACTTTGAGAACAAATTTACAGCTAGTTTTAGCTGGTTATTAAGCATGTTGCTCCCCTTGTAAGGTTGTATAGCTGTTTGTTATGCCTGTAAATTGCTTGTTACCTATATTTTCCAGGTTTTGACTTGATCAAGGGTTTCAGAGAATCTTCCAAGATAAAGAAATACCTTCTTCTACCTTGGTTGGTTTGTATTCCAACTTTGAGAACAAATTTACAGCTAGTTTTAACATTATTTGAATATTTGTGGGATATTAGTCAATAGGTTCGCTTTTGATTGATGTAAATTGACTTGAGTTTTATTCCTTGTTACAAGAAAACAAACGAAGCACCATCAGTTTACAGTTACACTTCCGTACTTTTACATATTTATTCCATGTTTAAAAGTATCAACAGTGAATTTACAAACTATCCGTGAATTTACAATCTGTCCTTGCAGTTTACAGCAGGGTTTTTTGTATTTGTTTACAGCACTAAAGGCAGGGACTAGCTGCGTTTAGCACCAATCCTTGTATTCATATTCAAGTGGGTTAAATAGAGTGTACAAAGCATGCCACTGAATATCACAAAAAAATGAATATTTACAACCAGGTAAATTAAATGGTGAATCTAGAACTTAATGGAACGAGGAGAGTCGTTATGGTGTCAAACATGTGCCATTCAAAAAAGAATTTAAACCAAAAACTAAAAGAATAAAGAGAGGATTATCCTATGGTCTCGTCAACATACTCACATAGCAAGGAATTGAACCTAACACCGTATGGGTAGAATGACGAGGTGAAACGAAAACATTTAAATGCGAAACACTATTATAACTAAATCCAAATTTAATTAATTATTCATATTCAAGGTTATGTATCAGGAACTATGAAAACTCGAAATAAAACAGAGGATTCCAATACATCCCCCAACATCTCATATACACAGATTTCATGCCACGAATCAAATAGGTAGTAGGACTCCAAATCCAAATATGCCATGTAATATATAAACAATGTAGTGCTAAACCGAACCATTCTATGGGTGGGAGACGTACTAAACACATGCCTGAAAGTGTTATGCGAAATATAGATAAACCCAAACTCTCAATGTTGTGATAAGGTGTAAACATTAAAACTAGAATGCGTAAGGAACACTTACCCGGATTGAAGGAAAAGGGGTCATAGGACTTCCCCAACATAAACCAATGATTGTCACCAAAACAGTGTGAGATAAGGGAGAGGTCGTTTCATGGGTAAGTGAAGAAATCATTGTGAGATATGTATTACAAATAATAATGAAATTCACAAATGTAAAACACGAAAAGAAGTTGGAACAAAGGTTACATGAATAATGAATGTCAAGTCTCAAATGCTATGGGTTTACGTGTGAGGCCATGGGGAATGGATGCTCTGAGCAGAACGAAATTTTATAGACACCCAACATGCTAAAGACACAGAGAATCGACTTCGAAGAGGAATTGAGCTTCCATGGCTCTGACAGTTGAGTTTTAGGTTTGAGCTATGGAGGCATGGCTCCCTTAGGCATGACGGTCCTAAAACATACACTGAAAGGTGGAAATGAGGAAGATTATGTTAGGTAAAACCCTTAGGGGTTTCTTAACCATTCTGAGTTGTACATCTAATCACTTTGATCTTAATCGTTCATCTCGAGCATCAACAAGGGTGAAGGCCACCTGAGGGCACATGACCTCTCCCACATGTTTCGCTATCATCAATACATGTCATCATGTAGAGTCATCATGTTAAATGCAAAGTGGTGTTACATAATGGGTGTTAAAGCCTTAGTAGAACCCTATCTGCGTCTCATGTAGGACTAAGCCTGTACAACATATATCATGGTAGGACTATAGGTAATTGACATTAGATTTAAGTAGAGTATAGGTTAGTACATATGAAGGTAATGTATGTAAGGTATGTAGTGGTATGCAAAGGGTATAATATAGGTTAATGTACTCAAAAGTAAGAATATTAGTTAAAGATAAATTGCTCGAGTTAGAGGAGCATTGTAGCCTTATTAGACATGGAGTTCATTTGAAACGTTAAGGAGACCATTAAAATAGAAAAGTACATGACAAAAAAAAATTGGAGACATGAAAAAAAAAACCACCTAAAAGCTTCTAGAAAGTTGCGTAATGTACCACCTTATTAAACTAGTATGAAAATGAGATTTTAATTGTTTTAGAAATCACATAATAGCATAGCTCACAACTATGGTATGACTAACCCCTCCCAACGAAGATTAATTCTTAATGCCTACATTATTTTATTATTTCATTTAAATGATAATTTTTTTTAAAGGTAATTATCAAAAAAGTTATTTATTTTTAAATTAATTTAGTTTTTATTTATAATATTTTCTATTAAACATTATTTACCCTACTCAAATAAAGAACGTCTCACTACTAAGTATAGCATTACACATGGTGCAAAACAGATATTCGTTAGGTAGACAAACTATGAACATCAACACATGATGAATTACGAATGATCCCATTAAAAAAAGGGGTTAGGAAATGCTTGTTTCTGAATCTCTATCAATGTTGGTTTTCATTAATGGTTATGCTCAGATGATGGGGGTGTTGGTGTCTTGAGTAATTTAAAAAATAAAATAGAACCTTATTCAGCCCACATAATGTTGCAAGATACTTTATTTTATTTAATTCAAGTCGTCCCAACAACGATCTTACGTAGGAATATGAGGCCGACAATTTAAGGCGAAAATAAACTATAAATAGAGAAGAAAATGAGCTTAAGCATTCAGGTAGTTATAATCACGGAGAGCGATTCATGATCTTTGTCTGTCAAGAACTTTTCTTCGCCAACAACGGAGTAATTGTGGTATCGAGGGAATCAGGATGGAGGAAGGTAGTTTGTCGACTGCTTGCAGTAACAGACTGATGGCTGATTTTAAGAGGATGAAAGATGAGGCCCCTGCGGGTGTTAGCGGAGCTCCGCGAGAGGGAAATCTGATGATCTGGGACGCCATTATTTTCGGGTACATATACTAGGGTTTCTGCCATTTTTCTCATCAAAAATTAGGTTTTGTTTAGATTTGATCCATGTCAGTGACTGACTTATGGCCATCTTTTTTTGCAGGCCTCCAGAAACTCCATGGGAGGGCGGTGAGTATTTTCTCCAATTTAAATTTTTTGGGTACTTCTGAGATTTGGATTGACGGAAATTGATCAGTTAGTGTGGCAATATTGTAGGAATATTCAAACTAACGCTCGAGTTCAAGAACGATTATCCTAATTCACCTCCAAAGGTGAGATTTGTATCGCAAATGTTTCACCCAAATGGTAAGTCCTCTCCAGGTAACCTTATTCATGATCTTTGTTAGATAATATTTGATGGTGTAAGAATTAGAACAATGAAATATGGCACTCTTGTTTGTAAACCCTTACCAGCCATATTCGATCGTAGGTTTAAACGGCTCTTTCGTAATCATCAGCCAAGTTGTTTCGTCTTGTGCAGTTTATAAGCATGGTGGTGTTTGCTTGGACATTTTGCAAAACCACTGGACCCCGGCCTATGATGTCGCTGCAGTTCTCACTTCAATTCAGGTACTTTTTAATTGGGAGGCGTTCTTCACTTAAAATCGTAGCTAATTCATATGATTGTTGATTATTGATAACTTACAAATCTGCAATGTTATTGCTTATGAATATTGATCTTCATATAATGTGGTGCAGTCATTACTGTGTGACCCAAATCCAAATTCTCCTGCTGATGATGAGGCTGCTCTGTTATACTGCAAAGATCAGAAAGAATATAAAAGAAGGGTCCGCCAGGTTGTTGAAGAGAGTTTTTCAAATATATAGCAGAAGATATACACTATCAGAATTTTTTCAATAGAGATTTGCCAGAATTTTTCGAGTAGAGTTTTCCAAATATGTAGCAGAATATTTAGGCGGTCCAAATTCAGATATACTTCATCAAAGTTGAGTGTTGTTTTTTTTCACCTGACCATTAGACTCCAAATTTCCTGTAATAAGTTCTCTTTATTTATACGAATATGAAAATGAAATTAAAGATATTCTAGCTTTAGAGTAAAATATATTTTTTTGCAATATATGGAATAGCTGTAATATATGGAATAGTTTGAGACATTTGTTTATCTTTTTTACAAGATCAATGGCTTTAATTACAGAAGCAATTCTGTTTGGAGAAATTCTGAGACATATATAGTTTTTGTAGAGATTAAAATATAAACAAAATGTGGAGACCAAACCTCTCACTTAATCATTAAATTCAAAATTTCTTATAATAAGTTTTCTTTCAAGTTATATGAAAATGAAATTAAACAGATTTTGCAATATATGAAATAGCAATAATAAAAACATCTGGATGAAATTTCCCAGGAACATTTGTTTATCTGATTTCCAAGATTAATGGCTTTATTTTACCCTGTCACTGCCATAGATTTTTTTTTCCTCAAAATGACCGAGATAAAGAACTTCCAAACACACTAGAAACAAATTTAGCACAAGCGAGGATCCCAAATTCTAATCATAGGCGCAACAAATTTACCAGAAGCCAGGATCCCAACGATAAGATTGTTCGATAAATTCCTTCCTACCAATGCTTTATCAAATTTGCAGAATTCTTATGAAACAGCCCCATTTCAAAAATTACGTAAGATTGTTTGATTAAATTCTTCCCTAACATTGTTTTATCAAATTTGTGACATTTGAATTTATATCAATCTTTCTAAGTTGGAAATTTTAACGGTTTGATATATTAATTTTGGCATAGGGTTACCCAACTTATGTTTTACTATAGGGTTACCCCAATCTAGAAGACAACATTCTATCATCGCTGTAATACATAAGCTGAGAAAAGTAATACATTTTATACTTGTTCAACTAACATATAATGTTGTTTATATGGCTGAAAATATTTTTTAAAGAGATTTTTGTATTCCATGGCTAAAAATATTAATTTCTCATAGAGATGTTAAATTTTCCTTAAACTTTTGGAAAGAACTTTCTGTATAAATTGGTACACAATTGAAGTTTAACATTTCCTATCATCCTCAAATATAGATGGATAGACTGAAGATAGTATTGACGTCTATGTAATGAATCAAACTACAAAATGGAAAAAGTACTTATATTTATTTGAATTTGCATATAAAAATAGTTATTATATATGTCTTAAAGTTATCCCTTTTGATGTCCTTAATGGAAGAAAGTGTCATACTCCATTGAGTTGTAGCCAACCATAAGATAAACTAGTTTTGGACTTTTGATTTCCTAAAAAACATGGTAAAGGGGGTTAAAAGTGTATACTCAAGTCATATGTAAATAGTAAGGTGGTTAAAAGTGTATAAGCATAATAATTGTATTAAAAGAATATCATACAAAATACCAACTATATACCAAAAACTTGAACCCTTTCCAAGCCAATGCTTCCAATTCTTATCAAGAAACATGAAAGAAAAATGGTGTTACGAGGGATCAATGCTCTTAGCCATGGTTGGAATTGAATCATAAGACTTAGCAATGTTACTTCCTAGTGGTCCCAACTGAACTAGTAGCCCAAAAATGCCATATTTACACTAGAGTTCCAAAACAAAGTGAATTTTTGACTAGATAAACATGGATCCTACCAGAAATAGAAATGGTAGTAATTCTCAGGAGCTCCTAGAAAGTATGTTCTTTTAACCTATTGAACTACATTTTTCTTAGGGATTTTTATTCTTCCTTGGTGTTGGTGTTTCCTAAGGTTTTATGGACTTCATAAAAGATTGTATTCGAAAAAAAAATCTAGAAAACTTCTGCATCATTTTCCTCCTTTTATTTTACACATGTAGTTTAGAGCATGGTGTTGATATCCTTTTTTAGTCTACATAAAGTAAAATAAAATTACTAACTCTAGTTTAGTGGGGCCTTCCTTGAAAGATAATTGAAGTCTGTTTTCTTTAAAATTTGGAGGGTTTATTTTAGATCTTTGAAGGGATTTTTGCATCTCTATAAGCCTTGTAGGGGTATGTTCTTCAATCTTTAGTTTTGGACTTCAATTTTTTTTTTGTTTCTTTAGTTTACATACAATTTTGTAGACATAGGTATTTTATTATGGTTTGAACCTTATTCCTAGGTGTTGATTCTTATAAAGTACATTTTTTTTAGATGTGTCTCTAAAATCATTATACTAACAACCTTGAATATTTTGTATTCCTCTTCCCTCATGGTTTTGGGTAAATGCTTACTTGTTTCTTTTTTCTTGTTCTTGAATTGTTGCAACTATTTTCTTTTTTATTTCACTGAACGATCAAGTGCATAGTTCAACATGAAAATAAAAATATCTCTTTTCTTATTTAGGTAGGATTTATTTGAAATAATTTTTTTCATTTGCATCTACATGAATTTTATTTTTTGGACTAGATTAACCATAACACAATGAGAGTTTCATCCATTACTTATGACTTGATAAACGATCCTTAAAAATAACACACGTCATAAAATTAGCTCAATATATCAATATTTTTCTCCTTCCATGGTAGCATACCAACAATATATAGGCTAGGCTATTGGGATATGGAAGAAAATTTAGCTTCATTAAGCCCAAGAAACAAACATATAATATTTAGATAGGGTATGTCAATACACCTTCAATGGAAAAGTCGAATTCCTTATAACATAAGGGTTAGTTAGGAACTAGGTTACATTGGGACCTTCATACGAGCCTCCTAACTCTATTGGGCACCAACAATGAACTACATCATACTTTTGGGGGTCTCCTTCATGAGGATCTCGGTTCGATAGCCTACCCATGTGTCTAGTTATATCTAACTACTATATCCTCAAGAACATGTTAGTGTTCGTGGTGACCTTAGTTTCCTTTCATAGGATATTTCCTATGTTATCAAGAGTTAGTTAGTCCTTATTTTATTTTACATGTGATAGGCTTTAGGTATAATTACTCAGTTCTTTTTTTGGGTGTGTTCCATTACTTATAATAGCACTTGGTCCTTAGTTGAATCATTAAGTTGGTACTTGATATAACTGTTCCAACCATTTACTCATTGCTAAATTCATTATTCATTAATGAGATGTCACGATGGGAGATGCCTTTCCCAATTTGGTTTTCCTAGTTTATTGCTTTACAATATTTTTTGTGCATGTTGTTTTATTCTATATATTGAGTGGCCTTAGGACTTTCCTCTCATCATGTTTGTGTCACTTTTGACCACCACTTTGCTATATTTTTTTTTGTTAATGTTGTATCATTTCTTTATAAGAAAATTTTTCCTCACCTTAAACATAGAATTATCTCCAACATAGGTACATATTTATGCGAGGTTGATTACTTTGCATGATACTCAACTAACTAAACCATCCATTCATCAAGTATTTGATCACTATCTTCCACCATATCACCATAACTCTCAATCCATCTCTTTAGGCGGAGATGTTGACTTGGATTTTATCATAGGTCCTTAAGCAAAGTCTTTCATAGATAATGTTAATACTTATGGGTTAGAAACCATTGTTTCCATAACTATAGTGAGTGATGATATTTTGCATCTCACGGTCAAGTCCCATTCTTTTCACCATAGATCTCTTCCGCACTCCATCATTTAATGACTCGTTCTCCTCATTCATAACTCGTTTCAGGGGCTTCGTGATAATACCCAAAAATGGGTTTCCATAAGGTTAGAATCCATTCAGTGTAATTGTTTTAATTTATTTTTAACTTTTTAATATTATCTATTTTGCTCCCATTAAAAATAAAAAATTAATTTGTGAAAATGAAGAAAAATAAAATAATAATAAAGAGAAACAAAACAAAAAAAAGAGTTAAAGAAAGAATTAAAAATAAAAGAGAAAATAATAAACAAATGTTATATATTCCTTGTAGTTGCAAGAACGTTTAAATGCCACATTTTTCATTTTTATTATTCTTAACATTTTAAAATAAATTATTTTATTGTAAATGCCACATTTTTCATTTTTATTATTCTTAACATTTTAAAATAAATTATTTTATTGTAATAATTTGATTTCATTGATTGTCGCGGATATATTAAAGTTCTTGCAAGTTGGAATGGATAATATTAGGCCGTCCGAGATCAATGGCGCTTGCCACATTACGGGAATAGAGGGCTCCAAAATCCAACTTACGTGATCCTTCTTTTAGAAATGTGGCATCCTTACAGGGATTGTGGTACTCGACCGTTTAAAACCAAAAACCACCCTCTACTGCGCTCTCCCCCGCTGCAAACCGCTTATTACTACAGTCACCTCTCTTGGGAGATCTCCGGCCAATTTTGCCTCCTGCTAAATTTCTGCTACAATTAGCTATTTCCATTTCCTCTCATGAATCTAACAGGTAATTGTTAACCTATTCAATTCCTTCAAAAGTTCAAAACATTAATACCTTTGCCAATAACTGTTACTCCCAACTTATGATCGTTATGAGTGCTTTGTTAAAAGTCGTCGATCTTGATGGAAATTTTTGATAATTTCAAACAAAACAGAAGAAGCAAAATTCATCAACTCAACACAAAGAAATGAGAGAAATTTGGACAAAGAAGATATGGAGAAAAACTGTTTCTATTAACCATAAAAATGACAATAAAAATTACAAACTTCTTCAGAACTACAGTTCTGGAATAACTAAAAACTCCATACTCTGTTTTTACAAACTCTGTTTTTTAACACAGATTCGTGTTTCAGCAACTCGGAGACAGTTGCTGAAACACCACACAGTCTGTTGCTGAAACACAGACATAGTTGCTGAAACAGCCTGTAGAATGCATGCTGCTCCAAAAACACAGCGACTCTATTTTCTTGTTGTTTTCTCTGCTCTGTCTTCTTCTCTGCCTTCTTCAATTTCTCAAACTCTCTTCTAACATTCTTCTAACCTCAAAAAGAACTGTTGTTCATCATATTTATAAGTAAAAAACATTTTTGACTTATAATATAAAAAATACAAAATATCTTCTAATGCATATCTGTGTATTGAATGCACAAGAAGCGTTCGGAATTAACGTGCTGGCTTTTGGTAAATAAAATCAGCTGTCTGCAGGCTCAATAACTTCTGCAAATTTATTGCTTGACTTTCACCCATCCGCCTTGCTAAAATATCTGCGGCAATCAGATTTTGTCCAACTGTTTTATGTTGCAGTTGGAATTAAATTCCAACACTCCCCCTTAATTTCAACTGCTGGGTTTTTCACCATACCCAGGCATTCTCTGAAATGATCAAAAATTTTCTTTGCCAATGGTTTTGTCAAGATGTCAGCTAGCTGATCCTCTGTTCTGCAGTGCTGCAAAACAATCTCACCATTGTTAAACAATTCACGTATGAAGTGAAATTTGGTGTCTATGTGCTTTGTCCTCTTATGAAAAACAAAGTTTTTAGACAATGATATTGCCGAGCTATTGTCACAGTAAATTGTTGTGCCCTTTTCTTGTTCATGACACAAATCTCTGAGAACTCTTCTCAGCCACACTGCTTGGCATGCTGCTTCTGTTGCTACCATGTACTCTGCCTCTGCTGTTGACAAAGCCACAACTGGTTGCTTCTTGGAAGCCCATGAGATGGCTCCCGATCCCATATGAAACACATATCCCGATGTGCTTTTCCTATCATCAACACTTCTAGTCCAATCACTGTCAGTGTAACCTGTCAACATGAAACTTTCAGAAGAGGAGTAAAGTATACCAAACCCCTTCGTTCCATTCACATACCTTAGAATCCTCTTGGCTGCCTCCCAATGAGTCTCTTTCGGTCTTTCCATAAATCTGGAGATTAAAATCATAGCGTGCATAATGTCTGGCCTAGTTGCAGTCAAGTACATGAGGCTGCCAACTATGCTCTTGTACAATTTTTGATCAAAATCCTTGCTGCTGTCTTCTTTGGTCAATTTCAACCCCATTAGAGTTGGAGTCACAGCTGCCTTGTTGTTCTGCATGTTAAATCTCTTCAACACTGCTTCTACATATTTAACTTGGGAAATGAAAACACCATTTTCACTTTGGTCTACTTCAATTCCAAGAAAATATCTTAAGAAACCCAAATCAGTCATTTCAAATTCACTTTTCATGACTTCTTTAAAATCAGCAATGAGAGAAGCATCATTGCTAGTAAAGATTAAATCATCTACATATAAAACAACAATAAGAATCTTACCGTCATTCTCCTTTATGTAGAGTGTGGGTTCACCATCACACTTCTCAAACCCATTCTCAATTAGATAAGCATCTATTCTGTTGTACCATGCTCTTGGAGCTTGCTTGAGCCCATGAAGAGCCTTCTTTAGTCTACAGACTTTATGCTCTTGGCCTTCAACTTCATAGCCTTGAGGTTGTTCAACATATACCTCTTCTTTTAACACTCCATTCAGGAATGCGGATTTAACATCCATCTGATAAATCTTCCATTTGTGTTGTGCTGCTATAGACAACACTGTTCTGACTGTTTCCATCCTCGCTACTGGTGCAAAGGTTTCATCATAGTCTCTGCCTTGTTGCTGCTTGTAGCCTTTCACAACAAGTCTTGCTTTATGCCTGTCAATCTTGCCTTCAGCATTGCTTTTGGTCTTATAGACCCACTTAACTCCAATGGCATCTTTGCCTTCAGGGAGGTCCACTAACTCCCATGTTTTACTCTTCTCAATTGCACCAATTTCTTCATTCATTGCTTCAATCCATTTATCTTCATTTACAGCATCTTCAAAATGAATTGGGTCATCAACATGAAAATATAAAGCGAATAATGAATTCAGACCGGTATTGTTACTTACCTCTCCTTGTTCATAAATCTCATTCAGATTTCTGAATCTTGGTCTTCTTGGTGTGCTTGGAGTTCCATCCGAACTTGAGGGTATTTATGATCCCTGCGGTGTGCTTGGAGAAGCACTTCCTTGACTTCTCAAGGCTGTTCGAATTCCAGCTTGTGGTGTGGTTTGTTGTACTTGCTGTGGTGGAGGAGGAGCCACCAAAGAAGGGTTATTTGCTGCTGTCCCTTCCTCTTCTTCTTCGTGAGACACAATTGTCTTCACATTCACCGTCTTCTCTAAGCTTCCATCCCAAGCTTCATCTTCAATGAACTGCACATCTCTGCTTACTATCAATTTCTTGGTCAATGGATTATAGAGTTTGTATGCTTTTGACTCATCACAATAGCCAATAAACACACACTTCTCCCCCTTACTGTCAAGCTTCTTCCTTAGCTGATCCGGTACATGTGCATATGCTACACAGCCGAATACTCTCATGTGAGTGACAATTTGCTTTTGACCACTCCATGCTTCTTCTGGTATTTTGTTCATGACAGCTTTAGTTGGGCATCTATTCAAGATGTAAACTGCGCAAGTGACAACTTCTACCCAATACTCATGCGGCAAGTGTTTTGCCTTCAGCATACTTCTGACCATGTCCAGAATGGTCCTATTCTTCCTTTCTGCAACACCATTTTGCTGAGGTGTGTACCTTGCGCTGAACTGCTTTTGTATGCCATTCTCTCTGCAAAAACGCAAAAAGTCTTTGGAGATGTACTCTCCACCTCTATCTGTTCTGAGCACTTTGATATAATGCCCACACTGCTTTTCAACAAGAGTTTTGAAGTGGCGGAATTTCTCAAACACTTCACTCTTCTGTTTCAGCATATACACCCATGTCTTTCTGGTGTAATCATCAATGAAAGTTAAAACATATTTATTTCCGGCAAATGATGGTATTTGCATCGGTCCACACACATCAGAGTGAACAATTTCCAAGGGTTCTTTTGCCCTTATACTCTTTCCTGCTGGAAAGCTTTCTTTGTGTTGCTTGCCCAAGATGCAGCCTTCACAAAGGCTGTCCGGTTTCTCGATCAATGGCAATCCTTTTACCATTCCCTTTCTGTGTAACAGATTCAAGCCTCCGAAATTGAGATGTCCAAATCTCAAATGCCACAACCAATTCTCATCTTTCACTTGTTCTTGAAAGACTTCTTGTGTTACAGCTGCAATAGTTCTTCCTTCCTTCAAATCTGCCCTGAGTTTGAGAGGAAACATCCTATTGCTGGTCATCTGCACCTGTGCAATGATCTTCTTACTTGGAGTTATGTCTCTGATTGTACACATATCATCTTTGAAGAACACATTGTAACGTTTGTCAATGAGCTGTCCAATGCTCAAAAGATTACATTTCAGACCAGGTACATAGTATACCTCTGGCACAATCATCTATTCTCCATTTCTTGCTCGGATACTGACTCTGCCCTTACCCTTGACAGATATCTTACTATCAGTTCCTGTTGTTACCTCAGATTTCACATTTTCATCCAGATTGGCAAACATTGCAATATTTCCAGTCATGTGATTACTACAACCTGAGTCTAAGAACCAAAAATCTTCTTGTTTGTCTTGTGCAATGTTACATGCTAACAGCACAATCTTTGGATTCTATCTTCTTCATTTGCAAAATTAGCATTCTGCCTACTATTCATGTCATTTTTCTTTTTCCTACATTCATTGGCATAGTGCCCATATTTCTTACAATAATGACACTGGACTTGGGATTTGTCATACCTTTGTCCATGAGCTTGCTGTTTGCTTGAACCTTCATCTTAGTTTTGATTGCAGCTCCTTCCGCTTGTGCTTGCAGGATTATTTCTGCCTTTATTTTGGCTTCTTCCACGACCTCTGTTATTTGCTCTGCCTCGACCTTTTCCTTGGCCAAAAGACATCTGAGTCTTGAATGCTTACTCAAAAGAGGAATCTGTTCCTCTACTTAGTCTGTGTTCATGAGACATAAGATAAGCACTCAGTTCATCTACTGTGAACTGTGAGAGATCCTTTGTTTCTTCTATTGCTACCACAACAGCTTCAAACCTTGAGGGTAAACTTCTCAAGATCTTCTCTACAATCCTTCTTTCTTCAAGAATTTCACCATGAGATCTAATCTGGGTTATCAACCCAATAACCTGAGTGAAGAAAGAATCTACTGTATCAGATTCCTTCATGCTGAGTGTTTCAAAGTCTCTCCTCAACATCTGCAACTTTGCAGTCTTCACCTTCTCCATGCCTTGATAGGCAGTTTTGAGAATATCCCATGCCTCCTTGGATTTTGTTGCTGCTGCAATCCATGGGAAAATACTTTCATGTACTGATTGGAAGAGAAAAAGAGGGCTTTGGCATCCTTCTTCCTGTCGCTCTTCAACTGGTCTCTTTCTGCTACTGTCAAAGCAGCCAATGCTGCTACATTTGCAGGTTCAGTATAGCCAGTTTCAACCAGCTCCCATATTCCCTGAGAAGCAAACAATGCTTTCATTGTTATGGACCAATAACTGTGATTTTTCCCATTAAACTGTGGCAGTTGGGAATTTGTCAAACCAGTTCCAGCATCTGCCATCTTCGCTGTAAAAGAAAAGAAAAGATGCTGACTGTATAATTAAAAACAAGCAAGAACTTTCTCTGCTGGAGAAACCTGCTCACTAAGCTTCTTACAGCTCCTACAGTGAAAAACAAACCCTGTTTTTGACTCACTGAGTGCCTAGACTAGCTCTGATACCATGATGGAAATTTCTGTTAATTTCGAACAAAACAGAGGAAGAAAAGTTCCTCAACTCAAACACAAAGAAATGAGAAATTTGGACAAAGAGGATATGGAGAAAAGCTCTGTTTTTATTAACCATAAAAATGACAATAAAAAATTACAAACTTCTTCAGAACTACAGTTCTGGAATAACTAAAAACTCCATACTCTGTTTTTACAAACTCTGTTTTTAACACAGATTCGTGTTTACGACAGCGCGGAGCCGATTGCCGAAACACCACGATACGTGCCGAAACACGGAACACGATTCTTCTGGCTTGTTGTAGAATACATCTTCACTCCAAAAACTCTGACGACTATTTTCTTCTTGTTTTCTATATCGTAACTATTCTCTTTCCTTCTTAAATTTCTCGGAAACTCTCTTTTAACATTCTTCTATTTATCAAAAATAGCGTGTTTCGCTCATGTTTATAAGTAAAAACATTTTTGACTTATAATATAAAAAATACAAAATATCTTCTAATGCATACTCTGCGTTGAATGCACAATAAGCGGTCGGAATTAACGTGTTGGCTTTTTAGTGAGCAAAACAGGGTACATACTATGAGCTCAATATACAACAAATTTATTGCTTGACTGAAAATGTGTCCCAACCTTTCTATCCCATACGCGGCAATCAGATTTTGTCCAGCTGTTTTATGTTGCAGTTGGAATTAAATTCCAACAGATCTCCCATCCAAATAAATTATTTTCCATTTCTCCCTACAACTAAAGCTTTGAGCATGGTACTACAGGTGAATTCTAGCGATTTTCAACTCCTGATCATCGTGGAGGTAAATTATCAGTTCGACTTATACAAACTTCACAATTGGAGTATGGGGACGCCACTCACAAGGTTTCATTTTGGAAGTCCTCGAAACCCCAGTTATGTTTCCCCAAACATGTCATTTTCTTGAATTTGTCGGGTGGTGTCCTAAGAATAATAAGAGTTATCTGCTAGCACTTAAGAAGATGTTTTTCTTTAGGGGGGACTATGTAAGAGCCTTCATTTATAACTTTTATGTTTATGCAAATAAGACAGGTTAGGTGTATCTATGGAGAAATTATGTTGTTGATGGAAATATTTTAATTCATAGTTATTTAGGGAAATTATAGAAATTTTGTAAAGACACAGTAGTTGAGATTTGGAAATTCTTATCCATGAGGATAGGATATAATTTCATACTTTCCCAAAATTCTCCAAAAATATCATTTCGAGAAAAATAAAAGTTAAAAATCAAAATTAGATAGAAAAGAAATATCTAAGAAATCCCTAGTAAAGAGGAAAGTTACTTAGAAGAGGTAAGGAAAAATACGCTAAGGAAAAGCTAGTTTCAAAAGAAAACCTTTGTGCAAAAAAAGAAGTAAATCCTATGCTATGGGGACCAACAACCCAGAATAATGTGACATCGTTATGGAAACATGCTAGGGAAAGTTGACTTAAAAGTGCCACCACTAGTGTGACAAGGTTGTAGACACTAGGGAAGATTGATCTCTTCTCGGGGAGAAGCACATGATTGGGAAGAAAAATTGTTGTTACGAGTTAGTATTCAGCATCTACCAATTTTATATTTAATTTCTTGTATTCTGGTAGTGGCTAGAAGTACCAACTTGTCCAAGTTAATTACGGTATGTTTAATTATAAACCCACAAAGGGTTGTGATCAAAGAGTAAACATGGTCTATCTATTAATTTATGTGCATAAGCCAATGATAAGACAACCTATAGAAATTAAGTTAAACCAAATATATGCCTAAAATGATGATAAGAAAATTGAAAACTTACAGACTAAGCTAAGAGAGATATCTTTAAATTTGCTGGAAGGAATAAACAATACTAAATATGAAAATTCCAGCTACTAAGGAAAAATAGAATGAACTGAATGCATGATACAATATAGAAGAAACTACAAGTGGAATTTTAAATAAAATACAGATACATTCATCAATTTCCACGAAGCCAAACATGTAGTATATAATTATTCCAAATAATTATGAAAGAACGTAACATGTGAGAGGATTCAAAAAATTATGATTTCATTTATAAAATATGAAAGTCCGAGGAAGGGTACATAGGCGTCCATCATCTACAAAAGGAGCAAATATAATTCAAATTTCCACATAAATATTTAAAACTATCTAGATACCACAATCCTTGTACATCCTTGAGGATTAGATAGTCATATGTATATGACTGTATTAAAAAGAAGAATACATATTACATAAGTTCATTAATTGTCAAAGGCCAAGTATGGCACTAACACCTAAACATAGGAGCTACAACAACACCTGTGTAAGCTAAGTGCCAGAAGGAGAGCCATGGCGAAACAACATGCTATCAACCTATGGAAAAATATAGTTGGTAAGTATGAGTAGTGCCGGAACCTTGAGTTTCAGGAAGACCAACATAATTAAGAAGCATACGTGTACAAGAGAAGAAATGCGAAAATTATAGAGAGCTAAATAAAATAATAGATCAAAATTATTATTCTGTAAGGGATGAAGAGATAACTTACGTGAGCACATTTTCGTGACTTTTCTTGCTCAACCTAATCATTCAAATCAAAGAATGGTGTGAGTGAACGGATCCTCTACCATATAAACTTGTAAATAAATAAATCAAAAATCCAAAAAATACATAAAGTATTGAAATAACCTCGAGCCAAAACGATGCAAGGATATGGTGTCTTTCTCATCTCCATCAACAAAAAATCTTTTTCTGGGCAAAAGATTAACCTAGGTGGAAACAACCCACATATTAAATTCAGATCATAAACAAAATTCTAGGGAGAAAGGAAAACTACAATCAATATTAAATATACAATAATGCCAAAACAAGAAATAGAACTCAAGTAAGAATGATTGTGCCAAGCCTCAAATAAGGAATTAAGTTGTGTTACAAGATTTTCGTGAAAACCTTAAGGGGAAGAACACTAAGTTAGGTTACGTATTTCTCCTGAGTGGGAAGGGAAAGAAAAAGGAGTTTTCTTACGCAAGTGTCATGAATAATAGAAGGAGTAAAAACCCCAATTGTAATACAGTTCGATGAATAAATCAAAAAATAAATACTTAGAATTAAATGAAGAAAAACGTAGCATATACTGCGCTTAAATCCCAAAGAGAATTAAACATAGGAATTGCAATTCCCTTACGATGCACAAGAAAATGTGCAATGTGTAACTTAGCCCTTTGTGGGCGACCGACACATACAACTTAGAATCGAAATAATATATCAAATGAAATATCAAGATGTCAACCAAAGGGTCGTAATTCCTTTATATTCATATGCAAGTGAGTTAAATAGCGTGTGTAAACCATGCTACTGAATATCATGAAAAATTGAATATTTACAACCAAGTAAATTAAATGGTGAACCCATAACTTAATGGAGCAGAGGAGAGTCGTTACGATGTGCAGAAATTTTATAACCCACTCTAGTTTTTAGTTTCTCCTTATTTATTCCATATAGTTAAATGCCCATTCCCATAACCATACATTCAGCAAACTAGAAAAATAAATATTTTCTGAAAACACAAATTCTGGAAATTTCAGTGTTGAAAATGAAGAAATAAAAACTTTGAAAAATAAATCAACCACACACAGAAATTTCACACGCTGATTTTTTTTCAAGATGACTCTGGAAAAACCCCCTACAACTCTTGGTGAAAACTAGTTTGAAAGCTTCTCTTTATTTCTGGAAAATAATTTTATAGAGAAGTGAAATGTACAGGAAAAAATCCAGCAAACAATGTATAGACATATCTCGTTTTTTTTTCTTGCCTCCACCTCCGAAAATGTGTCGAATGAGCAAAATATTCAAAACAGAAATTTATTACAGCATATAACAGCATTGAAAACCATGCCCAATACTTAGTTGTACAGTCGTACAGAATATACAGAAAAGTATATAAAAAAATCCTCCTCGAAATTTGTGCTTTCTGCATTGAAACTTGTGCCCAGCAACCTCGGAATCTGTGCCTTTAGCTTGCTATACCTTCTCCTCGATTTATGTACTGTCCCTCTCCTCAAAAACTGTGCCACAAGCTCCTGTATGGACTGCTACCTAAAAAAATGTGTTGTTGTATGGACTGTTGAACTCTTCCTCTCCTTCACCTTCTCAAGCTCAGAAATTTTCCAGCTCTCTTCTTCTCCTTCTCTCAATGTGCTCATGAAAGGCTGAATGATCTTTTCTCTCCTTTTCCTCCTTCAAGCTAACACTAAGTGACTTTTGGGGAGTCCCTAAATCCAATGGCTGAGATAGCTTTAGATCTAGGGCTGATATTAAATGTGAATTTAAATCTCACTTTCTATTTTTTAATTCACCCCACTTTAATAAAGACCCTCTTAGTCATTTATTTCCAAAGTCACTTTTCACTTTCTAATTTTATATTGACTTGATTAGAGTCACTTTAAAATTAGACTTGGTAAATTTATCACTTAAATTCACTTTTAAATTAGATTTGACTTTATAAGTTATAAAGTCACTTTAGGAGAAAAAGTGAAATATATTTGGACACTTTTCCCTTGGCCAAAGATCAAAGCCTTAGGGAACAATCTATCCTCTAGTAACCAAATTTCAACACTCCCTCTTACTGAGGAAGGTGTTCCTCACCACACTCATCTTGTCTCTGAAGTAAACATGTTTTCCCCATGGTAAGGCTTTGGAAAGAATATCCGCAACCTACTCATCAGTGGGAATATAATCAAGCTTCACAGCTCCCTTCTGAACATAGTCTCTGATGAAATGATATTTGATCCCGATATGCTTTGCCCTGTTATGAAATAATGGATTCTTCGTGAGTTTAAAGCAACTCTGATTATCACAGTAAATCACTGTAGGTCTCAACGACTGACCAAATAAGCCAAAAAACATATTGTGAAGCCATATGGCTTGAGAACTAGCTAAACTCGCTTCCATGTTCTCGGATTCCACTGAACTCAATGCTACTCACTATTGATTTTTCCTGAACCATGACACCACTGCTGAACCCAACCCAAAACAGCACCTTGAAGTGGTCTTCCTATCAGAACCACAACCTACCCAATCAGAATCAGTGTAACTTGCCAATCTCACTCCATCTCCCTGCTTATAATTGTCACACATCCCATTTATACAATTTTTTTTTTTCTCCAAGCATTTCAGGCTTTTAAGCATAGGTTTACCATGAGATCCTAATTCTCTAAACATGATTCCTTTCATCATAATATCATGACCCCAAGCAACTCTCTATTAACTTCCTCTTGTCTTATGTTATTCTAACTCCAAGTATGGAGTGAATTTATATCATTTTATTTTCTATAAAGGTCACATATATCACCTATATTTAACCTTTACTTGGATGTTTATTTGCTCTTGGCCTTACGGTCCTTTCGCATGCATTATATACGATGGGTTTTGAATTGGTTATGCCTACGACCCTTTTCAAATCTACATATCCATGATTTTCCCATTACATATATGTATATACCTTTGGTAGTGATTATAATTGAATTCAATGTACATATTATTATATGACTGGCTCTTCTATGCGTTTGGCGGTCAAATGAGGTGGCATTCATAATTAATTTCACATATGCATTGATATGATAGCATATCATTGTACAGGAGATTTTCGATCAAATTTTAATGTGCAAATTGATTACATTATCGATTTACACGTAGAGCGTGTAGTTCAACTCAATTTGAGGTACTGTGTTCATTGCGATGGGGTAAGTCTTTTCCACGTCAGATTTTATGATACGTTTGGTTGTAGTGTATGGTTTATAATGGGTTTCATCCCATTCTCCCCTCCACATGGTAAATCCACGTCAAGCTGGCAATACCATTCGAGCTTACTCGGCTTACAATGGCGCTCTTCTGTATATGAATAGGATGCATGAAATTTGTTTCGTATCTTGACACCATTAATGTTATACGATTGGTTTAATTGCACCCGCCAACCTTCGATCCGTGGCTCTTCTCTTGTGATGTTGCCAAGTGGACGATGGCGATCATTTCGTATTAGGTTTTCTGGGTCTGTTGAATAATTATATAAGCCTTTGATATTGTGCAGAGATAGTTTTCCACGTTCATCATTTGTTTGTGTATCTCTTCGTCTGCAAGGTCCTTACTCGTCAGAGGGTTTACTGACCTCAGTTCACGAAGGAGAATTCTGGCATGCCTACTCCACTGAAATGCTACCAGGTAATTGTTTATACATTCATTTTTTCCATCTTATGATTTAAAGATTAGGTTCGTCGCTCAGAACTTGCCCTACTTTGATTCTGAGGAATTCTTTGAACGTTAATAAGATGAATGTGTTTCGTTATGCAGATTTTGATTATACGCTCTGTGCGAAATTTTCGTTGTATTCCATTTCCGATTTATTGTCGACATTGCTCCTCTGTCGATTTCATTGAATGATAACTAATTTATTCTATTAATACTGTGTAGCATCCCAATTTACTTGCTTTGCTTCGCTTCAGGAGAATGATAGTCCTTCACTCGGACTTCGTGAGGTTCGATTTTCCTCCTGTATGTACATATATTTTTGTTTCCTTCTATTATTATCCTATAGGGTTTCAATTTAATCAATACTCTATTTACAATTGTTGATTTCAGAGGCTCGTAGGAAACAAGATTCTTGGTTCACAGGTAACGCCTCGTTTTTATGAGCATTTTCTCCATTCGAACGTTTTCCTAGCAACGACGCTATTAACTAATTTCCATCTTGACTTGGTTTTTTCCACAGGTAACGAAGATTCATTCATATGTCTTTGAAAGCAGTCATGAGACCTTCCATTATTATGGATGTTAACATCGTCCTCCTTGACGTTTCAGGTCGGTATGCCTGTGGGAATATTATTACCCTCTCGTTGAGTTGTTTCGTCTGATGTAGAATCATTTCTCTCTTATGATTTTACACAGTGTTCGTTGAGGAACGAGGCTCTGTCAGAGTCAGATTGTTAGTATGTTTCATTCGTATGTTGGTGCTCTTTTAAATTTGTTTTTATTGGGCTAAGGGTTTCGATTCTCAGACCCTAGCCAGATAGGCTCAGCATGTATTGTGACTTTTGTATATATATATATATATATTCCCTATTTTCTTATGTTGACCTCGTTATACCGACGCTACAACTTAACTTTATATGGACTGTCTCATGCTTCCTCGCATGGAGTGATTCGTGTATACGATTTAAAACAATGGAATTAATCCTTGTTTAATTTGCTTATCATAGTAGTGAATGTATCTGATGTAATTATTTGTAGGACTAATGTTGTTCAATGTGTACCAGACTCCTCAGTTACTTATGTTCTGCATGACTCTTTTAAGAGACTCTCAGAATTTCTAGGGAGTCATATTTCATTTTAAATTTTCTTTTGATATATTCTGTTCATTAGTTTCTGTAGCTAGATATCTCTACACTTGTACTAGTATCATGAATAACAATCTCCCTCTACTCATGTTTACACTGAAATTATTTTACTAATGTCTGTCTATACATATAATTGCATGCATAGATTTGTGAGTCCATTCTCATTTATACATGTAATTAATATGTATGAAATACCAGGACTATATTATCGTAGGTTTCTATACTCTTCTTGTTTTCCATGTTATATATTTTTAGTTGGATCTTCTTTTCATTTTCTTATAGCTATTCACAGCTCTTGCATACATAGATCTCTGGTTCTAGGTATTTCTATAGAGCTGGTCATGTTTTGGGATTCATTCCCTTGCTACTTAATTACATGTTACAGCATTAATGTTTTCTATTCTTCCATTTGATCTTGGTCAAGGGAAATAGTAGTTACATTAACTGTTAATGTGTATACTGTTGAAAATATTACAACTCTCTGCTCTTTACTTAATAATTACTAAATAAATAAATTCTGCACTCTATGTATTTACTTTCTCACTGCTCCATTTTTCACAGAAACAGATTAAAGTTACAAATTTATGCTTCATAAGATATTAGAAATCCCCAGCTTTTACCTTAGGGATTTGTTTAGAGACTTTGGAGAAATTCTCATTGATTTACCTATTCATGTTCAGAATTATGTGCTAATAGAATAGAATAAATTCACAATAAACTATCCGTAGAGAATATGTATCCTCAGATTTAAACCAACCTTGGTTTAGACTTTCTGTTGGATTCTACTTTACAGAATTTTTCTCTACAACCATACAGAATTATAAGGGTGACTGCCTTATGATTAATTCTGTTAAATGTAGTACTAGTAAATCTAATACCTTATAAATCAATTTTTATATGTAGCCAATTCATACCACAATAAGTAGAAACACAATTCAACTTAGAGACATACCACTCATGCAGTCGACCAACCTCCAAACCTTAGAGTCCTTCTGTCTCCCAGAACTCACCCCCGAGCTAAGATCACCTCCTAGAACAGACCAACCACTAATCTATTTAGGAGCAGCTTATTTAAGCTATTTTTCCCCAAAGCCTGTTTCTAATTCTGCGTCCAGAATATCAGGATGCTTTTCTTCCTGTTTGCCTACGCTTCCCATTTTTAGGATTCTTTAAAGATGTTTTTATGCTTTCCTCAACTTTTCCAGCTTTTTACCTCTTCCCAACTACTTTCCTCATCATTGGGGAAATTTAGATTCTTCCTCAAAAATCTAAATTAGAATAATTTCTTTCAAGGATTTTTGAAAGATTATGGGGAATAGTTGCCTTATCCATCCTCATGGATTTAGCAAGTGATCTCATAAATCTCATTTTGGTCAATCTGCACACAATAATTTTATTCATTTCCTCAAATTAAATATTTAATTACACTCACAAAATACGTATCCTTTGGGGTCCACTCCCCTTAGGACTAAAGTTCAAATGTCCAGTTTTTGAAATTTAAACACATAAATTGGGGGTGTTACAATAATCCAGACCATACTCCATTGTCCCCTGCAAGTTCCGCAAAATGTGTTTTTTAGCAACCCAGTGCACCCTCCTGGGCTCACACATGAACTAGCGCACCATGTTGACTGCAAAACATATATATGGTCATGTGTTGACTGAATACATCAAGGAACCAATCAACTATCTATACAATGTGGAATCCACCAACTCAGAATCTGAAGCATGAAGCTTCTTCCAGTTGGTGATCATAGGTGTCGACATGGGTCTACAATCCTCCCTGTGGAATAAGTTAAGGATGTCCATAATATACTTCCCCTTTCCCAGGAAGAAATTTCCCTCCTCCTGCCACACCTCCAAACCCAAAATGTAATGCATCAAGCTAATGTCCTTCATCTCGAACTCTGAAGAAAGATCTCTCCTGCAGCTCTCTATGAGTCTCTCTACACCTGTAATGACCAAGTCATCCATTTACATCACCAGAATGAGAGGCTCCTCACTTATCACAATAAAGTATAAGTTCAGATCTCCATCACTCTTTGTGAAACCCATCTCTTGCAGGTACATATCAATCCTAGAGTACCAAGCTCTAGTAGCTTGCTTCAGGCCATAAAGGTCCTTCTTCAATCTTCACACATGGGACTCCTTCCCATGCACCTCAAATCCATGTGGTTGCTCAATGTACACCTCCTCCTGTATGAAGCCATTGAGAAATGCAGTGTTCACATCCATCTCATGGAACTTCCGACCGATCTCTACCGCTATCGATATAATGGAGTGAATGGAAGTATATCGAGACACGAGAGTGAAGGTATCCTCATAATCTACTCTCTCTACCTGGGATAACCCTCTAGCCACAAACCTTGCCTTGAATTTCTCAATGCTTCCATCTGCAGAATTATTTACCTTGTAAAGCCATCTAGAAGTAACCACAGATTTTCCCTCGAGCCTCGACACCACCTCACAGACATCATTCTTCATGATAGAAGAATACTCCTCCTACATGGCCTCTCTCTAGACCTATTGGCTAGGTACCTCCTCATAGCTAGAAGGCTTAGAGTCAATGATGTTGGCAACCCTTACCATATAGCTACAGAACCTCTCAGGTGGTCTTCTCTCTCTGATTGACCTCTTCAGCTCAACATCATATGTGGCCTCTCTCAAGGTATCCTGAAGCCACTTGCACTTCTTCTTCCCTAAGCACACTTCTCCCACCAAAGAATGAATCTCCTCCTCCTCGTCAGGAGCCTGGACTCATAACTTTCTGTCTGTTGTCTTGCTACCTGAACTTGAGCCTATAGATGTTGAAGTAACGTGTGAACTATTCATCAGTGGACTACCTAGTCAACTGATCTAGGGACTTCTCTGCATGTTGCCCAGATCACCACCCCTCTGACTCTATGAGCCACTGCTCACTGATGGACCTGACACCATAATAAATGTACCTCCTAATCCTTTCCCACTAGATCCATATGCCTAACTTAGTTTATCCTGAGGGTCTCACTGATCCAGATACTCTAACTCCCATGACCACCTGAAAGCGTTATCCTCCTTGAACTTCACATCCCACCTTACAACAACTCTCCTCTGCACAGGATATAAATCTGAAATGCTTTCGAGGTTTCATTGTAGCCCACAAAGATACCCTTCTCTACGGTGGGCTTTAGCTTGGTTATCTTCTCCTTGGGTATGTAGGAGTATGAAACACACCCAAAGATACAAAAATTACCAATATCAGGCTTCTTCCCAGAAAAACCCTCCTCTAGAGTCACATGCCCCAAGGCACGATGTAGACTCCTGTTCTGAAAATATATAGCAGTGTTGCACGATTGTTTCCACAAAAACAATGGTAACCCCTAATCATGTAGCATGGATTTGGTAGCCCCTCCGATGGATATGTTCTTCCTCTCTGCAACCCCGTTCTGCTAGGGGTTGTAAGGAATTATGAACTCCCTCTTAGTGCCTACCTCCACACAATAATCAACAAAATCACCAAGGGTGTACTCCCCTCCATTGTCTGACCTCAGGGACTTGATCTTCAGACCTGTCTGAGTCTCCAAAAGAGCTCTAAACTCCTGAAACCACTTGAAGACCTCACTCTTGGTCTTCAAGAAATAAATCCAGGTCTTTCTGGAGTGATCCTCAATGAATAAAACACAGTACTCATATCCACTCAAGGAAACATGAGACATGAAACATCTCACCAGTCAATCTGTTGCCACTACTGGGAAATGGGGATTTGGAAAACTTTCCCATCACACATCCTGTGCATGTATCTAGGTGATCAGTACTGAAATCTGGCACACCTGTAGTGATTTCCCGCAATATCCTCAAGGCTCCATGATACAAGTGCCCCATCTTGCGATGCCAAATCTCACACACCTCTTAACTGCTAGCTCTGTTGCCGGTACTACTGCTCAGTGCCAAAACGGCCTAAAATGCAAACTTGTACACCTTTTCATGCCATACACCAATTACTCTAGCTGACTCACCTAGAGCGCCCATGGTATATATAAGCACCCCTCTACTGAACAATACCTCATACCCTTTGTCCTCCAATGCTGAGATGGATATAAGGTTCTTCCGCATCCTTGGCACATATAGAACATTTGACACCTTCAAGGGAGGTTTGGGTTCCCTATCAAATGTCAATGTCCCCACACCGACTTCTCTAACAATGTTGTCGTCTCCGAGTACTACCTCTATATCAGTGCCACTCTTTGAAAGCTCTGAGAAGTACTCACAGACTCCTGTCATATGACGTGAAGCCCCACTGTCAACATACCAAATACCTGAAGATGCGCTGCTAGTAGAGGGAAATGCACACTCCCTCTGACCCTCCGTGGTAGGTGATCCTGCACTAGTGGACTCATAAGCAATGAACCCAAACTCTCGGTTAAATATCTCTTAAAAGTTCTTTATCTCTGCTGATGCTATGATGGTCTTGTTCTTCCCATTCTTCTTCTCTAGACACACAAATGCATAGTGTCCCATACTCTAACAATTCCAACACTTCACCTTGGAATAGTCCTTCTGTGTGTTCCCCTGTTTACCTTTGCCTTTGCCTTTTTCCCCACCACCACTTGTAGAAGCTTGCTTCTTTCCCTTGCCTTTCTTGCCTCCTGCTAACAGTGCTACATCCTCATCCTGCTCAACTAGTTTGGCTACCCCAGGCTGGCTCTTTTTTATTTCATTCTGTATGCAATCATCCCAAAACCTTTGTCAAGTGGGAAGGATCTTACATGCACAAATCCCATGAGCAAATTTGAGCCATGAAATAGGAAGGCCATTCACTGCAATCTACACCAACTCAGTGGGTGAAACGGCCTCTCCAGTTGCTGCCAACTCATCTCTCACATTAGTGATCTTTGTGAGATATGCAGTAGCACTATCAGTCTTATGAATCTTAATGTCCTTCAGCTTCTCCCTTAGGAACATTTTTCTGTTCTCATTGGTACTCTAGTAGATATTGGTCAAGGCTATCCACATGTTATGAGAAAATCTCTTTCCTCTCACATGAGGAACGACATGGTCTTGAATACCATCCAGAATCATTATCTTTCCATTGTTATTCATTTTATTAAAGTCTTCCAGCTCAACAAGGTTAGCAGGCACATTAATTGGGCATTATTGGGTATGCACCATTATTCCCGAGACTTCTACCTCCTCAAAGATAGCCTGCATTATTTCCTTCCATACACTGTAGTTACTATGCCCATCCAACCTATCCTCCACCGTCAAGCCCAAAGACATGCTTTTTGTCCTAATAAACTGAAAATGACACTGTTGTAGTTAAGTTTCTGATTTCTATGTGTAAAATGAACTTGTTGTAATTTTTCTTCTTGTTGTCCCAAACTGCACTTTTCAGCAATCTAGCTTTGATACCATGTAGAAATTTTATAACCCACTCTAGTTTTCATTTTCTCATTTTTTATCCCATACAGTTAAATGTTCATTCCCATAACCATACATTCAAAAAACTGGAAAAATATTTTCTCAAAATACAAATTGTAGAAATTTCACAGTGCTAAAAATGCAGAAATAAAAACTGAGAAAAATAAATCAGCCACACACAGAAATTTGACATGCTTGTTTTTGGTCAAGATGACCCTATAAAAACCCACTACAAGTCTTGGGGAAAACTAGTTCGAAAGTTCTCTTTATTTCTGGAAAATGCTTTTACAGAGAAGTGAAATGTGCCGGAAAAATTCCAGCAAACAATGTACAGACTTATCTCGTTTTCCGTTCTTACTGCCACCTTGGAAAATGTGTCAAATCAGCAAAATATTCAAAACATAAATTTATTACAGAAAATAACAACCTTGAAAACCATGCCCAATACTTAGTTGTATGTCCTTACGGATTGTACGGACTATACAAAAAATTAGAACAAAACTTTCTCGTCGAAATTCATGCTTGCTGCCTCAAAACTTCTGTCGAACAACCTCGAAATATGTGCCTTTAGTTTGTTGTTCCTTCTCCTCGAAAACTATGCCTCAGGATGTTCTACAGATTGTTGCCTCGAAAACTGTGCTATAGTACGGACTTGCTGCCTCAAAAAACGTGCAACCTCTTATTGCCTCGAAAAATGTGCATCCTCTTGCTATTGTATGAACTGTTGAACTCTTCCTCTCCTTCACCTTCTCATCCTCACAAATTCTCCAGCTCTCTTCTTCTTCTCCTTCTCTCAATATGCTCATGAAATATTGAATGATCTTTTCTCTCATTTTCCTCCTTTAACCTAACCCTAGGTGAATTTTGGGGAATCCCTATGTCTAATGGCTGAGATAGCTTTAGATCTAGGGTTGAGATTAAATGTGCATTTAAATCTCACTTTCTATTTTTTAATTCAAACCACTTTAATAAAGACCCTCTTATTCATTTATTTCCAAAGTCACTTTTCACTTTCTAATTTTACATTAAATTTATTAAAGTCGCTTTAGGAGATAAAGTGAAATACATTTGGACAATTTTCCCTAGGCCAAATATCAAAGCCTTAGGGAACCACCTGTCCTCCAGTAACCAAATTTCAACACGGTGTCCAACATGTGCCATTCATAAAAAATTTAAATAAAAAACTAAAAGAATAAAGAGAGCATTATCCTATGGTCTCATCAACATACTCACATAACAAGGAATTGAACATAACAACGTATGGGTAGAATGGCCCAGTGAAACAAAAACATTTAAATTCCAAACAAAATTATAACTAAATCAAAATTTCATTAATTATTCGTATTCAGGGTTATGTATCACGGATTATGCAAATTCAAAATAAAACAGAGGATTCTAATACATCGGCCAACATCTCATATACACAAATTTCAGGCCACCAATCGAATAGGTAGTGGGACTCAAAATCCAAATAGGCCATGTAATATATGAACAACATAGTGCTAAACCCAACCATTCTCGGAGTGGAAGATGTACTAAACACATGCTATAAAGTGTTATACGCAATATACATAAACCCAAAACCTCAAGGTTGTGATTAGGTGTAAATGCTAAAACTAGAATGCGTAAGGAAAACTTATCCCGATTGAAGGAAAATTGGTCGTAGGACTTCCCAAACATAACCCAGTGATTGTCACCAAAACAATGCGAGACAATGGAGAAGTCGCTACCAAAACTACCTCGCAAAGGAGTAGAGGGATTCCTAGGAAAATTGTTCTTTTAACCTATTGAACTACATTTTTCTTAGGGATTTTTATTCTTCCTTGGTGTTGGTGTTTCATAATGTTTTATGGACTTCATAAAAGATTGTATTCGAAAAAAAAACCTAGAAAAATTCTACATCATTTTCCTCGTTTTATTTCACACATGTAGTTTAGAGCATGGTGTTGATATACTTTTTTAGTCTACATAAAGTAAAATAAAATTACTAACTCTAGTTTAGTGGCTGTTGATATTCTTAGGTGTTGATTCTTATAAAGTACAATTTTTTTTAGATGTATCTCTAAATTCATTGTACTAACAACCTTGCATATTTTGTATTACTCTTCCCTCATGGTGGTTTTGGGTAAATGTTTATTTGTTTCCTTTTTCTTGTTCTTGAATTGTTGCAACTATTTTTTTTTTTTTATTTCACTGGTCGATCAAAATGTCAATTCGGAGAGAATTGATGACCATGTGCATAGTTTCACATGAAAATATTTTTAATATTTTCTATTTTCTTTTCAATTAAAAATAAAAAACTTGTGAAAAGGAAGAAAAATAAAATTATAATGAAAAGAAACAAAACGAAAAGAAAATTAAAGAAAGAAGGAAAAATAAAAAGAGAAAATAATAAACAAATATTATATATTCCTTTTAGTTGCAAGACTTACGTTTAAATGCCACTTTTTTCATTTTCATTATTTTTCACATTTTAAAATAAATTATTTTATTGTAAATGCGACATTTTTCATTTTTATTATTCTTAACATCTTAAAAAAAATTATTTTATTGTAATAATTTGATTTCATTGATTATCGTGGATATATTAAAGTTCTTGCAAGTTGGAATGGATAATATTAGGCCGTCCAAGATCAATGGAACTTTCCATATTGCGGGAATTGAGGGTTCCAAAATGCAATTTACGTGATCTTCTTTTAGACATGTGGCATCCTTTGTTGGAATATTGAAAATTCCAAATGGAGAGAGTAGACTCCTCTCCTCTAAACACAGAGAAAATACAAATTTGACAGGAGACAGAGTTTCCACACTTTTAAAGCAAACTTCTATTTCTTTCCAAAACTGAAACTGTTACGAATCTTCCTCAATATAGAGGGATAACAAAAATGGTGACTGCTCCTGACGCAGTGCACAAAACTACTGTCTTTTCATTGAACAACACACTCTGTCTCATTTAAAATCAACACTGTTGTGTTCTTCTCTTTCGCGCTGCTGTGTGAAACACAATACAATACAATACATTCTATAGGCTCGCAGGCCTTTTTCTTTTATATGCCACGCATACATTAACATTAAAACAAAACTATATAAAATACTTTTAAAACAAAAAACTATTTAAAACAAATATAATGCGCGCTATACAGATAGGGACCACATCGTAATCGCAATCGGCAAGACAAATATGTGCCAACAACTGAAACTTCTGATTGCGATTGAAAAGTGGATGCGATGGACCATTTTAAATTTGCATATAATGGCATCGGGTCCAGAACTTTAAACAAAACGCATGACCCCTGATCTTATGATTGTGATTGGAAACCGAACGCGATACAACAATAAACTGTGCCATAAAACAATCGGGTCCGCGCTTTAACACTGTTCAATCCGGCCCCATTTTAAAGAGGTTCCGATTGCGATTCAAAAACGGATGCGATGAGTCATATAAACTCCAGCCTATACCTAGATTGGGTCCGCCACTTCAAATGTGATCGGGGCACATAACAATAAACCTCCGATTGAACCCTTACGATTGCAACCTTGCAATTGTATTATAAAATGCCGCGTGGTCAAGTGGACCCACAGGCCTCGACTGATGGTGGAGAGCAATTATAACATAAGGTTTGGCTGTATTATGTACAACCGTTCCGTTTGCGGAACACTACCACATCCACAAGACATTTGGACTATGGAAATTTTTTTTTGCGATTTGTGATTGCGATTGGATCGCATCGCATCACAAAAATCCATATCCATAAGACACTGCTTGAAAAAATTTGCGATTTTGATTGAAACTTAAGTGGTGGGGACCACCTATCCTGCCATTTCAAAAAACAAAAGGACTTCCTCCTGTTTTAAACAAATTTACTTCATTTTGGTTTTTGAGGCCTTTAAACACACGAAATAACTGTTTTAATGAATTCTGCTCCTCCGTAGTCCAAAACTACGGGAAAATCTTCATTCCATTGCAAAACGGCTCTACCCATCACCATAATCAATTCTTCCTCTGCAATTCATGGGTGCGACCCATTAAAATTAAATTCATCCTGATGGTTCTTCCATCCTCCTTTAATTTACAGTGCTGTGCACTCAAAGCTTCTACTTCTGCTGCCTTTGTACTCTTTTCTTCCTGCCCAAGGCAGGCAGGTGACTATACTATTTTAAAAACTCCCCCTTAAATTTAGCTACTGGGTTATCAAACATACCCAAGCATTTTCTTAAAAATTCAAAGGTTTTCTACCCCAATGGCTTTGTTAAAATATCTTCATGTTGTTCCTCTATTTCACAATGTTGTAAAACAATTTCACCATTGTTTACCAACTCTCTAATATAATGAAACTTTGTATCTATGTGTTTTGTTATTTTATGAAATACTGAATTCTTTGACAATGCAATAGCTGAGCTATTGTCACAATAAATCACTGTCCCTTTTTCATGCTCTTGGCATAAGCTTCTCAACATCCTTCTCATCCAAATTTCTTGACACGTTGCTGCTGTAGCTGCCACATATTCTTCCTCTACTGTAGATAATGCTACAATCGGTTGTTTCTTAGAAGCCCATGAAATGGCTCTTGAACCCATATGAAAAACATAACCGGAAGTGCTCTTCCGATCATCTACACTTCCAGCCCAATCACTGTCAGTGTATCCAACTAATTCTGAATTTTCTGAAGCAGTATATAAAATGCCAAATCTTTTAGTTCCTTTAACATACCTCAGAATTCTCTTTGCTGCTTGCCAATGTGCTTCTTTTGGCTTCTCCATAAATCTGGAAACTAAGCTAACAACATGCATAATATCCGGCCTAGTTGCAGTCAAATACATGAGGCTGCCAACTATGCTTTTATACAAGCTAGGATCGAAATCCTTGCTGCTATCATCTTTACTCAACTTCAATCCCATTACTGTGGGAGTAATTGTAGCTTTGCACTCCTGCATATTAAATCTTTCTAAGACCTGATTCACATACTTTGCTTGAGAAATAAAAATCCCATTTTCATTTTGTTCTACTTCTATTCCTAAGAAGTATCTCAACAAGCCCATGTCAGTCATTTCAAATTCATCTTTCATGACTGTTTTAAAATTCTCAACAAGGCAATCTTCATTACCTGTAAATATTAGATCATCAACATATAAAAAAAAAATGAGCATTTTACCATATTTTTCCTTGATGTAGAGGGTGGGTTCTCCCTCACACTTTTCAAATCGGTTTTCCAGTAGATAGGAGTCTATCCTACTATACCATGCTCTTGGTGCTTGCTTCATCCCATAAAGATCTTTCTTCAATTTGCAGATCTTATGCTCTTGGCCTTTCTTCTCGTATCCGAGAGGTTGTTCCACATATAATTATTCCATTAAAAATCCATTTAAAAATGCAGATTTTACATCCATCTGGTATACTTTCCATTTTTTTTGTGCTGCCATTGACAGCACTACTCTTACTGTCTCCATTCTTGCAACTGGTGCAAAAATTTCTTCATAATCAATCCCATGCTTCTGCTTATATCCCTTGACAACAAGTCTAGCCTTGTGTCTCTCTATTTTTCCTTCAGCATTGGTTTTGGTCTTATAGAACCATTTTACACCAATGAATTCTTTACCTTTTGGGAGATCAACCAGCTCCCATGTTTTGTTCTTCTCTATGGCATTTATTTCATCATCCATAGCTTCTATCCATTTTCTATCTTTAATAGCATCTTCAAAATGAATAGGATCATCAAATTGACAATACAAAGCAAATATGGAATTCATACCTTCATTTGCAGCTCCTTGCTCATAGATTTCTCTAATACTTCTGAATTTTGTTCGACTTTCACTTGGTGTAGACGTGCTTGATGAAGCACTTAGTTCTACTCCATGTGGTGTGCTCGATGATGCACTCCCACTCCTTCTCAAGGGTGTTCTTGCTACTGCTTGAGGTGTCCCTTACTGTCCTTGCGTTGGTGGAGGTTGTGCAGTGGATGAGGTGTTAATTTCAACCACATCTCCCTCATCTTCATCGTGAGATAAATAGCTTTTAACATTGACTGTTTTCTCAATGCTTCAATCCCATGTTTCCTCTTAAATGAATTGCACATATCTGCTTATCACAAACTTCTTTGTGGATGGGTTATACAATCTGTATCCTTTGGAATCTTCACAATATCCAATGAAAATGCACTTCTCCCCCTTACTATCCAACTTCTTTCTCAACTTGTCAGGAATGTGTCCATATGCCACACATCCAAAAACTCTCATGTGGGTGACTCCCTGTTTTCTCCCACTCCACGCTTCTTCTGGAACTTTGTTCATCACAGCTTTTGTGGGGCATCTATTAAAAATATACATAGCACAGTTTCCTGCTTCTACCCAATACTCATTTGGCAAGTGTTTTTCCTTTAGCATGCTTCTCACCATTTCCATTATGGTTCGATTCTTCCGTTCAGCAACTCCATTCTGTTGCGGTGTGTACCTTGTGGTAAACTTCTTGTGTATGTCGTTCTCTCTGCAAAAATGCATAAATTATTTTGATATATATTCTCCTCCTCTATCAGTTCTGAGAACTTTAATGTGCAGTCCACTCTGTTTCTCTACAAGAGCTTTAAAATAGCAAAATTTCTGAAAAAATTCACTATTATATTTCAAAAAATAAACCCACACTTTTCTTGTGAAATCATCTATGAAGGTCAGCATGTAATTGTTGCCTGAAACTAATGTTGTTTGCATCGGCCCACATAAATCTGAGTGAATGATCCCTAAGGGTGCTTTCACCCTTATGCTTTTCCCTGATGGAAAATTTTCTCTGTGTTGCTTTCCCAAGATGCAACCTTCACATAGGCTGTCAGGCTTCTCAATCAATGGAAAACCTCTTACCATTTCTTTTATGTGCAGAAAATTCAATTCTCAGAAATTGAGATGTCCAAATCTCAGGTGCCATAACCAATTTTCATCTTTCTCTTCCTTCTGAAAGGCTTCTTGTGTTACAACTGTTATGTTCTTTCCTCTTCCCTTCAAGTCAGTGTTGAGCTTGAGTGGAAACATTCTATTTCTGGTCATTTGTATTTCAGTAATGATTTTCTTACTTGGAGGTATATCTTTTATTGTGCACACATCATCTTTGAAAACTACATTGTAACCTTTGTTTATGAGCTTCCCAATGCTCAAAAGATTATACTTCAGACCTGGAACATAATACACATCAGGAAAAAAAATTTTCTCACCATTTCTTGCTTGAATACTAACTATGTCTTTTCCTTTTACAGAGATCTTAGTATCAGTCCCTATGGTCACTTCAGATTTAATCTCTTCATCTAGATTGAAAAACATTGCTCTATTTCCAGCCATATGATTACTACATCCTGAATCTAAGAACCAAACATCATCTTATCTATCTTGTGCTACAGTACATGCTAACAACACATTACTTGGGTTCTTTTCTTCTTTTGCTACATTAACATTCTGCTTATTTTTCATGTCACTTTGCTTCTTTCTACATTCATTGGCATAGTGTCCATATTTCTTGCAATAATGACATTGGACATTGGATTTTTCATACCTTTGTACATGAGCATGTTGGTGTTGGTGTCCACCTTGTTGGCTGTTGCATTGGTCTTGGCTCTCATTTTGACTGTTGCTCCTTCCATGTGAATTTGAAGAGCTATTCCTTCCACCTCTATTTTCGCTTCTGTCTCTTCCTCTTCCTTTTCCTTGACCTCTTCCTCTTCCTGAAGGCATCTGGGTCTTGAAGGCATGCTCAAGAGATGAATGTTCATCTCTGCTCAATCTCTGTTCATGATTTATCAGTGAGGCATGAAGTTCATCCACTGTGAACTTTGAGAGATATTTGGTCTCTTCTATGGTGGTAACAATAACATCAAACTTTGAGGGTAAGCTCCTCAAAATTTTCTCCACTATCCTTCTTTCTTCAAGAGTTTCTCCACGGGACCTTATCTGATTTACAATCCCAATCACATGTGTAAAAAATCCGTCTACATTATCTGACTTTTTCATGCAAAGAGTTTCAAAACCTCTCCTCAGCAATTGAATTTTTGCTGTCTTAACTTTCTCCATACCTTGATAGACTACTTTCAGAGTTTCCCATGCTTCCTTGGATCTCTTAGCTGCTGCTATCCTTGGAAACACACTCTCATTTACTTCTTGATACAAATAGTAGAGGGCTTTAGCATCTTTCTTCCTATTTCTCTTCAATATTCTCTGCTTGAGTTAAGGCATTAAAATCCCGCTCATCAGCTAGTTCAGTAAAACCATCTTCTACAAACTCCCATAAGTCTTGTGAGACAAATAGGGTTGTCATGGTAATGGCCCAATAATCATAGTTCTTTCCATTAAATTGTGGAAACTGAACATTTCCAATGCTCATACCAGTGCTTGGTCCAGCCATTGATTTTAAACTGAACTCTGAACTTAAACAAACTTTCTTTCATTTTCTATGAAAGAACAAACTCTTTTAAAACAAAACAACTACTCTGTTATCTTTGAGAAATACCTGAACTTTGACATTTGTTGAGCTTTCACACTGCTGGAGAAAACACTGCAACAAGTCTACTTCTTCTTCATCTTCTTTGAAACCTTCAAAGAGCCTAACCTCCCTCTGATACCATGTTGGAATATTGAAAATTCCAAATGGAGAGAGTAGACTCCTCTCCTCTAAACACAAAGAAAATAAAAATTTGACAGGAGACAGAGTTTCCACACTTTTAAAGCAAACTTCTATTTCTTTCCAAAACTGAAACTGTTACAAATCTTCCTCAATACAAAGGGATAACAAAAATGGTGACTTCTCTTGACGCAGTGCACAAAACTACTCTCTGTTCATTCAACAACACACTCTGTCTCATTTAAAATCAACACTGTGTGTTCTTCTCTTTCGCGCTGCTGTGCGAAACACAATACAAGACAATACATTCTACAGGCTCGCAGGCCTTTTTATTTTATATGTTGTGCATACATTCACATTAAAACAAAAATATATAAAATACTTTTAAAACAAAAAACTATTTAGAAAATATATAATGCGCGCTATACATATAGGGACCACATCGCAATAGCAATCGGCAAGACAAATATGTGCCAACAATCGAAACTTCCGATTGCGATTGAAAAGCGGATGCGATGGACCATTTTAAATCTTCCATATAATGGCATTGGGTCCAGAACTTTAAACAAAATGTATGACCCCTGATCTTCTGATTGCGATTGGAAACCGGACGCGATACAACAATAAACTGGCCATAAAACAATCGGGTCCGCGCTTTAACGCTGTGCGATTGGGCCTCATTTTAAAGAGGTTTCGATTTCGATTCAAAAACGGATGCGATGAGTCATATAAACTCCGGCGTATACCTGGATCGGGTCCGCCACTTCAGATGTGATCGGGGCACATAACAATAAACCTCTGATTGAACCCTTGCGATTGCAACCTTGTGATCGTATTATAAAACGCCGCGTGGTCAAGTGGACCCACGGGCCTCAGCTGATGGTGGAGAGCGATTATAACATAAGGTTTGGTTGTATTATGTACAACCATTCCATTTGCGGAACACTACCACATCCACAAAACATTTTGACTATGGAACATTTGTATTGCGATTGGATCGCATCGCATCGCGAAACTCCATATCAACAAGACACTACTTGAAGAACTTTGCGATTTCGATTGAAACTTAAGTGGTGGGGACCACCTCTCGTGTCATTTCAAAAAAAAAAGGACTTTTGCCTATTTTAAACAAATTTACTTCATTTTGGTTGTTGAGTGCTTTAAACGCCCAAAATGACTGTTTTAATGAATTCGGCTCCTCTGTAGTCCAGAACTACGGGAAAATCTTTGTTCCACTGCAAAACGGCTCTACCCATCACCATAATCAATTCTCCCTCTGCAATTCATGGCTGCTACCCATTACAATTAAATTCATCCTTACGGTTCTTCCATCCTTCTTTAATTTACACTGTTGTGCACTCAAAGCTTCTGCTTCTGCTATCTTTTTACTCTTTTCTTCTTGCCCAAGGCTGGGAGGTGACTTTACTATTTTCAACATCCTTACAGAGATTGTGGTAATCCACCATTTAAAACCAAAAACCACCCTTTACCTCCATCCCCTCAGCTGCAAACCGCTTATTACTCGAGTCACTTCTCTTGGGAGATCTCCGGCCAATTTTTCTTTCTGCTAAATTTCTGCTAGAATTAGTCATTTCCATTTCCTCTCATGAATCTAACTGGTAGTTGTTAACCTATTCAATTCCTTCAAACGTTCAAAAATTAATACCTCTGCTAATAACCGTTACTCCAACTTATGGACTTTGTTAAAAGTCGATCTCCTATCCAAATAAATTATTTTCCATTTCTCCCTACAACTAAAGCTTTGAGCATGGTACTGCAAGTGATTTCTAGCGATTTTCAACTCCTAATCATCGTGGAGGAAAATTATCAGTTCGACTTATACAGACCTCACAATTGGATTATGAGGACGCCACTCACAAGGTTTCATTTTGGAAGTCCTTGAAACCCCCGTTATGTTTCCCCAAACATGTCATTTTCTTGAATTTTTCACTTGGTGTAGACCCCAAGCCACTTAGAGAGTTGTTATTGCTCAAAATAATGAAACACCATTTTATATGACCATTTATTCAATATACTAAACACCAAAGTTAAATTCTCAAAAATCACTTCACCCTTTTTCCCTTATTCTTAATGGAGATTTATATAGACTTTCCTTTTCGGAAATATCCCACATTTCTTACTCCTTTATGCAAGAGAACTTTGAAATTCCAAGGACAAATCCTTCCTATTCTTCTAAAATGTTCCTTGAGATATCTGGGCAAGTAATTTCCCTAATATTTTGTGTGTTAGGATATCCTATTGATCAATGGATTGATAAAGTTGGATTGATAAAGTTATCTTAGGATTTTTATCAGTCTTTTCCTCTCATCACAAAACTTCAATTGTGTTCAATTACAACTAGTTTCTCTCACACACAATTTACGATCATTTTTTAGACTAGAACAAGTGAGTTTTGTTTTACCTATTATTGAAAAAGATTTAATTTTTTCTTAGATAAATGAAAAGCTACATGTGGGCCATAATCAACTATTCATTGGACCTCATTAGTGATCAAAATTTCTGAATAATTTTTTTTAGTGATCGTGTTAATCAATTATTGTATATGAAAAACTGTTTATTAAATGGTGATTCAATTCCCATAGTTTTCATAAATATTAAAAAAATATTTCATCTCAATGAACAACCCAAAGTTGAGGACTTATATTTATACCAGAACTTTACAAATATCATAATTTATGGGTGTAAGCTTTCTCTTTACAAATTTCAGCTTTCCTCGCGATGTGGACTTTTCCATTTGAATATATCACACATATGAGGAACATGGATGATGGTCATTTTGGTTTTATAATTCAAAAAACTTAGTTCAAGCTAAAGGCACAAGATGGGCCATTCTTATCCAACACTAGAGCTGCAGAGAAGGAAGTAAATTATCTGTTAAAAGAGATAAATTTTAGGTTCAAATGTAGTTGGTCTTATGAACAATCAGGAATTATATCATATCATCAATGAGAGTTGCACAGAATTTAACACCTTATGTCTATACGGACAAACCATAAATTGAACAATATTCCAACAAGGACGAATGGGATGAAAATACACTGCAGGAAGTGGAAGACTTATTCTCGAATTAGACATCATTAGAAAATCCAATAATGATGAAGAAATGATTGAAAATTCTGAGAGAAAGTATTTCTCCAGCAAAATTAGAGTTGCAGAAAATAGCATTCAAAGTAATTTTGAGAAGAAAAACAACAAATGTTGAGGAAGAATCTTCAAAAGTTCAGAATTCTGAGGAGCCTATTACCATTATTCTTTAAGGCGAATCTTTATTTTGTTTACATGAGATAGAAGAACATACTACAATGGATTTTCCTTCTTCTTTTTCCAGGAAAAAAAAGTATTTTTTTCAAGATTTTTAGAGATCAAGAAGAAGAATGAAGCATTAAAAACTTCAGCATATGCAGCTTTTCGGAAACAATCTTCTACAACAAAAACCATATTACTTTATTCCTTGGACAGTGAAAAAAGACCGTTCCAATTAGCATGTTTGGAACAAAAAGTTCTTGCTAATAAGAGCTACTATAAAACTTCAATGTTTTCTTTTCATGCTAAACATCTTCATCGCATAGACAAAATTGACCATCACAAGAAATGAGAGATGATATATACATCTTTAACAAGTTCTGCAATGGCAACTTCTAAGTTGCAACGATATTTAAACAATATTAATTCTAAATTGAAGCTAGAAAATACGTCTTCTCCTTCAAAGGATATCAAAACTAAAGGAATTGAAGATCAAGTTTTTAAATTTGACTGATTTAAAGGAAGTTTAGGAAATAATAAAAGTATAAATGCATAGATCAGCGCATTAAGAAAGTAGTTAAAAATTCCAACAATTGAGCATCCACGAAATCAAGATGTAAGTCAACTTGAGAAACAAAAATAAAACATGTTTCAAATAAGTGTTAAACAAAATATAAGTATCGATGGAAAAAATGATTAAGGAAAATGATTAAGGAAAGAGAACTCCAAATAATCTGTTCGATGTGATTAAAGAAAGAGAACTCTAAATAAGCACTAGTGTTGGAACATCTACAGTAGCGGTATCTAAAACTGATATGGAATCTACCAGCTAGAATCAAGTAGAGAAATTATAAAAACATATTGGATATTCACCAATAAAATATATATAGATTGAAAAACACAGAGCCCATTTGGAGAAACCCCAAGATAATTAAATAAAAGCTCACAGTCGGAGAAATATTAGAATGAATCATTACTTTCACAAACATTACGTGAAGATAAAGAGCAAGAAAAAAATAGGTTAACTAAACAATTGGAGAAATATTAGAATGAATCATTAGTTTCGCAAATATTAAGTGAAGGTAAAGAAAAGTCAAAAGGAGCAATGACAGAAATCAAGGAAGACTTGGACCATAAGTGAGGAGAAGTAACAAAAATGATTAACAGTGTTGAATTCTAAAAAGAAAAAGAGTTGCAAGAGTTTGAAATTTAAGATAGGACTCATGCATTCCTAGAAGGAAGGAAATTTTTTCTAAAGATAAATTTAATGATGTTGCAATTAGAAAAAAAACCAGAACTTACAAGTAAAAAATATAATATTTCACAGAAAGCTGAATGTTCTTGGTGAGAAAAGGCTTCAAGATCTGCTAGATTCTAGTGGCCAATTGAATCCAGTAGAAATTTATCAACACATATTACATGACATAGAAGCATATAAAACTAAGTCTTCTAAAGTTAAAGAAATGTTCAGTGGTAAAGATTTCATGGAAGCCCTAGAATGTGAATTTTTTGTGAAAGGTGGGATCTGTTACTTGAACTAATTGAGTAAAATAGAATGCAGAGAACAAGCAATTTAGTTTACAGTAGCAGTCATCAAAGAGTAGCCTTGAATTGTGTGTTGATTTATAATAACAATTTTTTGTGTTCTATTTTTCTAATACCAAAATCAGTTTTGGATAATATCTCATTTTGTAATAAATTTTATTTAAAATCTAGATATTTTTGAATTACACTCTATAAATATTTTGTAATTCAAATAAGAAAGTGTTGAACCCTTGTGATGATCCATTGACATGATATTAACATTCTGAGCTATTTAGAAGATAATCTAAGGATTCCTCCTTCATTCTTTACAACTCTTTGTATTTATCTTTGTTTGTAGTGTTATTCATTTACGTTTTAATATTTAATTTTTCATATGTACAAGGTAAGATAGGGGTTTTGGCAATGCTATATTGAATATCAATATCCCTTATAACCCAATTCAAAGTTATCATCATTAAAAGAGGCTAATTAGATAAAAAAAATGTGTTTAAGTGAATTTCTGTATGTATTTTAATGGTTTCCTTTTTCATTATTGAGCATGTAATGTTAGGTTGCAGAAATATTTCTGCATGAATCAACTATATTTGATTAATTACATATTCTTTTTGAATGTCTAAAAATCATACATCTTCTTAATTTATGTTTTCAATATCAATTTAAAAATTTATTTTGTTATGAATGAAAATCAACCCTTTGAGTTTCTCATAAATATTTGTATTTTATAATTGTTAAAATTTTAATACATTGGTCATCCAATTCATTTAAACCCCTACTTATATGATTTCGCACAGATCTTTAACCTATAACTGTCTACAAAGATACAACATCATATTGGGCTCGTGGTCCATGAGGGTAGAGTCAACTTTATTTTACCTTGAAGAACTATGAAACCTGCTTCTTAATTATGTATAAGAGGTCAGTAGGATAAAAAATTTTACATGGCTACCTAACATATTAAATCTAGCCTCATAGAGGCATACCAAATCTAAGTTAGATTCAAATTTATTCTCTCCTTTATCAAATCCAGAGAGACTTGTGAGAATTGCATCTATCATACATAGGTTAGAAGCATATATTTTTGCTTCTTCCTATCTTCTACTCGAGGAACTGTTACAAACTAAGCCTTTTCAATCAACTGCTAAATTATCAAATCTTCTTCCAATTTTTTTATAACTCCTTTCTAAAGGAGTAGATCTTCAATTTTCATTGTTATCCCATTAGCTTGAAACCTTTGAGTTTTCAGATTCCCATTCATAACTTTTTCACGTTGAAGAGGATCCTAATTAAACCCATAGGAGTACCCCATCTTGGAATTGGCTACCTTAATTATTTTCTTATTTATTTTTTTTGATTTGATGAAAATGCCAGTATATGGTTGTTGCCACCACATCAATGGATGAAATTCACACCACTAACTTTATTACATATCTAAATCATATCTTTAAACTTTACTTAAATTATTTTTTTACAAAACATTATTAAAAATTTACTGTAAAAGTTATTTGTCACCACTTATGAAGATTGGAAAAATCAAATTAAAAATATAAATGCTAAAACTCACATGATTGAAAAATGGTTGCATTTAAATGTTAAATTCCCATGCTTTATATTTTTAAAATTATGATTTTAAAAAATCCTAATGGAACAAATATATGTGCTCTCTATTCATTGGCTTTCATTGAAACTGCCAAAATATTAACATCTTTTTATAAAAGAAAATAATGGTTTTAAATTATAATCTACTTTTCAATTTTAAATTTCAAATTCTAATATAAATTATATATTTTAGGTTTTAAATTTTAATATATTTTATATAATATTAAGTTATATTTTTTTTAACATTGTTATAATATAATATAGTTTATATAATATTAAGTTATAATTAACATTGTATAATCAATAATAGTGAAAAAATTTATAGAAAAAATAAAAACAATTCCACATTAGATTAACAAACTCTTTTTAAATTCTACCAATTTACTATGCCATTTGTCAAATTTAATGTCATTAATGAAAAAAAGAAATTGAAACTTAGACACTAAGTAGTTTGTGAAAAAAGCAATAACAAGATGAAGTGAAGTTTAAAGCACTAATTCATAAAACTTTAATTAGGAATCTATAGATAAAGAAGAATATGTTTGTCTCACATTCATTTATTAGTAGACAATTAGTATGGTAAACCATCATATTTTTTTTTAATTACTTCAATCACTTATATTATAGTAATATTTCAGTTTATACTAATATTATTATATTATAATAATATATATTAGGTTTTAATAATAGCTTTTAAATTATATTTTTAAAATTATTTTTTAATATTAATATAGTTTTCTTCTATCTATATGAAAGGATTGAATCCTCACATTTTTTATTTCTATAATAAAAATTAAAATTCTTTAACTATAAAAATTATTGAATATCCAAAAATAACTCACAAATCATTTTTTGCAATTTATTAAATAATGATACACAATAAGAAATTCATCAATTCCAACATACCATAAATCCTTATACCAACAATTTCAATTATATAATATATATAATTATATAAATATAAAATAATAAGGCTATTGTTATTTATATAGTTATTAATAATTACAAATATTTGTCTTTAACCAAATACACCTGTGATAGTGATGTATATATGTCTATGGCAAAGAAATTGGTAAATGTAGTTGTAGATATATTTTATATAGGATTATGGGAGTATATCAATAATCTTGGTAAACATGATTGTGCTAGTCTTATACTTCCTCAATTAAAACTTCATGCTTTCATATCTTATGTTGTACATATATTTACCCTTATATTTATGCTAAACTTGAAGAAGAACTCAGTATTTATAATAATCCTCTACCTTTTGAAAAGGGTGAGGATTTTTTACCTCACTTTTATAAATTAGTCATCAATCCGTAGTTTTTCAAAAATTCTAAGCCTACTACACCACCAAATGGCTGGATTTCAAGGAATTGTAACAATTGTGTATGAAGCATTAGTACTTCCACCAACAAATGAACTCCATTATTTGCGTAATGGTTATTTAAAACATTTAACATATATTCAATGGAGAAATTGGACCATTGCACAGTATCACTAGTTTGCATCTCTTTACTTTGCACATAATATGAATATTGAACATGAAAATTTTTATACAAGAATATTTTTTGAACCATTACATAATATGGTTAGGATAGCTACAAGCAAATTCTATAAATTCATGTACTAAATTAATCAAAATTTTCAAGAATAAGTGGGGAATCAAGAATGATAATGTCTATTACCTAACATAATTTAAATACTTAAGAAATAATCTAGGTGAAACGGTTGTATAATTTGTTAACTCATTCAATAAATTCTATAACAACATTCCACCATATTATAAGCCTCCAGTTAATCACTGTATCTAAAGTTAGGTTTTCTAAAGAATTTGAATATTATTATGTTGTAATGCTTACGGAGAGAAAATATGGAACCTTAGTAGACATGCATATTAATGCAATTGAAGTGGAAGGGAATAGGTCAACATCAAGTGAATTGAAAGAAAAAGAAAGAAAAAAATGGTGAAATTAAAATGAAAGTTATAAAGGAAAGTACCTCATCATCAAATAGAAAAGATGAATAACATAAAATTAGTCAAATAACTCCTTTATTAATAAAATTTTCTAATAGAATTTAAAGAATGGAAACACAACCTAGAATAACCCAGCAACTTGTAAATGGACCTCAAGCCTAATATAGAAGACTTTTTATAAGTCAAATTTTGCAAAGACCAAACACAGATCAAAAAAGTCAACCTCCATTAATGATTGATGATAAATACCCTAATGAATTTGTCGGTGTTGTTGCAAATGATATCAATTGTTTTGAATATCCATCATGTGAAATTTTTATTGTTTCAATTATTCAAGATCAGTCTCTAGTTAAAAATCAAGAATCAATTTCCAAAGATCAAGGTTTTTTTTGAGTTCCTCATTGTTGAAGGAAACAAAAGGTATGACTTAAAGACATAGAAAAGTACCTAGTAGACTTGTGAATAAAGTTTCCCTTGGTGAAACTCAAGTAAAAGAAGCTGAAATACAAACACCCTCTATTGAGCCACAACATCAGTTATAGGAACATCCCACTACTGAAAAATTTGTTTCAATTATTTTTAATGTTGAAAAGGAGTTAGAAAGAGTTAAAATTCCAATTCCCTCATCTCAAATTTCTAGAAATCTAGGTTATAAGCAACAAGTGTTCAAATGGATACATTCTTCAGGTGTAGATGCAGAAGGGAGGTCATAATCTTACACGATGAAAAAACTTCAGTTCTTTTTGTCCTAATTAATATATGATTAATGAAATTGTACCACCTTTTATGTCATATTGAAATTTCATTATTACGTTTTATATAATTTTATGTTCATGCCTAAAGTAATCATGGACCAACTTCAGTTGGAAATCACAAGGACATATCATGATTTATACACTTCTAATTCAAAGAAATTGGTTTTCCTAGAATTAATGGAATATTTAGTTCTAACACTGGCTCAAATGCCCTTGAAAACGATAGTGTTGAATATAATTTTTACATGTATTCCCCCAAATTTTTCATTTTGTTGTCAAGATCTTGTTGAGCTAAGCTTAGAGAAAATTTTCAAAGGGATATGTCTTACACTACAATCCGAGTTACTCTACAATACTAGTTACGGAGGTGAAATTTTAATACTCTAATAAGAAGTAATATTTATAAATATAATTTGTAAAGCTAATTAAGCAATAGGACATCCAATTTATGCAATTGATAAGACTTTGGATGTTTTACTTTGAATGAAAATGATCTCTCAAATCGTCCAACCAAAGTTGAAGATATTGTCAATACACCTCACTTTTGAGATACTAACATTTGGAAAATGTATCTTGATGGATTATTTTATAAGGATGGACGTGAAGCAGGAATTTTACTCATTTCTCTAGAGAATAAAAAAATAACCCATTCCTTTAAACTAGATTTTGAGGTCACAAATAATGTGACACCTTATGAATATTTAATTTTAGGATTGGATTTAGTTAATATTTTGAACATACAAAACTTAGTAGTATATGATGATTCAAAATTAATTGTAAAACAAATCAGGAATATTTTTCAAACTAAGCATCCTAGACTCATAACTTATAGAAATGAAGTATGAAAATTTATTCTGCAAGTTATTTTAAAATACATGATCTTTTTCAATTACATTATCATATTGAAGTAAAGTATAAACCTTTCATCTCGAATATGTTAAAACACTAACAATTTTTTGAATATGATGAACAGTTTAATAAAATTTTTTATAGACAATAGATGAATTCTCTGCTTTACATTTCTAAGAAGAAAATAGGGATGAAATCAAATCAAATGGTGGTGATTCAAATTTCAATTTAAAACAGAAAATTATTGGTCATAATATCATTTAATTATCAAATAATTGTATCTAAAATGTATTTTTTGGGTTCCCCTAGAAAGACATTTTGATCATAATGATGTATAAAAAACTTCATTGCTAAATTCACAACAGGAAGATGTACACTACTGCAATATGGGTACTACTGAATAAGTTAGAAATTTCAAAGTTTCAACCTCTATACCCCAAAACATAAAAGGAAAATATTTCAATATATTTAAGAATTACAAAGATGTATTATCATGGTCATATGAAGAATTGAAAACTTATTACAAAACCATTATTCATCACCAAATTCCTCTTAAACTAGGAGCTAAACTATTTCAACAAAAAATAAGATGAATTATTATAGTCCTACTTATTCTTATTGAGAAAGAATTAAAGAAGCTATTGGATCAAAAAATTATTTTAATTTATTTTTAATGGATAACTAACGGGGTGCCTTTTGATTCAGAATAAAGATATGATTTCACCCTAATTTTACTTCGAATTATTATGCATTTTTAGGATTTATCTCATCTTAACAGTAAAAGAAATAATGGTTAATGAAAAATCACTATAAATTGACTAACAGTAAGAAGCATGTTTAAAACAACGAGGAATTTACTTATCTCATATTTATTCCTAGATAAATGAGGTAGATGAATATATGATGAACAAAAGACACAAAAAATGAATAACCCGAAGGATGAGCGGAAGGTGGAAAAATGCATCCGCATCCACATTCAAAGAACTCCAACCAGGTGTGTTTGGAAAATAACGTGACATTGCATGAAAACACTTTTAAAAGGGACCAAGGATGAACTATATGGGGAGTTGATTCAATTGTATCCTTGTATTATCCTTCAATTTAATAAAGAATATAGATGTTTTGAACAACATCTTTTGAGTTTTTCATTGCCTTAAAACTTTTGGTGGTTTGGGCTCTCGGAGTTTTCTCACTAATTTCAGTGTTGTGTGTTAGTTAGAGAATTGATGTCCAGTTATCTCATGAAGTTTGTAAATTACTTTTGGACTCAATAAAATAGAAGTTGTGTTCTCTGGTTTATAGTAATGCTTTGTAGTAGTTAGATGTTTTCATTTTCTCTCAATGCCTTTATAGTCACTTTATGAATCATAGAGTAATTACTCTTCAATTTTATGTATCTTTTTAAATTAGATTGTTTCCTCAATACAATAAGGCATTTGATTTTTGATTACATAGAGAGAGATGTCAATTAATTAGTTTGTAAAGAGAATTTCATTGCAAAATTATATAAGTAACTGTTGATTCAGTTTATTCAATCGTTGTTCAATTCATTTCAATTCGTTAAGATCATTGTTCAATTCATCATTATACAGTTCAATCATAGGTTACTCTCCTTCTAAACTAGAGAGAATAGTTAGTTGCATTCTACCATTTCATTTCTCTTTGAGTTGATTTAACTTCGAAAATTAGACAACCCTTCTCATAAGCCATATAGAGTAACTATTAGTCAAGGTCACTCACATATACTATGCTTATGGTCTTGAAATAAGAAGACTTACCGTGGGTTGACAATTGAAAGAGAAGCTTAGAGGTTGCCTATAACAAGCCACCTTTATGAATCCACAGTGCCTATTATGAAGAAAAATGGTTGTGTTGATTTTAGAAACCTAAACAAATTATCTTTAAATGACAATTATCCATTACCAAAAATGAACCAATCACTTCAAAGAGTATTAGGTTCTGATAGGATTTCAATGTTTGATCGTTTTTCTTCATATAACCATATTGTGGCTAGTCAAGAAGATAGAGAAAAAACAACATTTATAACTCCAAAGAGTACTTTAATTTATGCCAATATGTTATTTTCTTTAATCGATATTGGAGAAAAATTTCAAATGGAAATGGATCTAGAATTTTTTGGTAAGGTAAATAAATTTACTGTCATTTACCTTAATTATTTGATTGTATTATCTAATTCTAGTGATAAACATATTAAATTTTTTAGAAATGTGTTTGAGAGAAAAAAAAAATTGCATTTATTTTAATCATAAAAAGTCACTTTTTGTTATGACAGAAGGAATATTGCTAGGACATATAATTTCCAACGTGAGGAGTTGTATCCCTTGTGAGATATTTGCAAGAAAAGTGAGGTTACCAACACTTCCCCTTGCCCCATTTTCGATAGAAGATCATTTATGAGAGTGGGGATTACATTTAATTGGTAAAATACTTCCAACTTCAAGCAATCAACGTAGATGGATATTGGCAATCACTCATTATTTTAAAGTGGGTAGAAGAAATTATTGTTAAGAATGAAACTAATACAATGGTTATGAAATTCCTTAAAGAAAATATTATTTCTAGATTTGGTTGTCAAAGACTAATACTAACAGATAATTGTCAAAATTTTGATAGGATAAATATTATAAAATTCTCTCAAAAATATTAGACTGATTTACATCATTCTTCGCCTTATTATCTAAAAGGTAATGGATTAGTAGAGTCATCAAATAAAAGTATGATTAAAATCATCAAGAAAATGTTAGAAGATCATAAAACCAGTTGGGATAATCATCTCAAATATGGAGTATGGTCTAATAGGGTTTGACATAAGAGATCTACTAGTAAACATCATTTTAAACTTGTATATGTAATTGGAGCAATTTTTCCTACACAGTTAGCATTTAGAGTAATGAAGTTTTTGCAAGAATCATATGAATAAGAAGAAGAAATTTCAAGAAGAAGAAACAAAGATGAAGTTCAACACAAACTTCTACATTGTCAAGACAAAATGAATATATTGTTTTTTTTTTCAAAATAGAGAAAGAACCTGTAACAAGTAATTTTAATAACCCAACCTTTTGGAGTTCATAAGTGAGTCCATATTCAGGGTCAACCCCAAATATTCTTTGAAACATTTGTGAGGATTACGACAAAACAATCATAATATAAATAGTAATTTTTGAGAAAAAAATTTAATTTTTATATTTATATTTATTTTTGTTTTAATTTTTATTTATTTGTTTCTTTATTTATTATTATTATTATTATTTATTTGAGTATTTATTTATTTATTTATTTGATTATTATTATTATTATTATTATTAAAGAATTATTGTATTAATTTTTTATGAAATTAATAATTTAGAGACGTAATATTATAGGGTAGGATATAAAATTAAGAGAATGTTTGAGACAAATTATACCTTTAAAGATTTATTATTTTTAAAAACTAATTTAAGTGTATAAATTCTCTTTTTAAAAATGAATATATTGTTTTAAAAAAGGCTAGGGAAAGAGAAATAACACAAGGAAATTTAGTTCTCAAATGGGTAATATCTCAATATTAAATGTTGACAATAATCATCATTGTCAATTTTTGGTTTTTCTTAAAATTTCAACAAGAAGTTTGTTTTTCACAGTAAAGACTACATAGTTTGAGGAGCAGCCACATTGATCTTCTAGTTCTTTGCATACCACATGGGGAAAGAGTCTCCATATGGAGCTCGTGGTGTAACTTAATTTTATTCTTGTAAAATTTTGTATTTTTTCAGTAAATTTCAAAATTAAAAAAAAAAAGAAAAATAAACAAAAAGAAATGAAAAAAAAAAAGAAATAGAAAAATCAAAGAAAGAACTAAGAATAAAATAGAGAAATGAGTAAAATAATAAAGAAATACCATATGTCCCTAGTAAATGCGAGCACGTTTAAATGTCACATTCTCAGTTTTATTATTCTTAGAATTGTAAAATAGTTTATTTTATTCTAATAATTTGTTGTGATTCATTTCCACCTAGAAATTGAAGTTGATACAATTTTGAATGGACATGATCAAGATCACTAAGATTAACGACCTCTGCCAAGTTGCAATATCCCCGGCAATGTCTAAATTTAATTGGGGGATGGAGAGTCGGTCTCTGCAATGTATTTTTCATGATTCCTACCATATTTGCAGGGATTATGGTACCATCCTACTTCAAACCACAAATAAGCCACTAACCACCGCACCCCCCACGCCCAGCGAACCACTCATTCCTCGCGCCAGCTCTCCTATGAATTCTCCCACCAATTTTGGTTACTGCTAAATTTATGCTACAATAATTCATTACCATTTCCTCCAATGAATCTAGTAGGTAACCATTAACGTATTTAATTAAAGCCAATGTTCAAAATATTAATACATTCGCGCCAATAACCAGTACTCCAGTACTCCAACTTTAGACCGTTAGCAGTACTTTGCTAAGACCTGATATCCAATCCAAAATACATTCCTTGTAATTTTTTCCTACAACTAAAGCTTCTAGTATGGTAATCCAAGTGAACTCGCACGATTCCCACAACATGATCATTGTTATTTCTATTTAATTATTCAATTTTCCTAAAAAAATTATATTTTTCCGCAATGGCTTTTCACAAACAAAAATCTAAGATATCTATAGAGAATCATGTGTTTACCTTTCTAGTTAATTTAGACGAATATCCCTTGATTGATACCCATTTCAAAATTATGGAGATCAATTGTGAGTTCGACTTGTATAAACTTGAGAATTGGGATCTTTAGAAGTATGAAGATGTGAGTGATGAGTTTTCATTCTGGGAATCCTTATTACTCTAATTTTTCTTCCCCCAAACACATCATTTTCTCGTATTTGTCACTCCTTGTGGATCCTGATATATTCCTGCTCAGAGAGTTGTTATTGTTTAGAATAATGAAACCTTGTTCTATATAACCCTTGATTCAATCAACCAAGCCCTTTTTCCACTGATGCTTTAATGGAAATTTACCAGGGGCTTTTATTTTCTGAAACAGACCATCCTTTTTAATCTTTAATGTGAGAGAACTCTAAATTTTCGAAGAACAAACCCACCCTATTCTTTTGCAATGTTCCCCAAGAGATCTAGTTAAATAATTTCCTTAATTTCTTGACTCCTAATATATCTGAGTGATCAATCGGTTGATGAATTTATCTTAGAATTTTTATTAGTCTTTTCCTATGGTTTAAAACCTTCAATTATGTTCAAGTACAACCACTTTCTCTCAGACACAATTCATGATCATTTTTTAATGTTCGGTGTTAAAGGAGGTTTCAAGCACTAGTAATTTTTGGCTTACCTATTATTGTATCACCTATTGTGGTTCATTTAATATGTCTTTCTATTTTTAAAATCATTCTCAAAAATATAAAAAATATATAACATTGTGTAAAAGAAAAAGTGAAATAAGATTTCATATGCTATGATTTATTGAGAATTTATATATAATACACTAATGTTGGCTGACAGCATGTAAAAGGTGGGTCTGACCATAGTTGTAAACATCATACAAGTTGTTGGGTGGAGATTATAGGACCCAATAGTTAATTTGTGGGGTGTGCCCACAGTTCACTGTGAGATAGGCCTGTTGACTCAAATCAACAACCCAAGATCACTACCGTAGCACAACATTGATGAACTCATTGTACCTCAGGTGCCCTCAGAGTGATGTAAGCGACCAGAGGACAACGTCAGCAAGCCAGTGAGTTGTTTGACTGCGTCAGTCCCCTACATGTCTAGTTGATATGTCTAGTTGATATGTCTAGTTGATGTCTTGTCAAGCAGTTAATGTCTATTTTTCCCAATTTTCCTACCGCGCCTATAAATATTGGGTCAAAACCATTCATTTTTACCTATTTTCTCCAGTTCAAATTGTGTTAGTCAATCAATTCATCACCTTGAAAGTTATCATGTCCAAGTCATCCATATATGGTTCATCAAGTGGCATTCCCCTGATGGAAATAGAGCAAGATATCATTGACACCATGTGCATGGTTGAACGCCTACCTCTGTATCAACAGGTCACCCTCAACCATCATAATTCCCCTGTCTATAAAGCCATGGTAAGATTTGGAGTACTATTTTCTTGCATCCCAAGAACCCATATTTTCCCTGAATTTATTCACTCGTTAGATTCAGCTTTATACCCTGGCAAGTGTTTTTTCAGGAATCATTTGGGAGAAAGTGTCTTTTAGGTGTCATCCTTGTTAATATTTCAAGCCTTCTTCTATTCTAAATTAGAGTCCTATTTTAGCTTCATTGAAGAGTCTTTAATAGCTCATTATGACAATCTTTTAGGGCAAGAATACACACATATGATTTTCTTCCTGAGGCCACAAGGAGGGAACTTTTCTCGAGATGAAATGGTATTGCCTTTTGACATATTTGATGCAGAAATTAAACCTGTTTCATAGTTTTTATCCAAAATTCTTGGGAAAGAAGATGCCTCACAAGTTGACACGTTAGTACTGGGATTGTTTGATTTAATGATGAAGCATGAAGTAGTGTTAGATATCCCCTCATTTTGGCAAGAGAATATCAATTCTCAGTTCATGAGTTTATCATTAAGAGGTTCATTTAAATTTCCATCAATTGTTACATATCGGTTTATGTATCAAAATGTAGAGGAATTTTTAAATTTAGGGTTGAATATTATGGATGTAAACAAGAAAAGGGAGTTAGTGGTATTTTGGACTAACTTCATAAGGAATGAAGCAAATTATGGGGAGTTGTTTCATTTTGCTGCCCACTATTTACCAATTTCTTATAAAATTTTGAATGGGACTCGTCCCCCATGTTTTCTACCTAAAGCCGAAGAATTTCTTCCATTCAGTGGAAATTGCAAGTATGGTGACTGGTTTATTTTTTAAGATTACTCAGAGATTAGGTTGTATGGGGCTGGGGTTGAACCTTACAGACTGCCTGCATTTGTTCCCATGAGGATGCTTTCCTTAAAATTTATTAGACAAAGTTTAAATGTTGATCTGATTCAATTTGTACCAATAAAGAAGGGTCATATGTTTAAGTTACCTATGAATGTTGGACCTTTCATTGTGAATATGAGACAATTTGCAAAGGAAGTGAGTAAAAAGCTAGAAGCTATGTATTTATTGTTGGGTGAAAGGTGGGTTTATGACCCACATCAAGTGATTTCTAAGACAAGGGTTGAGAATTTTTAATATGCCTATACTCATGAGAGCAAACGAGAAATTGAGAAATTGGCTAATAATCGTTTTGCAGGGAATGATGGCACTATCATTGAAACACCTTCTATCTCTTAAAAGGGAACTAAAAGAGACAAAGGAAATAATAATGATATAGAGGAGAAAGGATATGAGAAGAGGGCCAATATAAGTGAAGAAATACAATATACACAACCTATATTGATAATTCAGTTGCGATAAATACATAATACACCACCTTCACTATCCAAAAAATGAAGTTGTTCATGAGAAAATACCCCCAATTAAACAAGTTTTTGCCCAAATTTCTGAGAAGAATCAGAGGATAAGGGAAAGCATGGAGGCTCAAGATGAGTCTTGAATCACCTTTGATTAGGCTAGGTTGTTTAATGCTATGTATTTAGAAAGGGAGCAACTGAAAATTTATTTTTCACACCCATCTGAAATGACAGTAGGGTCATCAAGAAAAATCAAGACTGTCAATTTGACTATTGATTCCAAGAAGATTCCCTTACTTGACAAAATCGATTTACATATGAAAATTGTTTTATTGATTGCTAATTATTTTACTAAAACTAGTGCAGCTGCAAGAAAAGTTGAAAGCATGCTTGCAAAAGTGATCAAGGAAATGAAGCTAGAGAAATCTAATTCCAAAGTTCTCTCTACTCATAATGAGGGATTAAATAAGATTATGCTCAAAATTGGAGTATACCCCATTGAAAGATCAGCTATGCATAATTTATTACACAATGGAGAATCAAAAGTAAGTGTACTAAGAAAGAAACTCAAATTTCCTACTAGAGCGCACACAATGGAAATTGAGGTAGAAGAAGTGGAGTCTGAAAAAGAGAAGCTTTTACAACAGGTGTTACAGAAAGATAAAGAGGTTGCCAAATTGAAAGAAGAAGTAACCAGGCTACTGGGGAAGATTTACTCTCATGTCTGCACAATAGTTTTATTAGCTCAAACAAATGATCCAACAACAAAAATATCACAATTGAGTACAACATTGAAGATTGCAGAAATTTACAAAAAGAAAGATGAAAGTGATCTTGACACAACTATGAAGGTTATAAGGGCAATAGATAATGAAATTTTTATATCAAAGGATACTGAAGACAAATATAGAACATATTATCAGTCACCCTGTGAAGAAGTCAAGTATCTCAAGGAAAAGTTGAAAGGGAACATGTCCCTCATTGAAGCCAATCATATACTTTGGAATGAAATTATTGCAGTGATGAAAACAGTCTTGGAGTCTTTAGTACTTATTTCGAAGGAGAAAAGTATAATCAGAGATCTTTAAGAGCTTGTTCTAGATGACAGAAAGAAAATGCATGATAGAGCCATCTGGGCTATGAAGTTAATAGATTTTATTAATTCCAAGTTAGAGAAATAACTGAATGAGCATGATATAAAATATAGAACATTATGTTTTCTAGAAATTAACAAGGTGATAATAAATAATGCACACAGGAAATCAACAGAAAAGAGATTGATAGAGATCAAGCAAACTGTGGAGATCAATAGTGAGCCTAGGTATGCACAATCTCCATCTCCCTATAGTGAAAACATATTCTAACTAGGAAAGTTGTAAGCGCCCCATAATCTGCACATCGTTTATTTTTGCAAGGAACAATCACACATAGGGTAATTAAAAAATGATTGTAAATGATAAACGCATATCCACATCTCATAACACTTGTTATTGTCCACTCCAAAGAACACACAAAGTATGCATAAGCATTCAACAGAAAGGAACCTAGTGTTTTGGGATCTCTATCCTCTTCTTAGAGTTACTTCACCAAGGCACAACCTAAGAAAATCGATACTCTCTAAAAATAGTCACTAACTGAACTCACTAAATTCTCCCGACAGGGGCTGCAAAAGAAATTATAGGTAAGGTTAGAATCGTAAGGGGTAGGCATCCAATAAGTCGTTGTGGTCATAATACATTTTGAAACATAGATGTTTACATTTTAGGGAGCTTCAAATGTGTCTCTCCGCCCATGCTACAAATACTAGAGCATTACCAAAAACTTGTTTCAGAGGGGGTTAAGCTTGGGCCGAGTGTGTGCGGTACTTTTTGGGGCTACCTCGCCCATATAGTACTTGTTACTCGTAGCTGATTACCAAGAAGCTCAAGACTCAAATGCTTACGTGGAACGACGGTACTTTAGTGGCCAAAACTAGGGAATCCTTCCCTATAGGTGACGATGCAGGCAACACATGGTCCTCTTACCATTATCTTGATCAATTCTTCCACTGCTAGAAGGAGTCGACAATTATTTGGAGACATTAGCCCCAGTACCCATTAGAATACATCCTTCTAAGGCCCAGTTACATTGAGAGTGTAAGGAAAAATAGGCTTTCTTTATCACATATTGTTAAAATTAAAGAAAAAAATACCTCTTATTTTTTAGCTTTGTTTTATGCATGTTATCGAATTTGATTTGATACAAATCTTCCTTCCTTCAGAAAACCAAAAATATCACCAAGATTAAGATAGTTGACACCATAATGGACCCAATGCCACCTCATCGATCTATGAATTTCTGAGAGCTTCCCCCATTAGAGGTAGGAGTGCCACGTCTCCCTCCATTTAGGCATCGAAGAAAACAAAGTGACACCATTATCATTTCATCCTTTATTCGGGCATCTGTGATTGGAAACCACCAAGGGTCACCCAACACCACACGAGTGGAAACCCCAGGAGGGTCACCACACTCAACGCCTCCCACAACCCCTAGATGGAAAACGAGAGCAACCCTTTCGGGGAGTCAACAGAATATTAATCACAACATGCCACAGGGTATTATTGGCGAGGAACCTCCCCTAAACCATCACATTTAGACACTTATTTTTCCACAATGTACAATGGCAGTCAATAATCGGTTACCCTACTTAACATCTCTTAATCTTATATATCTAATGAGGTTAACTAATGACCCCATTTCTCATGACCTTAATTAGCCTCCCATGCCCACAAAATTCCCTTTAAATATACCAAAATTCGAAGGGAAACAAGTGAAAGACCTAGGAAATCATATTATGACTTTCCTCCTGCGGTGTTGGTCCAATAGTATCATTAATGTTAACATTAGACTAATATTTTTTCGGTGCACCCTAGCAGGGCCTGTGGTGAAATGGTATGTCAAGTAACCTTCTTCTTCTCATGGAACCTTTTGGTGCCCTCGATACCACATTCCTCACCTATTTCCGGCGACCCATTCATCATGATTCAGGAATGGAACTACTGACACATTTTAGGCAAATTCCAACCATACATATATTGCATCATGTCCACGAATGGCATCGACATCACAGTTTGTGTAAAGCCAAACTCAAGGATAGAGTGTTGTTGGACTTATTTTTGAAAAATATGATAGTTGAGATCTCAAAAGATGTGGCGATGAAGAAACCTACATCCGAGGAGGATGCCATTATCAAGGCCCGAAAACTTGAACTCATTTACACCCAGTCATTATATATTTAAATGTATTTCCAAATTCCCCATGCTTGCAAACTTATAGAGAGTTACCAGGCATGTCAAATACTGGAGATGGTTTGGTCAGGTCCTTGACCTAAGGTCACATAAGCAGTAGTATCCAAGACCTAGGATACTCATATGATTCTACTCTGAATGTGTCGAAACCTAGCTACCATCAAATTCAGTTTGCACATTTTCAGAATATGAAAAATAGGGTAATACCATACCATCAACAACACAGAAGCTCATACCCTCCCTCGCAGGGGAACCACTACTCAGCTAGGAACGCTAATACAAGATATTCTCCCCAACAATATTAGACAAATTAGGGACAGGGGAACCTATATCCCCCTTTCCCCATAGAAAATCCACCACTGACGCAAATCAAGGTGCAAGATAACTTAGGGAAACCTTCCTCGGCTCAATAGGGATGGTATTATGACAAAGATAACAAAAATAACCATTTAAACAATGTAAAAAAGAAGCCTAGGAATAAGAAAAAGGGAGACTCTGGATAGGGGGCAGTAATCAAAAGCACCCAGCATGATATCAGTCTCAGGGAAACCCCAACCAAAAACAAAACCAAGAGCCAAATAATAACTCCCAAGGGAAAAAAAAGAGACCCAATCTAAGGACAAATCATTCTTATGCCATTTGTGGTTAATACGCCCATTACACTCACCATTATCCCACAATCCTTGAACTGAAAAAATTCAGGGCAACCATGGACAAGGGGGACCTCCTCAACAACCTGTTATGATGTAGGAACCCTTCCCCCACCAAGAAGTGGCTAACACCCAGCAACAACAACTGCCCCAAAACTATACTAGAGGAGGCAGACATGAAATTTTCATGGATGGCAAAGAATTTTTCTTCCAAACAACGAATAGGAAATACAATACCCCTTTGGACACCAAACCATTAGATACAAGTATGAGTGTAGCTACCACACCATTGAATATCTCCAAAGTACCTATAGATCCCCTTCCAAAAAAGGTCAAGGGACCAACTAGGTGCATAGGACATCACTCTAAAGATAATCATAGCTATAAAATAGTAGATGATTTTCACAATCACCAGATGCTATGCCAACCTTTGAATTTCTGCAATCATGCCCAAGACAATATAAAGCATTAATTTCCACATTAGGCACAATTTATTGTTTTGATTCACACCTAATGGTTTTCAAACTAAACAAATAAATCCTGGGGCTTCCTTCTCTCGTCGCTTTAGAAATATGAGTTTCAGTTCAGAACATCACCATACACTGATGCATCTTCGATAAAGGAGAATCCACATGTGTCATATCCAAATAAGTTTCGAAAAATTTAGGATCACCTGAATTAAAACCATATGACATCATGCTTAGAGCATACGACGTTCATCCTTCACACCGTGTTGATTTATATCAAAATGTCCCAGTAAACCTATCTATAAAGATAATTCTTATAGAAATTGAGGTATTATACGCACAACTAGACTACAATATACTCCTCAGATGGATTTATATGTGTGCCATGATTGCAGTCACATCATCTTTCTTTAAGGTGATGATGTTCCCCCATGATGATCAGATAATCACCATCGACCAGCTCACATACTATGACAAGAAATCTATGACGTGTCTCAATTTTGTGTTACTGTATACATACACAAATAGAAAACCACTTACACAGTATAAATAATTCATCCCAGGCCAGTACAAACCATCATCCATCCTAGAGTAATTCCTAGGAGAGCCCCTTATTATAGAATAGGGAGTCCCAGAAAGCACAGGGGCATCAGTGTCCATGATGCTCTCATCAAACACCGAAACTAGCCCGGACATAAAAAACAACAGTATAGAGACTTAAGCCACTAGCATGACATTCCTACGCTACACCATTTCGTAAACCCCATTCTTATACCCCCCACCTAGTTTTGTGTCAAAACAAGTCATGGAAACTATGAAATTTCCAAGTATTTCTTTTTCAATACCCAAGTTGTATTTGGTCCAACCAGCCATGCTAGGAACTCTAGGCATCACCTCTATAGGAATAACACCCATTTCCCCTCAAGAGGACATAATGGTTAAGGAAATACTTGTAGCAGTACTAGCTAATACAATCAAGAAAAATAACAGAAAATGGAAGAAAGTCGAAACCCCCAAGTTACTTAGGGCATTATAGCCTTGTGCATCATCCAATATCATAGGTCATCCTACTAATATTTTCCCAGATTTGGATTAATTAAAACCCCTTCTACACATCGAAATAAATGTTGCCACCATGAATTCCCATAAGGAGGAAAATGTCGCGAAGAACCAAGGGGAAAGAATTTTGCACCAATAATGTGTGCACCATATGCAACCATTATGGGAATTGTACCAATCATTTCTGAGAGATGTCGGGATAGAAGGATGCCTTGCAAGCACTAGAACAATGTTACGAAGATGACCCCTTAGCTCCATCGATGCAAATGGACAAGGAAAAACCTAAAACCATAATGTACATATGAGAGTATCCTACATATTTCTCTTGTACAATGAACTCAGTGACCTAAAAACAAAAAATATAGGCCATAATGCATGTCCCATATTATGCACCATGTATGCCCCATATTATGCACTATGTCACAAGCTAGATCACTTAGTCACACAGTGCCCTGAGTTAAGGGAATTTAGCCATTGGTATGAAGACTTGCGAGTTTCCCAAAGCATCTTAGTTCAGCATCGATGACATACATGTTATATTTCTCAGAGAAACCACCACGTGTGTCTTTATATGCATATCTATTGATTCCGGTCTATGTTGGATTTCATGTGACACTTCGTTACTAAAAACCTTGACTTAGCTGGATCAAGCACGAAATCCACAAACATCACTACAACTCAAAGGAAGGAAGCAACAAGAACTATATTATATGTTCCAGAGACCACCTCTTCCCGGTAACCAAGCTCCAGTCTACATCTCCGGACTCTGCGATGAACGAGATCACTTTATCGCTGACTTTGTAGCTCTAGATTTATTTCAAAGATGGTACCTAGTCATCCCAGTGTACTACGACAACGTATGAGATGTCTAATATTCATGCCAAGTGTGTTCAAATAACCACCTAAATCATCATTTTCCCTATATCCCTCTCTTCTGTTCAACGTTAAATTTTTTACACAAGGTCATAAATAGTCTTGTTGTAACACAAGGATCACATTTAGGCAAAGTGGAAAGTTTGACAACCCAAGATAATGAGGCAATGAGGTCCATCATCTTCATGTCTGTAGAAAATCGGCCAACAAGGGGGCAAATTATTGCCCCCAACCGCCTTCCATGAATAATCCCAGCCTGCGCATTGTGCAACACACATAATCATTTGATCGCTCAATTCCCATATTTACGATCACTTTGCAAATGCTACCCAATTACTCGAGTAGTCTAAAGGGAGTGGAGAACCAAAGAGAAAAAGGCTTCTCTAATTTTTCACGACAACCAGGACGCTCAATATTCTACTTACATCCCCCAATTTCGACCTATGTTAGATGTATATTCTCATTGATCACCAAATACCCAGATGTAACTGGTTTCGAACCGAGGTAGCCTCGCACAATAAAACCTTGCCCCATCATCACCAAAACCATAGGAAGGCTAAGGTGACCAATATTCCTAGCACGACACGAAACCAGCAAAGAACATCATGTGTTCTATGCGATAGAAAAGGCCACATGGTCAATAAATTTCAGGAAATCAAGAAGGTCACTAAAAATATTGGCATGATCACCACCATACTGCAAATCCATCTCTCTAATGAAGAGAATATCACACGATGCTATTGCAGGATTTTCTTGTAATTGTACCACACTATGAATTTTCAATACTTCCAAAGGCTACAAGTGGAAAGATTAGCATTGAGTTCGGACTCGCTGAAGCAGCCACACCAACAAATGCCAAAGACTCGGAGATGGAAAAAGCACAAAAATGGCCCAATGCCCAATCATCTCCAAGCATCCACTTCTGGCATGGAGAGTAGTGTTGGTTTTCACGCAATCAACTCAATAAGAACCTTTACTCCATCTGCCATTTTCACAAACCATGACCAAGAAATAGATACATTCCCCATGATGAAAACATTTCGACACCTCTTCATGAAACGCAACCTCCATGTATATGAATGTGAGCGTACCCTTAGTATGTCACCAAAAGAGCATGAGTTTTCTCTCAAAACAATAACCATAATGGAAATTATTCCACCATTTGATGCTGACGAAAAACAAAACCATATATGATTCATCTCATTATTCATGGGAACCATGACTCGTGTTGTCTTCTCATCTTTCATTGGTTTCTAGACCACTACAACTACCACAATACTATTAGTACCATCGATGGTGCAAACCCAACTCATCCGCACCATGTCAACCACATCTGGTTCCATGGCATCAACCCTAGAATCATGTTCATGCCTGTTGAATAGAACCATTATGCCCAAACCAATTCCTCACGACCTCGCACAAACCAAATCCCCCTTATATATATTGTTTCACTCTGATGAATATTTTTTAGAGGCCATGAAGGAACCTAATTGTTCATGGGATTCAATGCATCGCCACTTTTTTCCTCTTCCAGAAAACACGTTCGGGCCTAGCAGCCCAAAACCCAGGATATATACGCCATTGAATCCCAAGACTTCCTTCCATATGGGAATGTATATTTGTTCGAAAATCCTATCCCAGCTCCCAATGCATTTGAAGAAGTGAATATGTTGAATATTTCGCCAACCATTAAGGTGAATATCTCAAGAAAACCATGCAAAATTGAAGAAATATTGCTAGGGGAAGCATGCTCCCCAGATGAGGTAGTTGCTTATACATACTTCTTACAAGAGTACACAAATATATTCACAAGGGACTATTCTGAAATGTGAGGGCTTAGCCCCACCATTTTACAACATCACATTGACATCCGACCTAATGTATCACTAGTCCACCAAAACACTACCAATTACAACCATCCATGGAGGAAGAAATCAAGAAATATATTCACAAGCTTCACAAAGTTGGGTTCATCTATCCAATCACTTACACTTTGTGGATTTCTAACGTTGTACCCATCATAAAAAAAAAGGCACCGTCCGAGTCTACAGTGATATTCATGATTTAAATAAAGCTTGTCCCATGGACAACTACCCTAACCCGTTTAATGACCATGTCATTTACTCTTGTGCTAGTCATCAGGCCTTGTCCTTCATGGACAAATTCTCAGGGTACAATCAAATTCAAATCTGACATACAAACTGACACAAAATGACATTCACTACCCCTTGGGGCACATTTACATATTAATTTGCGCCTTTTGGTCTTAAAACTATTGGAGCCACCTTAGAATGGGCCATTAATTATGAATTCCATGACCTATCTCACCTCATCTTAGCTTACTTGGATGACCTCACCATATGATCCAACAAACGAAGTGACCATCTGGAAGACTTACGATTGGTATTCCAATGGTGTTGTCACTACAACCTATGCTTGAACCCCCTGAAGTATGTATAATGCATTAATGCAGGCACACAATTAGGATTCATCGTATCCCGAAAAGGGATCAGAGTTGACCCCCTCAAGGTCCAGGCAATAAAGGAAGTTCCACTACCTAGAACTCTCAAGCAACTTGAATGCCTACAAGGGAAATCCAAATTCCTACGATGCTTTGTCCGTGAATATGCCACTTGCATGAAAGGTTTCCTAGGCCTGCTCCATCAGGAAATTTCATTCAAATGGGATGATCAAGCTCAAAATTCATTTGAGGCACTAAAATACATATTTTCTTCTGCCCCTTTGATCAGTCCACCAAATTACAACAAAGACTACACCTTATATCTATCGGCATCAGAAAAAACCATAACTGGGTTGTTAGTCCAAGAAAGGCTAGATGACAAAGTGCACATAATCTATTATGCTAGTTTGAACCTATCTGGCCCTGCCTTAAAATACGAAGTGGAAGAAAAATAGCCCTAGCCCTAGTACACACAATACAAAAACTTCGACATTACATCATCCTAAAGACTACAACAATCATAGCAGATATCAACCCCATGAGATATTTGCTAAGTTGTCATCTGATGAACCATAAGTACACTCTATGGGTAGTCATACTATAAGAATTTGACCTATAGTTTAGCTCCCCCAAGAGAAAAAAGCATTAATCTTAGCTGAGTCTATCATTGGCCTTCCAAGTTAGACTCAAGGATCCCCAGTTAATGACTCATTACTAGATGAACATCTATTCTCAGTGATGACTGAGGACCCTTGGTATGGTGACATTCAGCTATTCTTGTAAACCCAAAAGTTCAAGCCACATCTCACTTGTGACGACCGAAGGCGCATATGCCATCAAGACCCCTAGGTCCTTCTCATGGGGGATGCCCTTTATCGAAGAGTCATTGAGATTGTTTTACACTAATCTCTAACACACGACCAAGCTGAGCAAGCCATAAATGATTGCCATAGTGGGGCTTCTAGTAGTCACATCTCAGGGATGGCCACTTCCCGAAAAGTGTCAGGGGTTGATTCTTTTTGGACCACCCTATTGTGCAATTGGATTCAAGTAGTAAAATGGTACCAGCGATGACAACGCTTTACCCACAAGGTAATAGCACCTCCCACTCCTCTATACATGGTCATTATAGCAAGTCCCTTTTGCAACTATGGAATCAAATTTATGACTTGTAACACTGTGTCATCTTGAAACCAAAAATACATTATTGTAGTCATCAACTATTTCACCAAGTGGGAAAAATCCATGCCTACATATGACAACACAGAAGAAACAACAACTCGATTTCCCTTCAACCATGTCATGGTATGTTTTTTTGTGCCTAAGGAATTAGTCCAGCCGTGGAAAGAATTTCAAAGATGAAATATTTGAGGAGTTGTCCCATCATCTAGGATTCACACACAAATTTTCGTCACCATACTACCCCCACTCGAATGGTCAGGTAGAAGATGTTGACAAATTCGTCAAAAAAATATTACAACATATGGTCAACAGTGATAAAACTAAATGGCACCATATGGTATTTTTAGCCTTATGGGCATATCACACAATGGGTAAATCTTCAACAATATTCACACCTTTCTAGTTGGTATATGAAGTGGAGGTCCTGATTCCCATTGAACATGAAATCCCCAACTTACACTCAACTATAAAACCGCTTGATTATACCTAACCTTTAGAAAAATGGTTGGTACAGTTAGAGATCATTGAAGAAAATCAATGAGAGTCTCTCCAACATAATGAGGTGTAGAAGAAAAAGGTAAAACCATCATTCGATTGCAACATCACCCCTCATAATTTTCAGAGGGTGAGCTATTCCTCCACTACGATGTTGCAAAAGACGCCTTAGGACCAGAGAAGTTTGAAACATTATGGAAGGGTCCTTACATCATAAAACACTGCCTCCTCAAAGGAGCATACATCTTGTCTAAGTTCGACAGTACATGCCTAGCTAACCCAGTCAATGGGCTCCACCTTAAAAAAATTCACCCATAAGGGAAGGAAGTCTCAGCTTTAGATATAAGATGCATGTAACAAAAATTTTTGAGATGATAAAAATCACCAAGGATTTTTTCTAAAAAATTCTCTTTTGTCATAGATGGATCATCCTCCCATCCACTATTTTGGATTAACTGATTGAGCCTCGTGATGGTTGCAAAATCTAGTAGCAGCTACCTCGGTGATATAAAATCCTGAAACGTCACTGTTCCTCACCAACAGAGTATGTATCAGATCAACTACCAATAATCAAGAAGAATATGATGGAGTGTTTTGGCTATTCAACGATGCCTTAAATCACGGATTTCACCATCTATATTTCTATCTGGATTCCCAGCTAGTGGTATCACAATTAAACCAAGCCTTTGAGCTATGTGATTCACACTTATTTAGGAAATACTTGCATGCATGATGGTTGAGTCATCATTTTAATAACACTACATTTACATATATACCAGGAAATCAAAACCAAACCACTGATCGCATAGCTAAAAATATCCTATACTGTAATCCATCTCATATAAACCATCATCCAGAAAAAATCAAGGCAACAAACATAAATATCCATCATAGGTATATGATATTCTTCATCAACACAAATAATAACCATAGACACATCATAAGAGCCTCAAAAATATACATCTAGCATATATACATCAAAAAATATATGAGTCCTAGTATACAAAAAATGCCCCTCGCCATTATGTCAACCAAAAATATACATGTCATCAAACATAGGGAAGTGATGCAGATGAAACTGCATTTTACACATACACTGTGGACCTGTGGCTTATGGCCCACAGAAATTCCCCATTTACACTAAGCTTATTAACGTACATATGTGAAGAAACCAAAATCTCTTCTTTATAATCGAATGCAGATAGACTTAAATAACTTACATACATGTGGAATAGGGTTCTCGGGTCGCACAACATGTCAACCAATCACATCACATTGCAATCGCTAGCTCGCAAGCTTAACGCTCTACCGATAATGATAAACCATAAACCATGCGAAGTGTGATATTGCGCAAACCTGACACGTGGCTCCTCCTCATCGCATCACATATTTCAAATATTACCACATTGCATCACAAATAACTTACCTTGTGAACTCTTAGCGATATCTGCTATAATTTGCAAAGTGCGAAATCGCGACTCATTGTCTACCCTTGATCTATTCCCCTTTCATATTTGCAATCTAATCATGGCATTCAATTCACCTGCACATGATTCTTCTTCTCCTCTATCCTTCTTTGCTACTTCGCTATCCTTCCTGAGCTTCCTCCTATCTTTAAACACGTTGATCTCTCCTGCGTTTCTTCTTCATCTCGTCATCCCTCGATCTCTGCCATAACATTGTCTATGCGAACTTCATAGAAACTTCATCTTCTCGATCACCCTCACATAGTCTAATCATTAAGAGAAAGGATACGGATATGCAACACATATAGATACAAATAAAGTCCATATTAAACCGTGATATATAGCAACACACAGTTTCATTAATACATAGAAATCGAGTTATAGGCTAAGGCCACACTGGCTTGAATCAAAAAATTCTCCCTACGGCTACATTGTGTTATTTTGTCCCCCCATTTCTCATACAACAAAATTTCACTTTATAAAGGAATTACAAAGGGAGTGGATCGTTTAATATCCATGAGTTTCTCCCCTAATTTCTCAACCAAACCCCTAAATCTCTCTATTCGATTACATGGAAGATAATTAAAATTTAATTAAGTCTTCTAGAGACTTGTTGATTGCATTGATCTAGCTCCATTTCACAAAAAATTTCCTGGTTTACAAATTATTGTTCGCATTTCACCTTTCATAGCATTGAATTTTAATTATTGTCTGATTCTCCTACATCAGGAATCATCCTCATAATGTGTGCTTTCCATAACAATACAAAAATATCTAGGGATGAGCCCTGATTCATGGGTCCTCTAGATCCATGGCTACACCCAGTGCTAGTAGAGGTGCATAAACCAAAAGCACAAGTGTCACCCAACGTAAAGTCGGGTGATGCACGCTCTCTCGATCCATCACCGTCTCGAGCCAGACATCGTCCAAATCATAAAATAAACACAGGGCAAATATACACCAGGTAAACCCCTGTAACTGATTGCATGAGTTAGCTAGAACTGATACATGAGCATGATTATCATCAACCTGAGCCTCTGCCACCAACACTTTAAGGTTAGCAGCAGACAACTTCTCCTCGAGCACCACTACTTGTGCCTTAAACAAAACTTCCTGTGCCTCGACCGCCTCAGCATGGGAAAGGAGATAAACATCCTTGTCAGCAGTTGCAATGTCATTACCCTCCTCTAACCAGCCTCCAGCGGCATCATGCCCCTCAACTGGGGCCTGACCAGGCCCAACTGGGACCCTCCTCAAAGTCTAATGACCAACCAAGTGGGTGGTAGGACACCCTGTCGAACCCACATCTCCAAGAGAAACCAAAAATAGTATCAGTGTCACCATCAAATAGATATAGATTTATATATAATAAAAATCCTTAACAATCCTAAAAAAGCATCAAAATAGATACGTGTCGAGCCCCATGTATATCCTACAGGAAGACCCATATCTGGATCCCCCTCAAAGTCCTTTGTAGAGTAAGGGTAGTTTGGAATCATCTACGGGTACAACGCAAACCATGCCTCAACCATCACATCCCAGCAACAACCCACCTCTCCTCATCGACGATAGGGCATCGCAAGTGCCCACCGATGCATCCTAGGATCCCTTGGAGGACCCATAGGCATTATCACAAAAGGTCAAACCATCACTACCCTCTCATACATGATGCTATAGAGGATATTGGCATAAGCGAAGACCTTAATGTTCCCTCTCTAACCCTTGTCCAATTGTGTCGCCATGCCCTCGTAGACATATCGAGCCAAGTGAAAGAAGTGAATGGCCTGAATCCCATGCAAAACCACAATATATTCTCCTAACGCTCGATGAACCACTGTCGACCCTGATAGGTTAATTATCATTGCCAGGGCAACCCTCTCATCCAATTTCGTCACAAAGCTCACACAGACGCATCCCTAAGTGATCACATGAATACCACAGTTCTCATGAGCTCAACATCGAATGTCCACTAGCCTAGCGGAGAGTGGATACAGAAGAGCCTCCCCCTGAGGTAGTGGACCAGTGACAAAGTACACGTTGGTCTCCAGCTGGATCACGACATATATTTTATCACTCTAATAATTCTCAATGTTGTGAGATTTTTTATTTTTTGCTAAAGAATATCAAAGGTAACCACAAACCTAATTTTAAGCTTTAGGATCTAGCCTTCCTAATGCTCAGAGAGGGCTCTCTCTCTAAGATTTAAGCTTGTTTTTTATATCTGATTTTAGGCTAGTTATATGGGGAAAATTGGTTTTGGAGGTTTGATTTGGTTTGGTGGGAAAATAACTTACTCAGATGGATAGCTTTAGATCTGTATCCCATTGGGAAAATGGATTTAATGTGTCAAGAAGTCAGATCAGGATCAAGGTCTAAAGGTAAATGTTCACATGGAAAGATAGCAGAGTCACTTCAGATCTTCAAAGGCTAATGATGAAATGTTTTTTATCGGAATAAAGAGCAATTAAGGGTTCTTAAATTTGGATAAGGAGTGAAAAGGCAGAGGTTAATAGAAATCATGGAGCAATTAAGGGTTCCCTAGTCTGGATATCATTAGAAAACATTTAAATGATAATCAGTCAATAACAGAGTGCTTTTAACAAATTCTGAAATAAAAATTTCTAGTTATCATTAAAATTAGAACACATTCATGAATGGATGGAAAACATAAGAAAATTGACCAGATGTCAAGTGAAATACTTCACTACAGTGGCCAAAAAAATGAATCCTTTAATATGATGCTTTATTTCATGTGATCCAGTCTGTTGACTTGAACTTGATACGAAAAAACACTTAGTTTCAGAATATTATAGCTACAAAAAGGTTCAACAATTACTCCACCCCTAATACTTCAAATGATGAAGTATTTATACGAAAACTAGTACAAAATATCCTAGAATGAACATAGGAATTTTTCTTGGAAAATAAAATTTCTTCATGCAAGAAGATAGTGACAACTACCTAACTAGTTTCTAGATGTCCTATTTATAAAAAAAAATAGCTTGTTCTTTGGATTTTGGCTGCAACTGGACAACTGAGGTGTCCCTCAAGCTGGAAGTTTTATCTTCAATCTATTTTTATCTTCATCTTTCATCTGATACACTTTTAACTGATACACATTGAATAATACAGTTTGACTGCCAAAAATATTTACTGTTGATGTAAAAAACAACACTGTTGGTGTAAAAAACAACAAACTTTGTTTTTATCTTTCATGCTATGTCCTCACTGTAATTTGATCTTATAGTAAGTCTGTTAACTTCTCCCAGAGCTCAGATTCTGGAAATTTAATCTTCATTAACCTTCTGAAGTTTTCATGAGCTTCAATGTATTTGGAAAATGTTGGTTTGTTGAAAAAAAAGTGTTTTACTTCATGTTGCAAGTAAAACAGATTTTCAACATTCTTATGCAAAACATTTCATGGTGGGATTCCCTGCATATCTGATTTCTTTACCTATTATTTAGCAAATTCTCTCATCTTTTCATCAGAATCTTCCTTTTTCATCAAATTTTCATTGATTACTAGTGGATTAGGAAGCCCTTTTTTCCTTAAAATATCAAATTTTATCATGAATATTGTAATTTCCATTTCCATCTTTTGGTACTTTTCTTCTAATTGGTTCATCAAGTTCTTCTTGGATACTACCTTTCTTACCTCGGGTATGGTCTTTGTTTTGTCTGTAATTCCAATTTCATCCAATTCTTTTTTATTTTTGGAATTGAGGAATTTGATAATTTCCAAGGCCTCTTCAGGTTTTTTACCTAGATCCTACTTCGTCTTTTGTATTTCTTCTTTTTCTACTTTTAGTAAATATTTATGTTCATAAATTACCTGTATTGATGGCCAAGTATCATTGACCAATTCAATGATATTGGACCATAATTGGTTCTTAACATGTTCCATAGGTTCTTTCAAAGTCAATTATGTTTCTAATTTCTTTAGTTTTTCATTCAACCTTTTGGCCTTTTGCTCTTCAGTCTTGGCATTAATTTGTGAAAGCTTTTTGGAATCTTCCAGATTTTTAATTCGTTATTTTAACCTATTTATCTCGTTGGTTTGTATAGAGATGTCCTGCATTGCCTTTACCAATTTACTGGCTTCATCTGATTTTTGGGTTGTTGTTGATGAAGTTACTGGGACTACAATAGCCAGTGGAACATTTCAAGCTAGTTTTTCTGCCATATTATATGGCACTATTGTTGTAACCATAGGAATTACAGTGCTAGGGACTTCTTGTTCTTTAGTGGATTCTTTTTATTGGACCAATTTGTCCACCTCAATCTTCATTTCTTTGATCTGAGTTGTAAGCTACAAAATAAGACTCATCATTTCATCCTTTTTATTAGACTCATATAAAATCTCTTTGGCTTGAGGATGCTCAGTGGGAGGAAGTTTCAACTATTTCTTGAGTGCAACAATATCAACATTCTTCTTTTTTATTAGTTCCTCTGGAACTTTTATGTTCTAAGGGTCATTCCCTACCTCAATCACTAATTCCTACAATGATTTTGTTCTGATATCCTTGACAGATGATCATGATTTTTCTAGTTTGAGCTGATATCTTACATTAATCAAAGTATATTGAGGCTTTTGTGCACTCCTTTCTTTAGTAGTCATTGTGGAATAAAGCATCTCTCCTCCTTCTTTATGGAATTATATTTGGTCTAGAGGATGAATATCCAGGACTGGTACTTCAAAATCAATGATTTTATAATTAGATGATGTTTTTGGACTTGGTATTGTGGGTTGAAGCACTATCATCAAAATTTTCTTGTTCTTGTAATGAAAGGCTGAAAGTAGCCTATTTTGTATGATGGGGGTCTGCTTTAAGTACTGAGAGTATATTTCATTCTTTATTTCTTCATTTTTAGCTTCAATATCTTTGTACCTTTCCTTGATGTCCATATCCTTTTCTTCTGTTTGTTTTGATGATGACACTTCTATACTATATTTTTTTTGAATAAATTGTATATTATAAGTGGTTGGTTGCTGTTCATTTTCAACTACTGTAGGAGGTACAATATCTTTCTCTGGAATATCTATGTCAATGACCTCAATTGTCTCTTTTTATTTGCTTGTAGGATTAATCTTAGGCTTCTTGTTGTATCTGAATTTAAATTTGGTTTATGTAGTGGTCTCAGTTGTGTAAGACCCTTCTTCCCTATTTCATTTCATACCTCTGTCTTCCTGAGCCGGAGTCTGCAAAATGTGACTAGTATCACTTTTCTTATCAGTGTCTACCTGTGTATTCTCTAACCATTATGTTTGGTTTGAGAATTTTTCAATATCAGGATTCTTTTCATGAATTTATGTATTTAATTTACATTTAACTGTCATTTCGTTGATTATGCCAATGGGATCATAATACCAAAGAAAACTAGTGTTGAATTTCTAATTTAAGAACTTCTTTTCTGCCTCTGAACCTACTTCTCTGTTATTACATATGAATGGACCAACTTGATTTTTCAGTTTCAATTGGGTTTTTATCTTTGCAGCCAAGAAATTTACGACATCTGAGTTTAAAATATGTCTTATATACTCTAGAAAAACCAACCTCATGGGAAGCTATTTTTGCAACTTATAATGAATGAGGTTTGAAACATAAACTCTGATTTCAGTGTGATTTTGGTATAAATACAAATCACCTTTCTTGCTTCATTCAAAAAATTGTAAAACATTCTTAATGTCATTACTGATCCTAGTATACACACTGTTGTTTACCAAATTTACCAATAAATGAATGAAAGAATCTGTAAACTCTGCATAAGTAAACACATCTGACCCCTTTCTGATCAAGGAAGTCCAGAATACAACAGATTGTGGATGTTCTTCCACATCAAGCTTCTGAAGAGTTATAGGAAACTTTTATGACTGGAAATAAAGAAACATGTGGAAAATAAATGAAGTATACCAAAAGACACCTTTAGTAGGCAGTTTGACTAGCTATTCCTGGATGCTATCATCAATATATTGGGAAAAATTGAAGATGACTAGAGGGGGCTGACCAGGTACAAAAATGGACAAGAATTCAAGTACTGATGCATCAACATGTTCATCTGTAAAATATCCAAGGGTAAAAGATAACATGGAAATAATGTGTCTGGTTATTTCTGAGAATTTAGAAGAGGAATAAGGAGGATTGAGCTTAGGCATTTCCACATATGATGACATGAAGGTTTGAAAATTTTGAAATATCTTGGGAAAATATAAGTACAAATAGAACTTAGTGAGGGCTTCAATTGATAAAGGCACTTCATTAGGCTCAGGCTATACTTGAAGCATCTGGTTAATGGATTTAGCTATAATGGTAAACAATACTTCCTTTTTAGAATTCATAATGGCTCTTTGATATGGAGAAAAATAAGATTGCCATAATCTGATAGCTTCTGGGCATTGACAGGTGTGAGGGAAAACATACTTAGGAAATCTAGATTATAAAATAAACATATCATCTACTTGGTCTAAGGATTTCTCTTGGCTCCAGCAGTGGAGCTCGAGGAGGTTAAATTCAGTCACAAGATCTGTGATTTTGAAGTCTACATCTTCCAAGGGAGTATGTTCTACATCTACAGTAGGGGGTTGTAGAGCGTTGATTACAAAAGTGCTTTTGGATGCCATTGTTAGGTTTGATTTATCAATTTAAACACTCTTGATATTTTAAACTCTATTTTTAGGCCCATCAAACACTTATATAAGATTAAACTATTGACAGAAGGAATTTAAAAATAGTAGAAGTTCTAGCTTTAACTGTAAAAGATATAATTCTAATCGCTTTAACTAAAAATCATCAATTATGTATAAAAAACCAATTTCCTGACCTTTATAGCCTCAAAAAATGATATTAAGGATTTATAGTGAAATTTATGTAATGAAACAATCCTAAGACATCAAATTTTGGGGAAAATGGTTTATGAGTACTATAGAAAAGGCTTTGGATGTCTGAGAGGGCTTTTCAAGTATGCAGATGGGTAAACCCACTCCAAATTTTATCTAAAATAGGTCACAACTTCAGAAGCTATAAGTAATGCTCAGTGTTTGCAGAAATAATGAATTTATGAGGCATTCTGGTTGTTCCTTATGCATACAGGATTTTAAAGGCTTCAATTAATAGTATACTTATTTTAGATTAAGGAATGAGTATCTTTATCTGAAGAATACCTCTGAAATTTGAGAATTTTCTATGAAGAAGGGTTTTTTTAGGTTTGAAAATCTTTCAAAAGCTTCTTCTGGCCTTTATATGCAATCTGGTGGCTTCATAGTGATTGTAGCAGTCGATTTCAATGAATTTTGTTTTTTTTTTAGGTCAAACGGAGGTGGAAACGTATTTCTCTTAGTCTAGAGAGGTTTTATGAGTAGAAATGGTAACAAAAGGCCTGAAATGAGTGCATTCAGTTGTTTTTATAAAGAATTTTCTTGAATAGTGAATGCATTTACAGTCGGTCAATTCAAATTATTGGTGGTTTGGGTGCGGGGGAGGGAGTTACTGTCAAGCAATTTTCACATGGTTGAAACATGGTAAATGGTATTGGGACGATCGATGCGATCCAATAGAATTCGGGCTCATGGAGGGGAGAGAAAGTGTTGAAACAAATTTTATCGCAATTTTTTATTTGTTTAACAATCACCCAATGAAATATGCGATGTTAGATCTACACCGTTAGATCTGGTGGAATGGGAAGCGAACAATCGAGATTATATGATGAAGATGCGGGGTGTTAGGCATGGGGCCCAAGATTATATATGATGGGAGCGTAAAATGTATTAAAATGTAATGTTTTGACACATAGTTTAGATATGGAAATGATAGGAATGTATAGTGTTTTATTAACAAATAAAACACTTATAAGTGTAATATTTAGCATATGCGGGGTATTTACATAATAGGAATAGTTTAACCTATGGGAACGCAAGTATAATATATCACGTGGGTAGAAATGATCCATACGTTAGAACTATAATATGGGTTTGGGATGTAATATTTAAAAGGAACTAAATATAATACACGGTAGAAAGGTTAATAAGGAACTAATATATAAGTTATTGTGTTAATAATAAAGTGCAATGGGGAATAAAAAAAAAAGCTAAGTTTTAATGTAATATATAAAATAAAGGGATAAATTTCTTATTCCCGATATCATAATTTTTCATTTAAACTTAAGATTAAAAAAATTTGTGGGTTTTTGTGTATTTTTTAAGGTTAAAGGGAAATTATTCAAGGGTTTTACTTTCCCTATGTAAAATGAGTTTTATAGTTAGGGAAAAGGGGATTTTTGTAAAGTAAGATTAATGATGATGGGAAAAGGAATAATGAAGGGGAAATAATGAAAATGGGGGGATTAAGTATTTTTAGAAGGGAATGTCTTTTTTTTTAAGGGGTTTAGTGATTGAATTGACCAATTTCTACTTATCCATGATTGTAAAAACTACTTCTGCCTACCCATATGCTACCTTAACATTTTTTCTTCATTTACCTAGGTTGAGCTTGCAAAACCTTGTTCATTTTTATATTTAAAACAACAAACTAACTTATTCTATCCTTATTTCTTCCAACTGCTCATATTAGACTGTTGAGCTCCTTATTTATTCTCTACCTAACTACTGATCCGCCAAGATTAAAATGTTTGGCTAGATCTTTATTCTCTATCTAATAACATGAAAATTAAAGCATGAAAAAGTCAAGATTAAGCTTTTTGACTTATCACGGACTCTGGAATTTTGAAAAAACTGCAGATAATAATTTATTTTGCAGTAAAATTAAATAGTATTGGCATTTGGATTTGCATCACTTTCATGTTTTATTTTTATCTCTTTTTGTTTGGGGTCCATTTTCTATTCTTTTTGATATTTTTTCTTTTAATTCCTTTGATTTTCCTTTTAGGAATTTTACCCTTTTTACATTTTTTATTTTTCTATTTCGGGATAGCAATTTGTAGAAATAAAATTATGTACATATTAAAAGACTAATAAAATTCAATTAAAAAATTTTGAATCCTATTATTTTAGGACCCTAACAGTGGCTCCACATGGGGATGGAATTTCTTGGTGAAATGTCAAGAACTTTGAGACTAGTAGCCTTTGAATTTTGACTGTGCTGGCCTTGGAACTTTTTTCTGAGCTCTGCAATTATTCATACTTATGATATTTTATCCTTCAAAGCTTAGGGCCTTCTCTCTAGGCTTCAACTTTGCTAGGAAAAACATCCAATCCAATCTAAAGTCTGCAATGTTATGTACAATGAGGAAAGTAAAAAAAGTGAACTATTTGTTATTCCTAGGAGTATTAATCCTTCAACATTCTACCATTGACAGGTCCACCTAGCAGATTTGATCCATCCATCTCTTTCAAAAAGAAAGAATTGTTACCTCTGTAACATAACTAACATAAGGTCCTTTCCATAAGAAATCAAATTTCCCATGTTTACCTTTATCTTCTCTCCTTGAATCCCACTTTAGAAATTTGTCACCTATATAGAAATCATCTTCCTTACTCTTCTTATCAAAAAAAAATTTAATCTTTTCTTGAACAACTTCAGACTTAAGATAAACCTCTTCTCTGGTTTCCTGCAAGTGTATAGTTTGGTTAATCCTTCTTTGAATATCATTAGTTTCAACTTGTAGTTCTTGAATTATCTTCAATATTGGTACTCCTAAAGAAGACAGAAAGGCATCATACATTCCATAACAAGCTGGTAAGGGGATGTATCAATATATTTGTTTTTGGTAATTTTATCTGCCCATAAGGCATTCACTAACCTCTTGTTCCAAGTTTTGTTATTGTCTTCTAGTAGTTCCTTGACGATGTTCACAAGGTTTTTATTGGAAGACTCAACAAGGTCATTACCTTGAGGGTAATATGTAGTATAAGGGCCAAGGGTAATGTAGTATTTATGACAGAATTCAATCATATTTTTGGACTTGAATGCAGCTGCATTATGAGTGATTATCTTTTGGGTGCATCCAAATATTGAGAGTACGTTATTTTATAAAAATGAGATTATGACAGTGTCAGTGGCTTGCTTGGAAGGTATGGATTCTATCCACTTAGTGAAATAGTCTAGGCCTATCAAAATCCACTTGTGTGGGGTTGAGGATGGAGGGTGAATTTCACCAATGAAGTCAAGACCAAAGTGTTGAAAAGGAATTTCTGTTGAGATGGGTTTTAAGTGAAAAGGTAGCAGTTTTTTATTTCCTTTAAATATTTGACACTTGTGACAGGAGGTCACATACTTTTTTACATCTGCAAACAAGGTAGGCCAGTAAAAACAAACTCTCAAGATTTTATCTGTAGTAGTCTTCTAGTAGAGATTTCCGCCAGAGTCACCTGCATGAAATTCTTCCAAAACTTTGTCAAATTCTCATTTAAGTAAAAAATTCAATAAAATTCGACCATGATCTTTCCAAAACGGTACATTGTGTATGATACAAAATCTTATTATATTTAAGTTTAAAAATGTAGCTTTAATTCTTGATAATCCAAGAGGAGCTTGTAAATTTAGTAATATAAATACAATATTTGTGTACCATGGTGAGTCTGAAAAGGCTTCACTGATCTCTGGAGTCGCCATCTCTTCCTGATCATCTATTTGGGAAATAAAATTAATATCTAAAGCATGATAATTTTATTCAGCCATGAGTTTAGCTAAACTTTGACCTTTTATGAGTTTGGTCAGTTTTACTTCTATCTCATGTTCCAAAATGTTGGAAATCCACTTGCCTCTTTTGCCATCAGTCCCATTTTGTGTTAGAATTTCCTTTTCAACTAAATTTCAAACATAAACAATGATATGTGAATAAGGAATGCACACTCTAAAGTCTTTGATAGCTTTCACTAAAGCTAGTGCCTACTTTTCCATTATGTTATACTTTAAAGTGGCATATCTAAGTGATTTTATAAAGAAAGTAATGGGCTGCTCATAGCCTTGATCATTTTTTTGCAGTAAAACTGTAGCTATAGTGTGGTCCGAAGCAAAAGATAAAATAATGAAATATTTTTTAAAGTCAGGACTTATAAGGACTGGTGTTTTTGTCAAGGCTTATTTAATTGATTCAAATGATTGATTGGCCTCCACAGTCCATTTAAGTAGTGAATCATTTTTCAACATATTGTTAAGTTCTCTAATTATTTTAGCTAAATTTAAGATGAATCTTCCAAGAAGGTTGATTTTCACTAAGAAATCTTGTAATTCTTTAATATTCCTAGGAGTACTAATGTTTAGAATGACCTCTATTCTAGCCGGGTCTATCCTAATTCCCTATTTAGATATGATATGTCCTAATACATTACCTTCTTCTAGTCCAAATAAAGTCTTTTTAGTATTTAGAGAGATGCCAAATTTCATGCATTTAAGAAAGACTTATCTGAGATGGTCTAAATGTTCATTGTCAGTCTTTGAAAATAGAGTAATATCATATAAATCAATCACAAGGAATTCATGAAACTCTTTAGCAAATTTTATATCCATAGCTCTTTGAAAAGTGGCTCCTGCATTTATTAATCCAAAAGGCATTTTCACATAGACGAAAGTGCCCCATGGAGTAGTAAATTTTTTTTTAGGTTGGTCTTCTAGTTGGACTAAAATCTGGTTATATCTAGAGAATCCATCAAGTAACGAGATTCTAGAAGAACCGGTCACCCTTTGTAAAATGTGATCCATCTTGTGTAAAGGGTAGTTGTCTTTTAAGGACGCTTTATTTAAATTTATGAAATCAACACACAGTCTGATTTCTCCTGTCTTTTTCCTAGTGGGAACTAGATTGGAAACCCAACCAGAATATCTGATTGGTGCAATTATTTGGGCTTCATACATTCTCTTAACCTCTTTCTCAATTAAAGTCATCAAAACAGGACTGATCCTTCTAAGCTTTTGTTTAAAAGGTTTTTGATCTTCTTTTATGGGTATTTTATGTTGTATTATACTAGTGTCATAGGATTTTAAGTCCTCATAACTCCATCCAAATGCATCCTGAAATTCCTTAAACAAAGCTATGTATTTTACTTTTTCTTCCTGAGGTAAGAATTTTGAAAGTTTAATCATCTTAGGCTTTGACTTTGTTCCTATATTACACTCTTCAATATCATATCTTAATGGCTCCATCTTAGTTTTCCTTGCAACATCATTAGAGTCAAAGAAATCTTCTAAAGGGGCCAATCCCTTAGGTAAAAAGTTATCCTGGAGGTTTAAAATATCAAAATCATCATCTACCAACTCTTTAATCTCTAATTTATCTAAATTGTTTATGTATACTTGATTAAATTTAGTAGGTTTAGAAAAAATTAATTTATTTACATCTACATTTTTTATATCAATATCACTATCTAAGTTCTGATCTACTGTACAATCTGTGTCTATATTACCACCCTGAAATTCTCCTTCATTATTCATGAAATGATAAATCTATTCATCCTATGAAAATATTTACCAATATTTAATATTATCTGATATTGCAGGCCTGTGTTTAACTTCTACTATATATTTATGATTTGGTTGAAATGGCAGATTATAGGTACTAGCAAAAGTAGCTAAGTTGTGGGTCTGTATATTCTATTTTCTTTAACTGAATCAAAGTCACATTCAAGCAGTTCCTTAATCATATTTAAAATAGTATCTCTATATCGGCTTCATCTTGGACTATATACTGAACGTTCTCCTATTATATTTTTCACAATTAACTCAGAATATCCCATGATTGACACGCTTTTGGCTCCTAAATTTCTAACAATCTGCAGTCCTAAAATAAGAGCTTGATATTCAGCCATGTTTTTTGTACATTTGAAATTTAATCTAAAAGCATGACCATATGTATGATTTTTTTCCATATTGTGTATCCAAACTCCTGCTTCTGCTCCTAATTTATTAAATGATCTACCAAAATATAGGTGCCAGAATGATTCATGAAATTTTTTTTCACTGTCTGGTGCTTTGTTTTTCTATTTAAGTTCATTATTGTTATCAATGCCACTTTCAAAATTACATAAAATGAATGAATCCATATCAGTAGGTGTAGAGTAAATAGGATAATTTCTTGGTCATTCTACACTACTAACCATGCATTTCATTAATGCTTCTCTGTAAATTTTCTTAGGTTGGCCAAAAACTAATATTGTTGCATAAGACATATCAAGTTGTAGAGATCCTTGTAGTATATCTCCCCATGAGCGAGATAAGAGAATTCCATATTTGGGAGGGATGTTAGCTACTACAATGTCCATGACTATTATTTTTCCTAAGTATTGAACTGAAGTAACACATAATCTTTTATCAAACCTAAGCACTTCAATTTACTAGAGTCAAATGAGAAAAGATCCTTGTAAGGTCTAGTGTTGTCTAAATTTAAGGTTTCCATTATTGATTTTGGCATTAAGTTGCGTGAATCCCCCGAATCTAGCATTGCACTATTTAAAATCTGATCATGAATAGTTAAGCTAATGTAGAAAGGTGGAACTGCTCCATCTCGGTGTTTCCCATTAACATCAGGACCAAAGATCAATTATGGTTGATCGTCACTTAAATTTACTAAATATTCTTCATCATTCATATTCAAAGTCTGAATGATAGGATTTTTGGATAGGTCATGTTTTACCAATTCTGTTAAAGGAATTGTATCTTTAATTTGGCAATTTCAGCTTGGATGTTAAATGGTGCTTATGATTTTCCTAGCTAAATTATTTCTTCTTTTGTAATTGTAGTTTGGGTAGGTTTGTCTTCTTTTTCTACATTTTTTTTCTCATTCTCTGTTTGTATTTCTACCGTTTTACTACTTTTAATTTTCTTTTCAGCGACAGTTTGAGATGCAGTAAAAGTCTTTGCAGATTTTGTATTTTCAGCAGTTGTTTTAGCAGTGGCTGCATTAGGATCAGGTGATTTTGGATCAGCAGTAGGTGTTTGTGGGTCTGAAATTGATGTTTTAGCAGAATTAGTTTTCTTCGCAGTAGCAGATTTTTGTGAATATGTTGATGTTTGGACAACATCATCTGTGACGTCAACAATTTTGGGACTAGGTGAAATTTTGTCTCTTGAAACTTTTTATGTTGGAATAGAGTTTTGCTTGGTTTCCCTAGGGAAAATTTGTAGAAATTTAGTGGTATGATCCCCTAGAATTTTCTTCTTTTGTGTTTGGGAAGATTTCTTAATAGAAGGCTCTACATTTTTCTTGCTCCTAAGGTTATATGGCTTATGAACTTCATTGATTGCAAATTCATAACCTTTGTAATCAAAAGATTCAACAGAATCTAATTGTAGTAGTTGTAATTCATATAACTCTTGTTCTTCTTCTGTAAGAAAAATGGTGTTATCTTCATTAATGCCCATTAGATTAATGGTGTCTTCATCATCTTCATTTTGATAAGAACTTTCAGCATAGTTCTCTTGGAAAGGTGGTATTATTTTTTACTGAGGTGTTGATTCTCTATATTTTATAGTATTGGTGTTTTTCTTGAAATTGGGATTTCTAACTTGAGTATTTGTTGTTGGTTATCCCACTGTGGCTTCCTTTCCATATTATCTAACCTGTCCATCATTCTCTCTAATGTTTTTTATAATTGATCTATTTTCAAATCTGAAGTAGCGTTTCTTCTTTTATTTTCACTCTCCTCTCATTTCTTAATCTATCCTTCTTTGCTAACAAGTTTTCATCTACACTAAAAACATTACTTTGCATCTATTCTAAGGTCTCTGGATTTCTCTCTCTTAGTTGATAGGTTATATATGTATCAATCCGTCAGGTAATTTTATAAGGACAGAGTATGGAGGAGGTTTAAGATTAGTAGCAATTGCATTATAAATACTGATAAATCTAGTACAATAATCTTGAGCTTTTTCATTTAGTGCTCTTTTTTATATTTTCAAATTCAAATAAGATTTGTAGTGGATTTCTCTTCTTTTCACATCGGTTAAGAAATAATCTATGAAAAACTACTAAATAAACAATACTACTAGCATTCAAACATTCAAACCACTTTTTTACCTCACGAGTTAAAGTTTGGGAGAAAAGTCTCATTTGGACATTAGCATCATCTATTTCATGAAGTTCAAAATAGTTTGTCATATTATTAACATGTTGTTGGGTAGTGTAATGAGTGTTTTCATCAAATTGAGGTATTTTTCTTTGATAATCCTGGGGCATGTCATGTAACTGTGTTGGTAGGATTAAAAGATCATATCTTGCAGCCATAGCTTGGATTCTAGCTTGGCTAGGACGTAAGCTTGAAGTACTTGGTGAAGAGCTAGAAGTACTTGTTGATGTAAGTTGATGCTTACTGAAATGAGATTGGAATGCTTGTACGATCGTGCTGAAAAATGTGGTTGCGATACTAGATCAGATTTAGAAGTCGATATGTGAAAAGAGGTGCTACGACAGGTGATTGATGTGTTGGAAAGATGTAGTAGATTACTAGATGAGAGTTGAGGTGTGTGGAGAAATGGAAATAATGCTCTAGGTTGAAATGGTTGCTATAGGAAAGAATGAATCATCGTGGAATGCAGTGTGGTGGACATGATGGATGAAGTGGTAGTGAATAGGAGATGAACCGCAGTTCTAAAGAAGACTGCAGCATCTAAATGGGTGGTAGATGAGACTTAAGGGTCATGTAAATTTCGATATGCGCTTAATTCGATGTGAATCGTTGCAAATAATATTCATCTGTTTCTTTTAATCAGGTAAGTTGACGCTTATGGCATCAGGCTATCGTCATAAACTTCAGGAAATCATTTCTCCTCGGAATCTTATTTCGAAACGATTTCCTGCTGGTTTCGACGGACGAAAGTAAAAGTCGGAATCTATATCGTATTATGAGTCCGGCACTTTACGAGTAGTTACGGAATAGATATTGTTCAAAATTTCAAATGCGGATTCTATGTACTTGTAAACTGATAGCTGTGGCGCTGAAGAGTTTTCTTTGATGTTGATGAAATCTTATTACTAAATCTTCTACTCTTTCTGTTTTTCTCTCGATTCTATCGAGTTTATCTACTATCGACGATGGTGTGGATCCTGCTTTTGACACAGTATATTCGACTCCTCTCGTGCTTTAGATGCTACAATTTGTTTTGAAAAGTATACTCACGTACTTATTTAAAGACAATCTTACGGTGAAAAGATGTCTTGGTAAATCATTTTCTTTTTAGGATCTATCAGCGATTGGTTGGTTTCCCCGTCTCGTTACGTTCTGCCGATATGTTATCACTCTAATGTCTTGTAGGTGTGAGAGTTTGTAAAACGTTTTAAAGAGAATTACTCACGAGTAGCCAAAAACCTACTTTTAAGCTTTAGGGTCTAGCCTGAGGCTATTAATGCCAAAGAGAAGCTTTCATCTATATGATTTAACTGTGATGATTATATTTGATGTCAGGCTAGTTATATGGAGCGTGGTCTTTGAGTTTTCGAGTTTTATTTCGGTGGTGAAATCACTCACTTGAGATGGATAATGCATCATAGTCCTGTCCATTCGTCGGTCCATGGACGTCAATGTGTCAAAGCAGTGTCGGATCAAACGATCAAAGGTACGAAGGCAATGTTTACGAGAACTTGAGACACGAGTCACTTGAGATCCTTCAGGAGTCTGGTGGTGAAATGGTTTCTCTCGGGATAAAGAGAAAGTCAGGGTTCTTCGTACGGATGGGAGTGAGTGAAAGGTCGAGGTGGGCGAGATCGGAGAGTCGTGGTTCCCTGAACGCTGGGTTCTCAGTGAAGACACATGAACAATAATGGGATCAAAACAAAGGTAGCCTTTAACATGTTACCGGTAGTACAATGCTGATTTATTATTTACAGATTTGCGCGTGTGAGATGGAGCTCATAAGAAAATTGACAGAGATAACAAGTGAAATACTTCAACACGGTGGCCCAACTTATGCGAATCGTGTAATATGATGCTTTATGTCACGTGATCGAGTTTGGCGACTTGAAATTGACACAAAAACCACTTAGGTTGAGAATAGTATTACTCTTCCCATACAAATTTTTAGCAATTAATCCACACTCAATACTTCAAATGATGAAGTATTTATACAAAAACTAGTAAAAAATATCCTAGAATAAACTTAGGTATTTTTCTTGGAAAATAAATATCTTCATGCAAGAAGATAGTGACAAACTTCCTAAATAATTGCTAGTTGTCCTATTTATTGAAATAAAATAACAATTTGTTTTGATTTTATCGCTACTTTCTCTCTTTTTTTGTTTTGTTTTGAAAAATGACATTTATTTGGATAGCGGGGTTTCCCTCATGACTGGAAATTTCATATTTAATGCGATTTGATCTTCATTCTTTCATCCCGATACACTTTCATCCTAATACTCTTTCTTACGTGTAGTTTACTGTCTTGATGTAAAAAACAACACTGTGTTTTTTCTTTTATTTTACTCATCCTCCAGTTTTGTAATATGATCTTCTTGTAGATCAATTAACTTCTCCCATAAATCATCTTCCCAGGAAATTTGATCTTTATAAGCCTTCTAAAGTTTTCATCGAGCTTGGTGTAATTTTTGAAAATGTTGGTTTGTTCACAAATAGAGTTTTACTTCATGCTGCAAGTAAAACAAATTTTCAAAATTCTTATGCAATCAACCTTCCTTGTTGGGATTCCCTAAAAAGATGGTTGATTTATCATTCTTTAGTAAATTCTCTCATATTTTTGTCATAATCTTCTTGTTTCATCAATTTTCTCATTGATTGCGAGAGGATTGGGAAGGCCTTTTTGCTTTAAAATATCAAATTTGATCATGAATCTTGATGATTGCCATTTCCATATTTTGACACTTTTCCTCAAATTGGTTTCGTCGAGTTCTTTTTGGATATTACCTTTCTTACTTCAAGGATGGTCTGTTCTATTTGTAATTCCAATTTCATCCAGTTCTTGTTTATTTTTTGGAATTGAGGAATTTAATAATTTCTGAGGCCTCTTTGGGTTTTTACCTAGTTCCTCTTTTGTCATGTGTATTTCTTCTTTTTCTACTTTTAATAAATCTTGCCATAGATTACTTTTCGTATGTATGGCCAAGATATCATTGATCGCTTCAATTATATTGGACCATAATTGTTTCTTAATATGTGCTATAGGTTCTTTCCAAGTTAATTCTTTTCCAATTTCTTGAGTTGTTCATTCAACCTATTGGCCTTTTCTCTTCATTCTTGGCATTTATTTGTGCAATTTTTTTGGCATCCTCAAGATTTTTAATTTGTTCTTTTAACTTGTTTTGTTAATTTGTTTGGATATACATACCTTGCATTTCCTTTACCAATTTACTTGCCTCATGCGATTTTTGTGTTGTTGTTCTTGAAGATTTAGTGGCGAAGTTGTTGATGAGGTTCTTGGAGATTTGCTTTGTGTGCCATTTGAACTTTTTCGAGCCAATGTTTCTACCATAGTAGATGGTATAGCTATTGTAACCACAAGAATCACGGTGGCGAGGGAAATTCCTATGCTTTGTTGGCTTCTTTTTCTTGGACCAATTTTTCCATTTCCGAGTTCCATTTCTTTGATGCGAGCTATAAGATGCAAAATGAGACTCATCATCTCACTCTGTTTATTAGAATCTGCCAAAATATGCTTAGCTTGAGGATGCTCTGCTAGAGTAGTTTCAAGCTTGTTTCTTAAGTGAAACAATATCAAAATTATTCTTTTTAATCAATTCCTCTGCTGACTTTTATATTTTTGAGGATCATACCCTACCTCAATCACTAACTCCTCCAAGGATTTGATTCGATATCCTTTGCATATGATTATGCTTTCTCTAGTTTAGTCGATCTCGTACATTTATCAAAAGTATTTTTCGAGCTTTTGTGCACTCATTGCCTTAGTAGTCATTGTGAAATGAGCATCTCTCCCGCTTGTTTACGAAATTCAATTTGGTCCAAAGGATGAATATCCTAGTGGAACTTCAAAATCAACCTTTTTATAATCGGATGATAGTTTAGGAGTTAGTGCGTATGTGAAGTGGCATCATCATCATCAACCATCTTTCTTGTAAACAAAGGGTTTGAAAAGAAAGCACTGTTTTGTATGATGGGAGTTTTCTTTAAGTACTAAGAATATATTTCATTTTTTTATTTCTTCATTTTTTTCTTTAATCTCCTTGTACCTTTTTCTTGATGGCCATATCTTTTTCTTCTGTTTTTGTTGATGATGACACTTCTATACTATCTTCATTTTTGAATCAGTTTGTGTATTAAAAAGTAGTTGTATGTTGTTCCTTTTAAACTACGCAGGAGGCACAATGTCTTTTTACGCAATCTGCTGTGTCAATGACCTCAACTATCTCTTTTTCTTTGCTTGCGAGATTAATCTTTAGCTTTTTGCTATGTCAGGAGTTTTAGAATTTTGTCTCGTAGTAGTCTCGATTGAGGTTAGACCCTTCTTCCTGTTTGTTTTACACTTAAATGTTACTGAGGGTGGAGTTTGCAAAATGTGACTAGTATCACTTTGCTTATCAACCTCTACTAGTTTATTCTCCAACCATTCTATTTGGTTTGAGAATTTCTCAATATTAGGTTTCTTCTCATGTATGTATGGAGTTAATTTGCACTTAAATCTCATTTCTCTGATTATACCAAGGGGATCACAATACAAGAAAACTATGAAGATTTGTATTCCTCCCAGCGTCTACTCTTGGACCTACTTCTCTATTATTACATATGAATGGACCAGCTTTGGTTCTTCAATTTAATTTGGGATCCTTCTTTTCAATCGAGTTACAACATCAAATTCAGAAAATATGCCTTATATACTCTAGAAAAATAACCTCATGAGAGGTATTTTATGGCAAGTTGTAAGGAATAAGGTTTGACCCATAGACTACGATTTTAGTGTGGTTTTGGTATAAATACCAATCCTCGTCTACCTTTGTTCATAAAAGTGTAAAAGCTTTCTTGATTTAATTGCTAATCTTGGATTGAACACATTTTTAGCTAAATTAACCAATGGATGGATAAAAAAGATACGCGAACTACGGAATAAGTAAACCCATTTGATTCCTTCCTTATCAGGAGTCGAAATATAACTGCTTGATTGTGGATTTCCCTCTACATCCGACACGAAGGCTTATAGGAAAAATTTTCGGATTGAAAATATAAAAACATATACGGAATAGGAATAGAATAACTAAATACACCTTCGGTTGGAAATTTGACTAGTTGTTCATGGATGCTATCATCAATATATTGGGAAAAATTAAAGATAATTGTAGGGGTTGGACGGGTAAAAAAATGGACAAGAAACCAGGTAAATCTTGATGCATCAATGTGTTCATCTGTGAAATATCCAGGATAAAATAACATGGAAATAATGTATCGTAGTTCTTTCTAAGGATTTAGAAGAGGAGTATGAAGGGTTGAACTTGAGAATTTCCACATAGGATGGCGTGAAGGTTTGAAAAATTTGGAATCTCTTGGGAAGATACAACTCACAAATAGAACTTAGTGAGGGCTTGATAGATAAAGGAACTTCATTAGGTTAGGGTCTGTAGAGTAGGCATTTGATTGAGAGATTCAATTGTAATGGTAAATAACACTTCTTTTTCGGAGATTCATAGTAGCTCTTTGGTCTCGAGAATAATATGATTGGCGAGTCTAATAGACCACAAAGAATTGGTGAGTGTGAGGACATACATATTTAGGCAAATTTGATTCCCGGATGAACACCTCATCAACTTGGTCTAGGGATTTTTCTTGGCTCCAACAATGGAGCTTAAGAAGGTTAAAATGCATCACCGGGTACCTTAATTTTGAAATCTATATCTCCCGGGGGAATATGCTCACATCTACAATAGGAGGCTATAAAGGTTGATGCAATAGTGCCTTTGGAAGCCATAGATTTTTTTGATTTATCAATTTAAACACTTTTGACCTTTAAAACACGATTTGGGTCTGGAAACACTTATGTAAGTTTAAGCAGTTTACAAAGGATTTTAGATATGGCGAGGGGTTTTTATCTTTGTACGAAAGGGATACTTTTTGATCAATTTGACTCAAACTATTTTTTACGTATCAAAAAGAGTAATTTTTCTTGACCTTATAGTCTCAACGCAGATGATATCAAGGATTTACATTGGAATTTTCGCAGATAAAACAATCTTAAAACCTTACTTTTTTATGCGAGGGATACTTGCAGTACTGCGTAGAAAAAGGTTTTGAAGGTATCGAGATAGCTTTCTCGAGATGCTCGTAGATGGTCGAAATTCAATCAAATTTTGTTCTAAAAGCGAGTCAAGGCTTTTCGAAACTATGGAAAATGCTCAGGGTTTATAGAAACAATTAATTTATGAGGCAAAGGGGTATTATTTAGGCATACGGAGCTTCTAAAGGATTCAATGAGCATAAAACTCTTTTAGAATGATGGATGAGTTTTCTTTCTAAGAAGAATACTTGTAAAATTTGGAATTTTCTTGTGAAGAAGGGTTTCTAGGGGTTGGAAATCTTTTAGAAGTGTTTTTTGATATTTATATGCAATTTGATGAGCTACTGCGAGTGATTGTTGCGGTCAAAGTCGGTGATTTACTGTTTATGTGCTAAAACAGGAGTCGAAATGGTCTAATATCGGTCTCGAATGCTCTTATGTGCGAGAAAATGGTAAAAAAAGGGCTCAAATGAATGTATTCGGGCATTTTATAACGAATTTCGAGTATGAACAGTGAACACATTTAATGTTGATCAATTAAAAAAATGGGTAAGCGGTTTAGGTGCGAGGGAGGGAAAACGAGTCAAGTGGTTTGATGGTTAAAAAATGGCAATGGGATTGGAAGGATCGATGCAGTCCAACGGAATTGGGACGTGTGGAGGTGAGAGAAAACCTTTAAAGCCGCTTTCATCGCAAGGTTTGGATTCGTGTATCGGTCAGTGCAATGAAATATGCGATGAGGGTTTGTCACCGTTGGATCCGGTGGAAAAGGAGTGAACGATTGAGATCATGTGATGAAGCGTGAGGTTGAAAGGCATGGGGCTTGGGATTTCTATACGACGGGATGTTTATAAAATGTATTTAAACATAAGTTTAATACATAGTTTGAAATTAAATATGATAGGCGGGTTTAATGTTTTATATACCCAATGTAATTCTTATAAGTGTAATATTAACATTGGCGGGGTTAATATATAATAGGAATATTTTTAACCTATGGGAGCGGGAATATATATCATGTGGGGAAATAAACTATAGGTTAAAATTAAAAATATGGGTGGGAATTAATAATAAAAGGAATTAATATAATATGGGGGTGAAATATGAATAAAGGTTTTAATATATAAAGTTAATGTGTTAATAATGAATGAGATGAGGGAGATGAAATACATTATGCCTTTAGTGTAAAAACATCATATGAGACGAATTTCATTCTTGTGGGTCCCATCATAATAATTTTGTATTTGAACTTAGGATAAGTGTTTTTTGGGTATTTTACGGATATTTTTGGGGTAAAAGGGGAATTAGTTAAAGGGTTTTACTTTTCTTAAGTATAATGAGTTTTACACTTAGGGAAAAAAGGGGATTTTTGTAAGTGAAATGAATGATGATGGGAAAAGGAAAAATGAAGGGAAAGGATGAAAATAGTGGGGATGAAGTATTTTTACAAGGGAATGAATTTTGAAGGAAGTTAGTGATTGATTTGATCAATTTATGCTTATCCATGATTGTAAGCTGCTTTTGCCTACCCATATGCTACCCTAACATTTTTCTTCATTTACTTGTGTGCATTTGAGCTTGCAAACCCTTGTTCATTTTTCTTTTAAAACAAAAAACTAACTATCTCTATCCTTATTTATTCCAAAGGGCTCATTGTAATATTCCTATTTTAATAGGAATATTCAATTTCATTTTGTTTTCTTTGTTCAAAGAATGATTATGTAAAGGAGGATTAAAAAACTCCTAATAAAAGAATAAATACATGCTCTGAGCATGAGAGAAAATCGAGTCTGTCTTAATAAGATCCACTTGTGTGTGAAATAGGATTGAGCCATTTGGCAGGTCAATAGGACCAAATCACAACACGGTCCGGATGCATTGAACCTCTTTGGATGATCCAACGGAGTTCTAGAAGGAGGTCCTCCATGTGAAAAGGAGTTAAATGAATGAAGGTGGTTTAGGGTTTTGGCAATCTCTCATCTTATAAAAGGAAGGGGAAGGCAACATGTTGAGGTTGTTGATGATTTTTATTTCTGAATTGCTATCTATTTAGACAAACATCTTTCTTTGCCTTTAGCCTAGATTGCATTGGAATTTCACGTTTAGGAGTTCCATCTCTCTCCCTATTGAGGAGCTCTTGGGAGAGCTTGTATTTCTTGTCCACTACCAGGTTGAAGAACAAGCTTCTACTTCCAACGCAATGCAGATCCGGTGAGGGTTTGCTTGTAGTCGCGCAACAAGTGGAATATCGATACTGCTCGGATCTAGCTTGTATTGGAGCCTCTTCTCGGTGAATGTGTCTTTTAACCTCTGGAAGAGTGCATTCATTGGTTGAGCTTTAGTTTTTGATCTTGGCATCGGGACAAAGTATTCTACATCATAATCTGCGTAGTTCCTTGGAAGAGTATCTGTGTCCTTCTTGCAAAGCGAGTTGCGAGAGGGTTTTCGAAATTCTCTGAGGGAGAGATATCTAATGGAAAGGATCCTTCCTTTCACTAAGGTGATCCATGGATTGGCGACCAATCCATGTAACCTTCAGATATGATCTATTATTGCTGTATATCTTGCATAATTTCTGACACTACTGCAGAAATGTGACTTGGATCTCGGATCTACTCCATGTGGCTCATCATTTACCAAGATCCCCAAGGGAGTGTAAATAAGGGCCTCTTTGGCTTATAGATATGTAATAGATCTATTTTTTTGCATATGTAATCTGTTATAGATCTAAGATACAATAAAACACTTGCTTCAGCCCTTTGAAAATTATCTTTGTCAAGCTCTTTCAATCTTAATACATTGTGCAACACCTCTATTTTGAGGGTTTATTCATGTTAAACCTCTTGTTTTTTCTCTTGTACAATGTATGATCCATATCATAGATCTGATTTAGTGATGTTAATATTTATTTTCATCTAATAGCTTCAGAAAATCATGCTACTTAAGCTTCGATAAAATTCCGCATTAGCCAGGCCATGGGGATTGAGCCTTTTTTAGCCCCGTCGAGAGAGGGAGACCCTGTTTAACTTAGTTAGAATAATTTTTTTAAGATGAAATCTGGTATGGGAGTCCCTCATGACCTAAGCTAACATATCCAACCGTCACTTTCCTCTCGTTTTTATGTAAATTTACTGAAAATGACCTTTTTAGGGCTTAAATCACTATTTTTTCCCCACTTTTGGTTGAAGGGATAGATCATTCCCTTGCTGCTGTATATATTACTGATATTAAAGTGTTTATTAAAAAATACCATGTGTTATTAGCCTACCTATACTCCAATACAATGTTTATATATTACTTGCAGTCCCTCATTGGAAATTTATCGAAGCCATACTAGGTGTGGGAGGCTTGTTTGCCTCACCTAGTTTTGGTTTTCGATCTACTCTTGGAATTGGGTCTTATATTATAAGATATAAGGAATCCAAGGGCTGATATTGGTTTCTAGAAGCACACATCCCCGAAAAATGCATTTTTCGGAGCATGTTTCTTGGCCGAGTCCCTTTTGGGATATTACGGTAGGTATCGAGACATGATCTCTACGCTCGGCTGTGAGATAAAACTATCAGAAGACTAAAGAGAAGGAGTAGAATTCAGAATTATGGAAAGGATGAGATTACTCTCATCAGTTTTCAGATCTAAGAAGAGCCTCTCCAAAGAGGGTTAAACAGAGAGAGGCATGTAGTGAGACCTCTAGAAGGTTTCAAGAAGAAGAAGAAGGACCGAGGCACTTCCTATTCTCATAGAGGGAGTGAAGAGAAAGGAGGGCACTTAGAACATGAGATTCTAAGTAGGTACTTGACAGTACAAGTGTCACTCTAGAGCCTTCAAGGAGACTCTAACTTTTCCTCAATTCATCTAGATGAAGGAAGAGAAGAGACCTTGCAGGTAAAAGGGTGATCCGAGAGATTTGAGGGAGAGAAGTCCTCATTATCTCTCGAGGATATTTTCACCAGTACTATGACAACCTTGGAGGAGAAGCCTTCAACACATCGTAGTTAAGGAAGTCAACACTCGTGAAAGAAAGAACTCTTGCAGCCATGCAAGGTGTTCCCAAAGTCCGACAGAAAGCAATAGAGTTGCCTATGCTGTTGTCCAAGAGCGACGGTGAAGAAAGGAGGACATTCCTCATGGGACCATTCAGATGTCAACTTCATTCAGGGAAGCCATGGGGGAAGAGATGTCAAAGGGTAGAAATATTGAGATGAGAAACTCTTTCTCCTCTCTAGATGACACTCTCTCAATGTGCATGCCACATCTCGAAAAGAGAATTCTACTTGCGGTAGATCCAAGGCTTCTCCTGGGTTTTGGAAGATCATGCATGAGGAGAAGGTATTATCGGGAGATCCCATTGGAGGTGCACTTCAACATTTCATGAAGTGTAAAGTTCTTCAAAGGTTGGAGGAGCATGGTGTCCTACCACAGGAGGATACCAAGCCATGGCAAAAATGAGATCCATCACCCACATTGGGATGAGTGGATGGCGATATGGAGCAAGAGGTTTCCAAACCCATTGCGGATCTATGATATAGGCCAGCGAGAAGCATGGTTGTGCGGTTGTTTTTGGGTGAGTGTTGGCCACTGCAAAAATTTCTATTTCTTTTAACTCATGCCTTGAGTCTCAATGATAGGTTGCATAAGAAGAAGGCATGGTTGTTGTGGTTGTTAAGAAGATAGTTTGGACATCATATGTCAAATCTTATGTCCATATATTTTCCTTTGTTTGAGATATATCTCATGGGCTCACCACTGTATTTATGCTTGAGATGTATTTCATGTATGTGCAATGTTTTTGGAGGGAGGATAACGTCCCTATGATGTATGAGGGGAGCTGATTTGTACTATGTTGATGAGGCATCTCACATGTCCATCATTATATTATTGCTCCATGATCTTCATTTTGATAATGCAAGGAGGCAACAAGAGTCCTTGTTTCTAGGGCTATTATTGAGAGAGTATGGGCTGAAATCTCTCCATACTCATCATGATGTTTTTAGAAAGAATGTATGGCACATTGCCTTGATATTTTGATCACATATATGATATATATTGTTATTTACTGCCACATAGTAAATGAGCACTCATGCACAACTAGTACCTTGTTGGAGGGAAACTTTCCACATGACATTCCTCAAGCAGTAGTTGGAAGAGTGTGATGTATCCCTTGGATAGACCATTGTATCATGGGACCATTAGCATTTTTCTGATTTGGATGCCAAATGGTGATGAGGTACCATTCCTTTTGGATGGGATGGTTTGGGCCAGGGACTATTTTCAAACTTGGCCACTCCCTTGATGGGCTAAAGGAGGTTCTTCTACAGCATGATGGGTGCTTCCCTAAAGCACCAAATATACATTTCACCTTCAGCCTTGGTGGAATGATGAGGGAAGAAAGTAAGTGGAATGTAAACCACTTACCACATCTAGATCTAAAGTAGGGAGGAGATGACCCCTGCACCGATTTCTATTGGGTGAGTGTGGGTACCACCCAAGGTTTTTGATTTTCTTGTCTCATGCCTTGTATCTCAAGGAAAGAATGCATAAGGAGGCATGGTTGCTTTGGTTGGACAAGAAGAAAGTATGGGCACCCCATGATGAATTCCATGTCCATACATTTAATTATGTCTATGATGTATGTACATGTATTTATGTTTAGAATGGATATCATAAGCATGTATGTACTTTGGGTTGAGAGAAAATGTAACCTTCTCTTGAGTTGGTATGAGGGAGCTTGTTTATATCATGATGTTAATAATGCTCCAATATTTGTTATGAACATGAGGGGAGGCATGACACATTGTGTGGATGTGTCCATTGGGAATGCAATATCTCGTGTTTATTTGTACTTCAAGAAGAGGATATGGCCTTATAGGAATATTTCCTTCTATACTATGTTTCTTTATGGAAAGGGTCATGTATTGGGCTTATGTCATGAGGAAAGATCTCTCACAAGGGAGCTCTTGGAGCAAGGAATGTGTTGTTGGAATCATGATAAGCCAACACCTATTCTCCTCCATCATTTCCAAGCTTTGAAGAAGCTTATTTCAGCAAGGAGGTGGTGGGATGACCACTTATTACACCATGATTTGAGGCAGCAAAGTGATGAACAATGGTGGTCTCAAGGGAGAGACTATTGTCACCATCCAATATATCATATGACACTTAGTCCATATTTCCTTTGGAGCACATATGGTGAAGATACTCTATTCACTATATGCATGGAAGATTGGGAAATAAGGCTCACTATGATCCATGAAGGGAATCATGAAGTTCCAAGTTTCTTTTGGCTTCATGAGGACTATCTTGTTGCAGCCCAGGATCATCAGCTCCATATGTATCATAAATGGAGGGAGAGACAACATGATTTGAGTATTATTATCTCTCATTTCCATCCATGGAGCCCCTACACATTGCTTATGGGGGGATTGGTGACTATTTCTTTGAGCTATCAAGGATGGCTCACTCTGTTTGGATGATAGCATGGAGATTGGAGTTTCTCATGGGGGTTGAAGTGCCCAATGTTTACCATATCTCATGCCTTGAAGGGACCGATGAACAACGTATGATTATTTTATGTATCTCCAACTACTTCATGATGACAGCTATTTGGTTCATCCACCAAAGGCAGACTTGAATTCTTGGGAGGAGAAAGCTCCATTGGAGATTTTTCAAAGTCCTTGTGAGTTGCTTGAGGACAAGCAACATTTTGGAGGGGAGGACTGTAATATTCCTATTTTAATAGGAATATTCAATTTCATTTTGTTTTCTTTGTTCAAAGAATAAAATGTAAAGGAGGACATGTAAACTCCTGAAAACATCAAAATAAATCAATGCCCAATGTGAACAGAGGCAAATCAGGGATGTCTTAATAAAATTCACTTGTGTGTGAAACATGATTGAGCCATTCGACTGGGTCAACAGGACCAAATCACAACATAGTCCAGATGCATTGAACCTCTTGGATGATCATCACAGTTCTAAAAGGAGGTCTTCCATGTGAAAAGGGTTAAATGAATGAAGGTGATTTAGGGTTTTGAAAACCCTAATCTTATAAAAGGAAGGAGAGGGTAGCCTAAGGGGGTTGTTTATTCTTATCTAATTTTAGAGGATTGTGTCTGCTTAGACCAATCCAAATTCTCTTGGCTGTTTAGCAGAGAGTTGTGAGGGTTTCCTGTTTATGAATTCCCTTCCTCTTCATTGAGTAGCTCTTGGAGGAGATTTGTCCTGATTTTTCCACTATCTGGTTGGAGACCAAGCTTCTAATTCCAACTGCAACATAGATCTAGTGAGGGTTTTCTTGCTTTTGTAAGCTGCAGCAAGTGGAACACTAGATCTGTTCAGATCTAGCTTGTATTGGAGCCTCTTCTTAGTGAGTGTGTCTTTTAACCTCCTGGAAGAGTGCATCCATCGGTTGAGATTCATTTTGCATCTTGGCATCAGGCCAAAGTATTCTACATCAACATCTACATAGTTCCTTGAAGAGACTGCGTCCTCTTTGCAAAGCAGAGTTGTAGAGGGTTTGGAAATTCTCCTAGAGGAGAGATCTATAGTGAAAAGGATCCTTCCTTTCACTGAGGTGATCCATGAATTGGAAAACCAATCCATGTACCCTTCAGATCTAATATATTACTGTTGGATATACTGCATAATTCCTGAATACTGATGCAAAATTGTGACTTAGATCTCAGATCTACTCACTGTGATTCATTAGTTGCTGAGATCCCTAAGGGGAGTGTAAATAAGGACCTCTTTGGATTACAAATATGTAATAGATCTATTATTTTTCATATGGATTTTCTTTGAATCTGAGATATAATAAAACACTGCTTCAACCCTCTGAAAATTACACTGTCAATCTCTTTATTCTTAATACATTGTGCAACACCTCTATTTTGAGGGTTTATTCATGTTAAAACTTTTTTTTCTCATGTACATTGTATGATCCATATAATAGACCTGACTTAATGATGTTTATAACATATTTCATCTAATAGCTTCAAAAAATCACGTTGCTTAAGCTTCAGTAAATTTTGCATTAGCTAAGCCATGGGGATTGAGCCTTTTCTAGCTATGTCGGGAGTGGGAGACCTATTTAACTTAGCTATAATGATTTGGTATAGGAGTCCCATATGACCTAAGCTAACAGATACAACCTTCACTTTCCTTTTTTTTTACGCATATTAATGAAAATAACCTTTTTAGGTCTTAAATCATTGTCTTTCCCCACTTTTGGTTGAAGGGATAGATCACTTTCCTTTATGATGCATATATTACTGATATTAAAGTGTTTATTAACATTTACCATGCATTATTAGCCTGCTACTACTCCAATACAGTGTTTATATATTGATGCAGTCCTTCATTGGACATTTATCAAGCCATACTTGGTATGGGAGGCCTGTTTGCCTCACCTAGTTTGTTTGGTTTCTAATATCCTCTTGGAATTGGGTCTTATATTATCATATCTAAGGAATCCAAGGGCTGATATTGGTTTCTGAAGCACACATCCCTAAAAAATGCGTTTTTCAGGCCTGTTTTACTGAGCAATCCCTTTGGGGATATTACAAATTGATATAGCATTTGAATCATTTTCCTAAGGACTAGGTTTTTATGGTCAAGAAATGAAATATCTGGAATAGAAGGCTTGTCAATAATGTCTCTACAGTTTTGAAAATAAATTTTTGGTATGCTTGTACAATTTTCAATTCTTAAATGGTAAATGGATAATCTAGGGTTTGTAAACCCTATAAAAGGTTTGAATTAAGACCCTAGGAATTAAACCCTAAATAATAATTTTCACTGTAAGAAGAATATCTAGTGCTTGAAAAATTACAGGAATATCATGGTTATATGGGAACAATGTTGGTAAACATGTCCAACATTAAGAAGAAACTAACCCTCTTTAAAACATAATTACTCTACATCTCCTCGATTACTATTATTGCTACTATCTTTATACTTAGCGTGTTTTTCTTCTTTCATATTATTCTAATAAATGTTGCAAGAAAGGCCACAATCTATCTAAGCTTGATTAACGAATGGAAGAATTGGAAGAACATGGAAACACATGAAGTTTTAAAAGGAGAACAAATAATTCGATTAAATGGCACAACAAAACAAGAAGTTTAGCTACCTAAATGATCCGAATGGGAAATGGCATCAACTCATGGTATTCATCTACCCATGTTATCCGTTCACCCATGGAATTTACCCATGGTATTGTAAATGGCATCGACCCATGGTATTCATCCACCCATGATATTTATTCACCCATGGTATTATAAGTGACCCATGGTATGTATCCACCCATAGTATTCATCCACACATGGGATTTACCCATGGTATTGTAAGTGGTATCTACCCATGGTATTGGCCCATGGTATCCAAATATGGTATTGTATCTCAAAAAATGCTATAAATAACAAGCCTCACTTTGTAAAAGGACATATTTTCTGCCAGAATGTAGCTTCTACAGTTATTCTCTATTTTAATAAAACAAGTTTCTTTGTGGTTTTATTTTCTTTGTGTTCTCTCTTTTTTCTGGAATTCTAATTTTGCAGATCTTGTGAAATCTATTTCAACTTTTTAGATCTTGGGGGCCTCCCCCCCAATATCTGGATCACTGGCATCAGATTCGGGTTACGTCTCCATGGGAATGAGGGTTTAAAGCATATTTTAGTGTCAATTTTTGGCAGCAATCTTCAGCGAACTCAATGAATTTCTTGGGCGGCGAGTTTTCAGATCATATCTGAAAATTTTGGTGAAAAATTTACCTAAAAAAAGACCAGATCTGGATTCCTTGTGAAAAAATACTCAAATTCAAAAAACAAATCTTCCAAATTGGAGTTCTAATGAGGGAGATATCGCTGATTCAAAATCAGCAATGTTGAAGCAATTTTTCTGACGACAATTCATGAGCAGCAGCTCTCCTATCATTTTTTGCAATTTTCAGTGAAATTTTTTAGAAGAATGGATATAGATCTGAGCTCCTCTTGAAAAATCACCCAAGTTAAAAAAAAAATCAGTCGAATCAGAGTCCGGATGTGGGAGTTATTGTTGATTTAAAATCAACTATTTTTTCAGAAATTTTGTGACGGCGAAACAGTTTCAGCGCGAATCTGCGGGTCTAGAGTCTCTAGATAGTGGTTTCAAACACATGAGAAGATGCAAAATGATCATTCGATTTCCAAAAATAGGTTATAATAAATATTCTGAGTTATATTGACCGAGTTATGCTCATTTTAAATCTAGAGCAGCATTCAGAGCGGGTTCCCTTTGGAGACGTGCCCTCCCACCCCGCTTTAATGGGCACCTGCTTCACATTCATCAGTTTCATCATAGCAGTGTTTGGCTTGGGTTATTTGGAGACGTGCCCTCCCACCCAAAGCTATGTAGGCACATGCTACTTCATCAACAATTAGCATCACAGTTATGGGTCAACCGCACAAAATATTTTTCATCGAAGTCCATTTACTAGGCCGCACACTATTAGTCACATAGTTGGTCACAAGCATTACATGGTATCCCTATCCTCAGATCTTCATTTTTCATGGTTTTGGTTCATCCACAAACCCACACTTCTTCGAAGTCCATTTTCTAGGCCGCACACTGTCAATATCACAGTTGGTCACAAGCATTACAGGGTATCTCTATCCTCGGATCTTCGTTCATCACGGTTATGGGTTAAATACACAAAACCCTTCTCTTCAATGGCTCTTCATATTCAAAAAAGGCTTCTCATGAGGGAACTTCACGCAATGGGGACCATTGCTTCTTAAGGAGGGAGGAATGATCCGAATGGAAAATGGCATCAACTCATGGTATTCATCTACCCATGTTATCTGTCCACCCATGGAATTTACCCATGGTATTGTAAATGGCATCGAACCATGGTATTCATCCACCCATGATATTTATTCACCCATGGTATTATAAGTGACCCATGGTATGTATCCACCCATGGTATTCATCCACACATGGGATTTACCCATGGTATTGTAAGTGGTATCTACCCATGGTATTGGCCCATGGTATCCACCTATGGTATTGTATCTCAAAAAAGGCTATAAATAACAAGCCTCGCTTTGTAAAAGGACAGATTGTCCACCAAAATGTAGCTTCTACAGTTATTCTCTATTTTAATAAAACAAGTTTCTTTGTGGTTTTATTTTCTTTGTGTTCTCTCTTTTTTCTGGCATTTTAATTTTGCAGATCTTGTTAAATCTATTTCAACTTTTTAGATCTTGGGGGCCTCCCCCCCAAGATTTGGATCACTGAAAGAGGGAGCTCTGATTGGATTAGGGACACATTAATTGGGTTGAAAATATTGATGTTGATACTACTGATAATTGGAAGTTGATATGATTTATTAGAAGAACATGAAGATAAACTTTGTTGTAATTTTAAGGAAGAAGATGTGAATACTTATGAATAATTTTGGCTCCATAAGGCATTTGATGAACTATTCGATGACACATTTTATTTTATATATATATATTGTCAAAAAACCAAGAAGATCGAAGTGCTTTATAATTCAAGAGTATGATGCAAATAGGAATTGAGAAGCTACAACAGATCTCCACAAAAGAAAAGGTAGTTTATGCATTAATGAGTATTTTTTAGACATGCTTAGGCTTGTGGTTCTTATCCTTGTTTGATAGAGAGTGAAGGTGGATGTTGTATTCTCTATGTTCCATGCATTATGGCCAGGACTAACATTCGTAATCCTAGTGAAGGAACAGGTAAGGAGAATAGCAGATTGGATAAGCATCTGGGACCGATATTATTTGAGGATTTGTATCCATTATAAGAATAGTCATGTGAGGACATACTTGTTGAACTATTAGATGGGGTATGTGCTTAATGAGTGGTGGTGTCCAAATTTCTGCCTCATGACATTGTGCTCTGATTTAGTGGAGAGATAGATCTTGTTATTGAAGGCCTTGCTATTTTTTAAAATGCTAGTTATGATAATACTTATCAATATGAATCCCTTCTTATGAGAATATTTCAACTTGAGAGCATCATGTTGTGTCATTATGAATACCTCCCTAGTTAAGAGAGAGTGTTGGAAATGTAACTAGTGTCGGTCTTCATAATGTAATTTAAATTTACTATTGATGTATTTATTATATAAATGTATTATATTCATTATTATTATTTTAGTTCTAGTGAAAGAATTTTTTTCATGCTTATAAGGTAAATTGAGTCAAAAAGAAAATGTATTATGAGTCAAAGAAATGTAATTGACTGAAAGTCCCATTTCGACTTGTTGTAAGAAAAAGGAAAAAATATTTTATTTGAGTCAAAGAGTCAAAATGTCATCCACCATACCAAGTCAGGCCTCCTTGATTAATTCAGCCTAGAGAGGAATATATTCAACCTCTTGTACATGTATAAATACAAGGCAGTTCGACCTCAATCATTCACTAAGTTATTCACATCAATTTCTATGCAAGATGAAAAAGAAAACCAACTGAAGTCAAAGGAAAGAGAGTAAAATCACTATTCACACATGTGATATTTCCTAAGGAAAATTATTTGCCACTATAGGCCCGAAATTTCTGGGGCCAAAATTTCAGGAGATGACCAAATTTTAGAGATTTGACTAGCATTGAATTTTGCTAACTATGACTTGTTGGAGATGGTTTGGAGGAGGGATGACTTGTGGCGATATTGGTTTTGTGTATTGGATACAACAATTTGATCTAATTCTATAAGAAGAGAATTTCTTGGGATTTCCCCCTTGTGGGGTTTTTCCCTAGCTTGAAGCCTAATTTCTTGTGTCCTTTACCTCTTTGTGATCTTCATTTTTTGTAATTTTTTGGTAATTACTTGATGAAGGGAATATAAATTTAATATGAAGACAACAAACCTTCAAAATTGATTATGAAGTTAAGATAATTCAACCCTAATCTACTAGAATCTTGATTTTTCAACATGGTATCAGAGCTAAGGAGAAGGGAAGGCAAATTTAAGATCACATATTGTTGCCTTATTTAAAGACTCCATTACAACAATTATACTTGACTATATCATTGCAGCATTTACATCTCTTTCTATAAAGGTTAAAGAATAAGACTTGAAGCAACAGTTGTTACTCACTTTTGAAGAAGATCAATGTAGCAACTATGTCTCTCTTTTTACTTTATAGAAGGCTTTTGTTCTCACTCACTCTTCAACACATCAGTATTTTTAAAGACACGCTTACGAAAAATTCTCTTCTTTTACAAGTAAGTACTTCACTAGAATATATGTCTCATCCTCCTAGAAAAGTAGCATTGATCAAAATCCGAAACACATATCCTGTTAAAAATGGTACCAAGAAATATTTTAATTTAATTTTCCCTTGAATTAAATTAGAAGAAAATTGTAATTCCACATCTCATGACAACTTGTACAAGTTAACTAAGTTAGTTTGACTTAGTTGGTTTATTTAATTCAAGTTGAGGGTATAACTTGAGTCATGTAGAGTGGCCCCTACTTCTTAGGAGCCCTCATAGAGCTTATTTTGATTTTTGATTAATTAATTCAGTTTATTTGAGTTAAATTCAGTTTAACTAGTTCCAACTGTTGGAGGAACTAGTTGAAGGTCAAGTAGTGGGGTGTGCACTTCATGATCAACCATTTAACTGATAAATTGGCCATAGATAACTTATGCATGTGTGATTTGATATTTTTTGGCTCAGTTGGGCTAGACCTAGGTTCAACTTGTAATTTGCACCAACAAAACCCTCAGACACCGACCCTTTCGGCAATGAACTGCAATCAGATCGCAGTCTCACTTGAGGTGGCTATTGGTGGTTGCAGAACCAGGTTTTTGCTGCCTTGAGGGACTGCACGAGGTGGCTTTACTTCACTTCTCTGCACTTAACCAATATTCTAACATTTATATTATTATTGCACAGTATAGATTAATCAATTAGATTGCATCATTCAGATAAACATAAGCACATTACATAATAAGACAAATTGCGTTATCATTACTTCGCATAAATAGATAGAAATCAAACACAACACATGTAAACATAGAATATGAAAAAATTCTTCTTCTTCATTAATATGGATATGTTCAATGCATACAACTTCTTTAACCTACGCACACAGCTGTAGGTGGTCTGTGCACATAGCTGCATACTCTTCAAGTTCTTCGCGCACCCAGCTGCAGAGCCTTCCCTTAAGGCCCAAGATAGACTAAAGACAGAAAATACAATGACCTTTGTTCATCGACTATCCATATTATGTTATTTTATGACTTTGACACAACATTACATTACCATATATATCTTTACATCATTACAAAACCATGGTCCATATACCATGGGCTCCGACAACACAAATAGCTAAAACCCGAAACCCATTACAAAATGATGGTCTTTGACCCACCCCGAAGCCCCTAAACACCACGTGGTAGATATAGCTTCATGGTACCACACACTCCACTCCTCAAGATGCAAATTGTTTGACCAAAAATGGACCAATTTTGGCTACACCTAACAAGCCCCCAACACTCACATGTGACTCATCTCGAGTCACTCATCTAGTACGCCCCAAATATTTGTTGCTATGTTTTTGTAGGCCTCATTGTAGGGTTGAAGAATCTCTGCAATCTTCTTTTCTTCTTGGCACACTTCTTTGAGCAACTTCTTTGTTGTTGGCCCGATTGTCTTCTATGACACTTCTTTCTACCTTTGTCACAACTCCTTGAGCTTTCCATCTACTATTTGTGAGAGCTAAATGGCCTCATCCTACCATGGTTGAGTCCTCATTGTTATAAGTTTCTCTTTTCTCCAAAGATATTTGATTTTTTTCTGAAGATTCTTTCCTTCTGTTATCCTAGCGAGCCTCTACGAGAATGCTAAGGTCCTCACAGTTGCCCGAATTTTGTCTAATTTCTTCTGCTTCATTTGTATATCTTCTTAAATTTTCTAAATGTTTGGTTACTCCTATAGTGAGGTCCAAATCTCCATAGTATTATCCAACAATTTTCCACACTACACCACTGTGTTGGAGATTCATTTTAGTGTGCTTTTGAGATCCACTTCCCTCTGCTCACGCACCTCCAGTGGCATGATTGGTTGCAACCTTAGTTGCAGCTCAGTAATTTGTACCTCATATTCAAACATCAACTTCTCAATCTAGTCCTTTTAATATATGATTGTGAGGGTAAGCTTCACAACCTTTTATTTTGGTGGCTCTTCTACGTGGACCGTAACGTCCAGAACTTTACTACAATTCTTCCCAATGCCTTGTTCTATTTGTTGTTGTTGTTGGTGCACCTCATCTCGTTTTTTGATCTAGATCCCAATGATGCACTACGCGGCTAAAGAAACTATGGCCGCGTGGACTTCATTTACTCTTTATTTCCTCACAATATTTCCTGCTAGAATGTGCATGACGAAGCACACCCCTAGGTCGTTAATAGAGTTTATGTCATAACCTCTCAACTTCTTTATTAGCCCATAATTCTTTTTCATATTCTCTAAGACTGACTTATCTTGAATTTTGCCAACAAATTCTTCATCGGGGTCCTTTCCCTGGTATGGTAGCACAATGATCCATATGATCAACATCTCATCAATTAGAATCTTCATCCCTAGCCATAGGCATCTGTCATGTACTAGCGCCAGCAATTTTTGAATACAGGTTGTGTTCGGATTACTTCGACCAAAATGGGGTACATTCAGCATGTCCAGTAATCCTAATTTGTGCAGTCCTTTAGCCCACCATAGTGGCTCCAATCTAGTCACTTTACTCTCCAGGTAGTAAACACTTTGCAGGTATCGACTTGGCGCAAATTGTGGGTACTTTCTAATGTCGTTGAAATCCCAATTTTCCATTTTTAGCTACGTGATTTTCCCCAACACTTCTCCTTCAAATGAGACCTTCTCTGGAAAAAACAATGTGAAGGTGTCAAACTTCACATCTTTAGGACCCTTAACCATCTTAGAACCCAGCTTCATTGGTGGAAAATATGGTGGCAACACAGAGGGGATTTATACACCCTTTGTCTCTATTTCTGGTATCTCAGTTTCTTCCTCATTGTCATGGATCTCCACCAGTTTCTTCCCCTACTATCCAGGTTACTTGTCCTGCTAATTCTTCATGTATTTCTCCTTGAATAATTTCTTCCATGGTGATTTCCTGACTCCAAAGGTCGTAGCTAGCCACTTTTCCTATTTTTTCTTCTATCTTCTTTTGTGGTTGTTTGCTTACACGGTGACCTCGGGTCCGTTACACTCGATGCTGTATCTTCCATGGTTAATTATAGACATTTCCTTACAAATTCTCTGGAAATCTCTTCAAAACTCCTCTCAGACATACAACAAGATTCTCGTTCTCACTTGGTCTCAAATTCACAATTTGAATTCCTCAGAGTGCAAAGTGTAAAATGTGGAGTAGGACAGATATTTTATAACAAATTTGAATTTCAAACCTCACGATATCTTAGATCTTGTTCATTTAATGTAGATATGGTGCTAGATATGACCAGTTTTGCTTCATAAATGTGATTCTCCCACACCTTTTAAAGGAAACTTACTTTTAACGACAACTTTTTCCTTCCAATGGTAATACTTTTTGGAAAACTTCGACGCATCCCCTTTTATGTTGCAGTAACCCTTCCTTCATCATTGATTGTTTAGACTTCAACATACTCCTGAATATCATGTAGCAATCTTCCTTTGGCATGGTTCTTTTGTACTTTTCCATACTCTTGACAATCGTGTAGTGACCTTCCTTCGACAAATTCCCACTGCGCAGAGTATTTTATAGTCTAGTGCCCACTTTCAACTGTAGGTGGCACTAAGAATTTCCCCTTTCATTTTTTTCACTTCGAAGCTCCAGGGATAGATTTTTCCCTGTATATCTTCAATATAATACCATTCATTCACCCTGGAATCAACTAATCATCTAAATTCGTGAGCTGAGCTACGCCACCATCAGAGGCGTGCTTGATGATATATGGTCCCAACCAATGTGTTTTTAAATTCCTTGGGAACTTCATGAATTTTCTATCATACAATAGGACAAGATCTCTTTCTTTTAATGTCTTTTACTTGATGTGCCTGTTATTCTAGGATTTCTCCCTTGATTTATGCACTTGCTGATGAAAACTTGCTATAAACCTATCTTCTTCAAAAGTAAGAAATTATTCCATCCTTTCTTCCATTATGTTGGATTCTACCATGTTTGTGAATAATGCAATTATTAAAATTGGCACAATGTACTCCATAAGCATGACTGCTTCTTGTCCACATACCAACCTAAAAGGCATTTGTCATGTCAATTTCTTGCATGTTGTCTTGTATGCCAATAACATTATTGGAAGTCTTAAATCCAAGTCATTTATGTTCACATTGCATGCTTTTGTGAGTGAATTATCCAGAATCTTATTGAAGGCTTCGAATGTACCATTCGCTTATGGATGATATGGTGTACTCTTCTGATGGTACACTTGAAATTTTCAATCACTGCCTCAATAGTCATATGCAAGAAATTTGAACCCCTGTCACTCATCAATATCTTTGGACACCCAAATATAGGCAGAATATACTCAAATATGAACTTTTCAGTGGTGTTTACACTGTAATCCTTCACTGGATTTTCCACATACAACCTCGTCAAATAATTGGTTGTAGTGATTATGTATCTTGCGTCATTCTTATTTCTTGGTGAGTTAATAGGTCCAAGAAATTCAATAGCCCATTTGTCAAATGCTTGCAACGTCACTTGTGGATTTAATGGAGTTTTGTCTCATCTAGATGGATTTCTGATTATTTTCCTTGCATCACATGCTCGATAAAAATCCATTGCATCCTTATTCACTGTAGGCCACCATAACCCAGGTATTAAGATTTTATGTGTAGTGATATTCCTGCATAATGTCCTCCTGCAACTCCTCCATGAGCTTCTGCACAAATACTCTGTATTTCATGCTTAAGGACATAACTATGCAGTATTTTGTGTGATTCAATTTTGTAAAGTGTCCTACAATCAACAAGAAATCAGCTGCTTTGACTACCAGCTCCTTCTTTTCTAGTGTAGTGTACTTTGTGGGCACCATTCTTGTTGCCAAAAACTAAATAATATCCGTGCAGTGATCATCTACGACCCTAATTGTGAATAACTGCACATCGGGAAAGTTATCCTCAATACTTGTGGTTTCTTCTCCTATCTCTATCCTTGAAAAATGATCAGGCCCAGAATTCAATCTTCCTGGTTTGACTACAACTTCAAAACCTTACTCCTGTGACAACAACAACCATCGACATATTTTTCCTGCTAAAATAGGATTATTCACTAAATACTTCAGCGGGGAGTGATCAATGAACATCTTGAAGTTCTCTCCCAAAAAATAATGTTTGAACTTCTGTAATGCATAGAGCATAGCTAACCCCTCTCTCTCTGTCATGGAATAGTTCTTCTTTGCCTTGGACAGTTTTCTGCTTGTAAAAGCTATTGGGTGTTCAATTTCTCCTACTCCTGATTAAGTCAGTAACATAACCAACACTATGAAAGATGCGATATTTACATGAAATTCATTATTCCAGTCTGGGAAAACCAGTATAGGTGGAGTCACCATTTTCTCCTTTAGTATGTTGATGCTCTTCTAGAATTATTCATCCCGTTGAAAACTGACATATTACTTCAATAACTTCTCTATTGGTGCAGTTATTTGCACATACCCCTTTATAAAATTTTTGTAATATCCAGTGTGTCCAAGTGTCGTGTATAGTTTCCTTACTATCTTAGGTGGATCCAAGTTTACAATGATTGCAATCTTCACAAGGTCTACCATCAATCCCTACATGCAAACCACATGGCCCAATAGTATGCCAAAAGGTACACAAAATATACCTTCTTCACATTCAATGATATTTGTTACTGCCTACATGTATCCAACATCAATCTCAAGCTCACAACATGCTTCTTCAACAATCCAAAGGTTATCCAATCATCGAAGTAAACCTCAAAAAATTTGTGTATATACTCCTTCAAAGTTGCAGTTACAACTCTAGAAAATATGGTAGGGGCATTCTTCATGCCAAAAGGCATCACCATGTACTGATAAGAACCCCATTATGTAGCAAAATATATCTTATGTCTATCCTCTACCGCAATTGTGATCTGATGGTAACTCAAAAATCCATATGTGAAAGAATAGGCCTCTTATCCTTCTACATTGTCCAATACTTCATTTGTAAATGGAGTGGGAAATGGGTCACGCAATCATGCATCATTAAAATTCCTTAGGTCCACATATATTCTAATTTTGTCTTTTTCCTTCTTTTCCTAAACTACCATGGGGCTTACCTATTTAGAATCTTCGACTGGTACAATGATCCTAACTTTGATCATTTTATCTAACTCCACCTTAACTTTTTCCTTGTATTTCAAATTCAATCTATAGGGTCTCTACTTTACTAGCTTCACATCAGGCTTCGGGGGAATCCTCATAACTCCTAGATCCCCTAATATGCCCTTCAATTTATAAAAATTCGTAGGGAAGAGCTCTTGATACTCATGCAACAACTCTGCAATTTTTCTGACTGTCTTCATCCGAATAATCTCCAATCATTGCAAATGTTGGCTATTCTTCTGACCTGATATTCACCTTCTTCATCTTTCCAGGCTTCGTTATTTCAAGGACTTTGGGTTTTGGTCCAGCAAATTTGTGATGTCCTTCTGACTCTGGGATATTAATATTTCATGGATCCTCATCATCCTCTTGTATGGTCACATTATAACATTCCAATACTTGCTCCAACTGCACGGTCCAATTTAGCGTGTCCATGTTAGCGAAGTTGCGTCCTTAAAAAAAGTTTCTCTGACTTTGAGAAGGGATTCATCTATGCACAGACAATCATATTCAAAACTAAATGTTAGTATAAACCTGCCAACCAATTCTATCCAATTCACATTTCCATTTCCTAGTTCTGCCTCAAGACACAAATTCATAGGTATCATTGCTAGTGTGTGAAAAAACACATGCACCCACTCTTGTTCTCGAACTTCTTCCCAAACTAAAGTGAAACAATGAATATGCTCCTGGGGGTCAACCGTGCTATCATATTTCACTTCGATTCTAATGTCTACTTTCCCAAATCTAACCCACGTCATCCTTCGGTATTCTTCCCAACTTACTATATTCTCTTTATGAGTACCCCACCATCTAGCAGGTGTATATCTAAGGGCTATGTCCAAATCTGGGAAAATTTGTTCTTACGATATTTATCTTTCAAATTTTTCAAGAAAAAGAATTACATATCCTATCCCATCATAATAAGGCAGATTACATGCCTCTGAAGTTATGCATCGAAGTGACTTAGTGATTCTAACACATCGTCTGGTAGATATTACATGTACCATGTTCTACCAATTTTCCAGCTCTTCCTCAAAATCTGAAGTATAGGAACAATCATTTTACTAGATTAGTCTTCCATCTGTAGTGGGATTAATCCAACCTTTCTCCTTAGTTGTTATCATTTATTTGTTATCAACATTTGCCTCACAGTATTCATCACGTAAAGGCTCTGTATAGCACACTCCTGCTGATGGGTCTAGAGGAATAATGACCCTCAAATCATCCTTTTCAAACACCATTTGTATCTTCATTAAATTTATTGTTTCCATAGTCTTGAAATCCCAATCCAATCCAAGAAAAGTTGGATATGGGTTTCTATCATCTAAAATTTCAATCACTTCAAAATCTATAACAGTGCGCATTTCTTCAATATCTACTACAACGCAAGTTAACCTTCCCATAGGGATGATCTTTTGTTGGTTGGCCATCCTCAACTGGATCAAAGACCATTTCAACTTTGGTTTTTCCATCCAATCCCAAATTTTCTTAGGTAAAACATTGGCATCGGATCCCAAATCTAGGATTACCTGATCCATATCATATTCCCTGATCTACATAGTTAATCTCATTTCCTTCCTGGTTCTCTTCTTATGTTGATGTAAATTGTTTACTATGAACTGATCACTTTTTAGCACTTCTTTATCAATGCAAGATTCTAGCAACTCCTAGAGTCCTTAAACGACCTTTTGAATTCTCAACAACTTCATGCAAGTCTGTAAGAATGACCTCAAGATACTTGGATCAAATTATTTCAGTTGATTAGTTACTTTACCATTTTTCTTCTTGGGGATTAACTTCTACAATAGTTGCACCTTAGATGTTGAAGCTCTAGGATCCATGAAGCTTCGCTTCACCTCCATGAATGTTTATTTATCCGTCTGAATACTGAACCCAGGGGATTTTTTTGCAGTCTTTAATACCCATGTATCTTCTATCGGATTCTTACCTTCTTCTTTATCATCTCCCGTTGAGACTCCACTCCTTGTTACATTATTGATGCGTGGTTCATCCTACCTTGGTTCAAAAGTCATCATTTGTAGATTTTGTGTGGGCTACTTATTCCCTTTCTCCTACATATTTCACATAAGGGCAACACATTCTACTATCACATGATCCAAAGCTTTGCAATAATTACAGGTGGAATTAGGATTCTGAAAATATCTTTCATATTATCTTGTTTGTCCACAGTTATAACAGATAGTTTAGTCATTCCCTCGACCAGATCCTCCTCCTCGTCTTCAACCTTGTCCTCATCCTTGGAAACCTCCTCAACCAACATGCTGTCCTTGATCCTTGTACATATATCCTTCAGCTTGAATTTTATAGGAATCACTTGTGCATTCCATCATCAAGTCATAACTTCAACATTTTTTCTCATCATGTCTCACTGACTTACAAAAGTTTCAAAACAGCTACCATAGGGTCTTCACATATTTTTTCAATAGATAAAATTGTTCTGGATGATTTTTTCCTCAAGTTCTACATATCTCGCACCACATTCTTGATCATGGATTTAATCGATTAGGTGCTCCACTAGCCAAATAATATCTAAACATTAGACATTTTTCCTTAGAATGGGCTTTACATTTACACTTTATGAACCACACTTTTTTTCTAACTTATGGCCTGACTTCCTTACCTTTCTTGAGATCTTACACTTCCAAGGTTAGATGCACTAGTTGAGTTAGATGTGCTAGGTGAGTCTAAATCTTTTGTACTCTTGGATGAGTATATCCCACCGGCAAAGCTTCCAACTTCTTTGCAATTTCCATAGCTTCGATTTGAGTTGCTATTTTCTGTTGTTGTTGGTGTGAGGGGTCCTGAACTAGGTTGAGTTAGCGTGTAACCAAAAAAAACCTCTTACTATTGGCCCTTTCACCAATGACCTACTTGCGCAGGCCAAAGTCTCACCCAAAGTAGTATGGGGGGGTTTTGGAACTAGGTTTACACACCCTGAGAGAGAATTAAATGAAGTGGGAACCTTCATATTTTCTTTAACACATAGACTGGCTTGTGCACTAGAAACCCTAGGGTAATTATCACAATTTAATCCTGCGCGTGCGCACAGAAGATCTGAAATCCCTTTAACAGTTCTAACAATGTGGTATTCCACCCTTATAGAACTATATATATTCAATTAACATTCGTTTCAACAATAAAGTAGATATGCAACTGATCCAATCATAGAAAATATAACTCATAAACATGAACATAAATCATATGCTGAAACAGATCACAAAATAGATTACAGATGCATTTAGTACTCAGAGTTACCCAAAAAGTTCTTTATTCGTCGAGAGTTCTCAAAACCCTTACAATCCTTCAGATCTACCTGTGCACACAACCAGTGAGGTTTGCTCACAGCTGGACTAAGTTCTTCATGCACACAGCTAGTAGGAGCCTTTCAAACATATACGCTTACACATATTTTCTTAAGAGATCAAAAAATACGTAAACTTCCATCGAAAACTCTCTTATCCGACTCGGTCTAGAATTCTATTTATATCTTAGCATGTGCTCATACTAAGGTCCGCAAACCATGGTTTAAGACTCCTATATTTACCCTTTAGCCCATTACAACTCATGAAGGGACTTTTACCCACCCCAAATCCCCTTGAATGTGCACTTCTTAGTGCACACAACTCAAAACTACAAAAATTACTATTAATTACTCCAAAAATACGATCCTAAGGGACCCTGCTCCAACCATTATGCCAAGGGTAACCTGGTATGTGGCAACAACATAGCTATAAACCATTCCTTATGCTACTCTTTAGAAATGTTAAGGCTCACTTGTCCCATTAACATTTTTAACCTTTGATCCAACTCCCAAACAAATTCATTTGTCATATGTTTGATCTCCTTTAGTTCAGTAATACATTGCAACTATGATTTTGGCTTCTTAAATTCTGAATTTAGCAATTTCTTTGTATCATCCAGTGAAGCAACCTGATGAGTCGTAGAGTACTTTGTGTATCATGTTAGCGCTCTTTCCTATAGCATTTTGAAAATCTGTGCCTTCTTTACATATTCATCAATAATTTGTCTTGCTTTCCATACTACCTCAGCTACAAACCAGAATCGATCAAGATCCCCTTATTTGAGTCCTATAAATATAGGTAGGCCTATGATGTATTGTGCAATTCAAATTGAGGATTTCTATAATTAATAAGGGGGTAATTCCAAAGGAAACAGTGCAAGGAAATAAGGACTTTGACAAGAAAAAAATTAGTTAAGTATTTGCCTCGGCTTGTCTAGGAAGTTGTGAGACATATAGAGATAGTGCAAAGGTTGCTCAGGCATGATCAAAGCATTGTAATCTTCTCATATTTTCTGACGAATGCAATATAAATATAGCAGGGTTTTTAGTTGTGGATTTCCCTAGGAAATCATTGTGTAATCTATTAATTGAATTCTTTCTCTTGTATGCTTCATGATTTCGTGATCGTTTATTGTTTCCGCAATTGGTAGAGTAGATTCAAGTCTATTTTTTTAGAAAATTAAAATTACAAATTTGAATCTACAAGGAATTTCTACATGTTATTGGAGTTTAAATCACTATAGAAGAGAAGAACATGAGTTTTCCTTGCAGGAGGAATTAGTTTTTGCATATCTATTCTCAGGAGCTAGCAACAGGATCACGATGGCAGTCTATGGTCTCAGGCTTGAGTATTCCCTTGAGGGTAGCTCGAATTACATTTCTTGGAAGGCTCGATGGAATAATTCATCGAAGGCAATAGATTGAAGGAATAAATTGATAGAAATTTTCTGAAACCAATAGCAACAGACGAATAGGCTCTAGCAGAATGGAAGAAGAATGTATCCAAGGAAAGTAGGATCTTACTATAAGGAGTTCGAGATCATATTATCTCGAACCTCCATGAGAATGAGACTCCATATGCAATGTGGAATGCCTTAAAAAACTTGTTTCAGAATAGAAGTGACCACAGGAATTTGGAATTGAAGGACAAGCTTCGAAAAACCAAGATGGAAATGGGTGACACAATACCATAGTACTTGAGAAAGTTCACCCAATGTCAAGCTGAGCATTGGAGTTTTTGTGTTACAGTTGTTGAAGATGATTTTTTCAACCTAACACTTCTACACCTTACCAAGAGCTGGCATAGCTACCAGGATTCGGTAAATGGGAGGGAGAAGCTACCAGAGTCAGAGTGTTTGTGGTATGACTTGGTGCAAGAAGAGATAAGGTGGAACACCAGAGATGGATCATCATTTAAGCATGATGATGAGGATAATTGTGCCTTGGCTAGAAAGGAAAATAAATGGAAAGGGAATAAATACCTATCCAAAGGAAATTTTGGTCTGGCAAGCAAGAAGAAGGACTTTTCAAATATTAAATGTTTTCACTGTCATTAACTAAGACACTATGCGGCGAAGTGTCTTCATAAGAAGGTTGGAAAGAAGCCCTTAGGAGGAGTGGAAGGTGAAGCTCTTGCTTCACAATTCTAGTTGGATTTCACCCTCATTGCAAGCATGGTGACATCAATAATGGGTAGTGTGTGGTATCTGGATAATGGAGCCTCATTTCATATGACCATAAATAAAGAATTTTTTAGTGACTTGGAGGAGAAGGACCTTCAAATGCACATCGAGATGGGAGATGATGGAAGGTATAGCATGACCAATATTGTTATTGTTACTTTTCATATGGATTTTGATTCTCCTCTCACATTGAAATATGTCATGTATGTTCTGGGTCTAAAGAATAATTTAATTCCAGTTGATATGTTGGAATACTGTGGCTACGATGTGATATTTAGCAAAAGGAAGGATTTCCTTCGTCACATAGCCACGAGAAAAGTAAAGGAAATTGGGGTTTGGGTGAAGAACCTCTACAAATTTGTTGTAGAAGACTATGATACTTTGAGCACAGAAGAAGAGAAGGTGCAAAGCTGATACATTAGTGAATTATGGCATAGCAGACTTGGCCATTTCTGCCATGGAGATTTGAAGATCATGCAAAATATTTCCACCGGACTTCCCAAGGGTGCACTAGAGTAGCATGATATATGCAAAGGGTGTACATTAGGGAAGTACACCAAATACACCTTTGATGATAAGGACAGTTGAGTGCAAGAAATTCTTGAAAGAGTTCACTCATATGTGTGTGTACCATTCTCGAAAGCCTCCATGGCCAAGTAGAGGTATTATGTGATATTTGTAGATGATTTCTCACTTAAGTGTTGGATATTCTTCATGCAGAAGAAAGACTGGATGTTCTCAATTTTTTTTGAATTTAAAGCACTTGTTGAGAAAGACACAGACAGGAAAGTGAGGACTCTCGGGATTTAATAGCACCCCATAACCCACAGTATTATGGGGGTGTGGAAATGAAGAACAAAAGTATTGTGGGAGTTGCATGAGTAATGTTGCATGATTAGGACCTACCATTGCACTTGTGAGCTCAAGCATGCAACATAGCAGTATATGTGCAGAGCAAGAGTCCTCATTGGATTCTTGGGATGAGTACACCAGAAGAAGATTTTTGAGGTAAGAAACCAGATGTGGCACACTTCAGGATATTCAGTTCTTCGGTTTACTGTCATGCTTCCAAGGATGCAATGAAAAAAATAGAACCAATAGTTGAGTTGACCATATTTGTGAGGTGCATTGATACACCTCACAACTATTGGGTGTACCTACCATCTCATAGGATGAAAATTATTCATAGAGATGTGAAGTTTGATGAAGAGAAGGCCACAAGATTTTCCCTTGATAGGGAGCTTTAGTTTCATGCAGATGAGGAGATTTTATCTCCAAAGGAATAACCTTAGAATGTTTTGGATCATCCAGAAGTAGAGGAGCATAGAGTGGAAGCACCCACTCATGCAAATACATCTAGAGATGGAAGGAAACACACCATGGAGGCTCAAATATTGACGCATGATGCTAGAAATAATGTGGGAGCAACCACATCATAGC
>CM076583.1:822155385-822239744 GCA_034641835.2 Pinus albicaulis
ATTCATATTCAAGTGGGTTAAATAGAGTGTACAAAGCATGCCACTGAATATCACAAAAAAATGAATATTTACAACCAGGTAAATTAAATGGTGAATCTAGAACTTAATGGAACGAGGAGAGTCGTTATGGTGTCAAACATGTGCCATTCAAAAAAGAATTTAAACCAAAAACTAAAAGAATAAAGAGAGGATTATCCTATGGTCTCGTCAACATACTCACATAGCAAGGAATTGAACCTAACACCGTATGGGTAGAATGACGAGGTGAAACGAAAACATTTAAATGCGAAACACTATTATAACTAAATCCAAATTTAATTAATTATTCATATTCAAGGTTATGTATCAGGAACTATGAAAACTCGAAATAAAACAGAGGATTCCAATACATCCCCCAACATCTCATATACACAGATTTCATGCCACGAATCAAATAGGTAGTAGGACTCCAAATCCAAATATGCCATGTAATATATAAACAATGTAGTGCTAAACCGAACCATTCTATGGGTGGGAGACGTACTAAACACATGCCTGAAAGTGTTATGCGAAATATAGATAAACCCAAACTCTCAATGTTGTGATAAGGTGTAAACATTAAAACTAGAATGCGTAAGGAACACTTACCCGGATTGAAGGAAAAGGGGTCATAGGACTTCCCCAACATAAACCAATGATTGTCACCAAAACAGTGTGAGATAAGGGAGAGGTCGTTTCATGGGTAAGTGAAGAAATCATTGTGAGATATGTATTACAAATAATAATGAAATTCACAAATGTAAAACACGAAAAGAAGTTGGAACAAAGGTTACATGAATAATGAATGTCAAGTCTCAAATGCTATGGGTTTACGTGTGAGGCCATGGGGAATGGATGCTCTGAGCAGAACGAAATTTTATAGACACCCAACATGCTAAAGACACAGAGAATCGACTTCGAAGAGGAATTGAGCTTCCATGGCTCTGACAGTTGAGTTTTAGGTTTGAGCTATGGAGGCATGGCTCCCTTAGGCATGACGGTCCTAAAACATACACTGAAAGGTGGAAATGAGGAAGATTATGTTAGGTAAAACCCTTAGGGGTTTCTTAACCATTCTGAGTTGTACATCTAATCACTTTGATCTTAATCGTTCATCTCGAGCATCAACAAGGGTGAAGGCCACCTGAGGGCACATGACCTCTCCCACATGTTTCGCTATCATCAATACATGTCATCATGTAGAGTCATCATGTTAAATGCAAAGTGGTGTTACATAATGGGTGTTAAAGCCTTAGTAGAACCCTATCTGCGTCTCATGTAGGACTAAGCCTGTACAACATATATCATGGTAGGACTATAGGTAATTGACATTAGATTTAAGTAGAGTATAGGTTAGTACATATGAAGGTAATGTATGTAAGGTATGTAGTGGTATGCAAAGGGTATAATATAGGTTAATGTACTCAAAAGTAAGAATATTAGTTAAAGATAAATTGCTCGAGTTAGAGGAGCATTGTAGCCTTATTAGACATGGAGTTCATTTGAAACGTTAAGGAGACCATTAAAATAGAAAAGTACATGACAAAAAAAAATTGGAGACATGAAAAAAAAAACCACCTAAAAGCTTCTAGAAAGTTGCGTAATGTACCACCTTATTAAACTAGTATGAAAATGAGATTTTAATTGTTTTAGAAATCACATAATAGCATAGCTCACAACTATGGTATGACTAACCCCTCCCAACGAAGATTAATTCTTAATGCCTACATTATTTTATTATTTCATTTAAATGATAATTTTTTTTAAAGGTAATTATCAAAAAAGTTATTTATTTTTAAATTAATTTAGTTTTTATTTATAATATTTTCTATTAAACATTATTTACCCTACTCAAATAAAGAACGTCTCACTACTAAGTATAGCATTACACATGGTGCAAAACAGATATTCGTTAGGTAGACAAACTATGAACATCAACACATGATGAATTACGAATGATCCCATTAAAAAAAGGGGTTAGGAAATGCTTGTTTCTGAATCTCTATCAATGTTGGTTTTCATTAATGGTTATGCTCAGATGATGGGGGTGTTGGTGTCTTGAGTAATTTAAAAAATAAAATAGAACCTTATTCAGCCCACATAATGTTGCAAGATACTTTATTTTATTTAATTCAAGTCGTCCCAACAACGATCTTACGTAGGAATATGAGGCCGACAATTTAAGGCGAAAATAAACTATAAATAGAGAAGAAAATGAGCTTAAGCATTCAGGTAGTTATAATCACGGAGAGCGATTCATGATCTTTGTCTGTCAAGAACTTTTCTTCGCCAACAACGGAGTAATTGTGGTATCGAGGGAATCAGGATGGAGGAAGGTAGTTTGTCGACTGCTTGCAGTAACAGACTGATGGCTGATTTTAAGAGGATGAAAGATGAGGCCCCTGCGGGTGTTAGCGGAGCTCCGCGAGAGGGAAATCTGATGATCTGGGACGCCATTATTTTCGGGTACATATACTAGGGTTTCTGCCATTTTTCTCATCAAAAATTAGGTTTTGTTTAGATTTGATCCATGGTGACGAGCTTGAAGTGGTAGTGAATAAAGATGAACCTACAGATTCTAAAGGGCTGGTATCTAAATTAGTGGTAGAAGGCTTAGGGGTATAGGCTAATAAAGCACTCAATTTAGTTGAATGTTGTAAATGATATTCATCTATTTCTTTAATAAAAGTAGTAGTTATGGTATCAAGCTTATCATAAACTTCAAACATATTTTCTTTAGAATCAACTAAAACAGTTTCCTTCTTAGTTTCAATGAATGAAATAAAGTCTGGATCTATTACAGTACTATGTAAGTCACTTTTTGATTTGGTTCTAAATAAATATTATTCAAAATTTAAATCTAATTCTATGTCTTTTAAACTTGATTATTGTTTTGGAAGGGAATTTGCTTTGACTAATGAAAATTTGTTACGTAAATATTATACTCTATTGTTTTTCTTTCTAATTCTGTCATAATTATCTACTATGACAATAGGTTGTGGATTTGGATTTGACCTGGTATAGTAGACTCTTCTGGAAGCCAGAATTACAATTTTTTATGAAAATATACTCACAACTTATTAAAAAAATCTTAAGGTGAAAAGATAATGAAAATATTTCCTTTAAGATCTATTTTTAAAACTGAGGATTGGTTAGTCCCCAGTATGGTCACCAATATGTTATCACTCTAATAATTCTCAAAGTTGTGAGATTTTCTATTTTGTGTTAAATATATGAGAGGTAACCACAAACCTACTTTTAAGCTTTAGGATCTAGCCTTCCTAATGCTCACAGAGGGCTCTCTGTATAAGATTTAACATTGTTTCTTATATCTTATTTTAGGCTAGTTATATGGGGAAAACTGGTTTTGGGGTTTTGATTTTCTTTGGTGGGAAAATCACTCGCTCATATGGATAGCTATAGATCTGTATCCCATTGGGAAAATGGGGTCAATGTGTCAAGAAGTTAGATCATGATCAAGGTCTAAAGGTAAACGTTCACAGGGAAAGATAGCAGAGTCACTTTAGATATTCAAAGGGTGATGACAAAATGATTTTGATCGGGATAAAGATAAATTTAGGGTTCTTAAATCCGGATAAGGAGTGACAAGGCAGATGTCAATCGAAATCAGGGAGAACTTAAGGGTTCCATAGTCTAGATATCAGTAGAAAACATTTAAATGATAATGAGTCAATAACAAAGTTATTTTAAAAAATTTTGAAATAAAAATTCCTAGTTATCATTAAAATTTAGAACACATTCATGAATGGATGGAAAACATTATAAAATTGTCAAGATGACAAGTAAAATACTTCACTGTAGTGTCCCAACACATGAATCTTGTAATATGATGCTTTATTTAATGTTATCCAGTCTGCTGACTTGAACTTGATACAAAAAAAAAACTTAGTTTCAGAATATTAAAACTACAGAAATGTTCAGCAATTAGCCACCCCTAATACTTGAAATAATGAAGTATTTATACAAAAACTAGTACAAAATATCCTATAAGAAACATAGGAATTTTTCTTGGAAAATAAAATATCTTCATGCAAGAAGATAGTGACAACTGCCTAACTAATTGCTAGTTGTCCTATTTATTGAAAAAAATAGCTTACTGTTTGGATGTTGGCTACAGCTAGACAACTGAGGTGTCCCTCACGTTGACAATTTTATCTTCATTATGTTTTGATCTTCACCTTTCATCTGATACACTTTTAACTAATACACTTTGAATAATACACTTTGACTGCCAAAATTATTTAATGATGATGTAAAAAACATCACTACTTGTCTAAAAAATATCAAACTCTGTTTTAATCTTTCATGTTATGTTCTCACTGTAGTTCGATCTTACAGTAATTCTATTAACTTCTCCTAGAACTCAGCTTCTGGAAATTTAATCTTCATTAACCTTCCGAAGTTTTCATCAACTTCAGTGTATTTGGAAAATGTTGGTTTATTGACAAAAAGGTGTTTCACTTCATGCTCCAAGTAAAACAAATTTTCAAGATTCTTATGCAAAAATTTTCATGTTGGGATTCCCTGCCAATTTGATTTTTTTACCTTTTCTTTAGAAAATTCTCTCATATTTTTTTCATAATATTCATGTTTCATCAATTTATCATTGATTACCAGTGGATTAGGAAGGAATTTTTTCCTTAAAATATCAAATTTTATGATGAATCTTGTAATTTCCATTTCCATTTTTTTCCACTTTTCTTCTAATTGGTTGATCAAGTTCTTCTTGGATATTACCTTTCTTACCTCAAGTATGCTCTATGTGATGTTTGTAATTATATTTTCATCCAATTCTTGTTTATTTTTGGAATTAAGTAATTTGATAATTTTCAAGTCCTCTTAAAGTTTTTTACCTATCTCCTCCTTTGTCTTTTGTATTGCTTCTTTTTCTACTTTCAGTAAATCATCTTCTCATAAACTACCTATATTGATGGCCAAGTATCATTGATTGATTCGATGATATTTGACCATAATTGGTTCTTAACATGTGCCATAGATTCTTTCAAAGTCAATTATGTTTCTAATTTCTTTAGTTGTTCATTCAACCTTTTGGCCTTTTTCTCTTCAGTCTTGGCATTAATTTGTGCAAGGTTTTGGCATCTTCCAAATTTTTATCATGTTCTTTTAACCTGTTTATCTCATTGGTTTGTATGGAAATGTCCTGCATTTCCTTTAATAATTTACTGGTTTCATCTGATATTGGGTTGTTGTTGCTGAAGACTCAGTAGTAGAAGTTGTTGATGAAGTTACTGGGACTGTTGTAGCCAATGGAACATTTGGATCTAGTTTTTTTGCCAGTGTAGATGGCACTGCTATTGTAACAATAGGAATTACAATGATAGGGACTTCCTATGCTTTAGTGGATTCCTTTTTTTGGACCATTTTTTCCATCTCAATCTCCATTTCTTTGATCTGAGCTATAAGCTACAAAATAAGACACATCATTTCATCCTTCTGATTAGACTTCTGTAAAATATATTTGACTTGAGGATGCTTAGTGGGAGGCAATTTCAACTTTTTCTTCAGTGCAACAATATCAGTATTATTCTTTTTTATTAGATCCTCTGCAACTTTTATGTTCTGAGGGTCATACCCTACCTCAATCACTAATTCCTCTACTGATTTGATTCTGATATCCTTGGATATGATGATGCTTTTTATAGTTTGAGCTGATCTCTTACATTAATCAAAGTATTTTGAAGCTTCGGTGCACTCATTACTTTAGTAGTCATTATGGAATAAAGCATCTCTCCTGCTTGTTTATCGAATTCTATTTGGTCCAGAGGATGATTATTCTGGACTGGTACTTCAAAATCAACCTTTTAATAATTATATGATGTTTTTGGAGTTGGTACTGTGGGTTGAATCACTGTCATCAACATTTTCTTGTTCTTGTAATCAAAGGCTGAGAGCAGCCTGTTTTATATGTTGGAGGTCATCTTTAAGTACTAATATTATATTTCATTCTTTATTTCTTCATTTTTAGCTTTAATCTCTTTGTACCTTTCCTTCATGTCCATATCCTTTTCTCTAGTCCATTTTGATGATGACACTTATGTACTATGTTGTTTTTTAATCAACTATATATTAGAAGTGGTTGGTTGTTGTTCATTTTCAACTATTGTAGGATGTACAATATCTTTCTCTGGAATCTCTATGTCAATGACCTCAATTGTCTATTTTTCTTTGCTTGCAGGATTAATCTTATGCTTCTTGTTGAATCTAAGCTTAAATTTGGTTTTTGTAGTGGTCTCAGCTGTGTAAGACCCTTCTTCCATATTTATTTTCATACCTCTATCCTCCTGAACTGGAGTCCGCAAAATGTGACTAGTATCACTTTTCTCATCAGCTTCTACTAGTGTATTATGTAACCATTATATTTGGTTTGAGAATTTCTCAATATCAGGATTATTTTCATGAATGTATAGAGTTAATTTACATTTAACTCTCATTTTATTGATTATGCCAAAGGGATCATAATACCAAAGAAAAATAGTACTGAAATTGTTCTCTAACAACTGATTTTCTGCCTCTGAACCTGCTTCTCTATTATTACATATGAATGGACCAACTTGATTTTTCAGTTTGAATTGGGTTTTCTTCTTTTCAACGAAGAAATCTATAGCATCTGCATTTAAAATTTGTCTTATATACTCTAGAGCAAAAAACCCGATGGGAAGGTATTTTGGCAACTTGTAAGGACCGAGGTATGACCCATAAAGTCTAATTTCAGTGTGATTTTGGTATAAATACGAATCACATGTCCTACTTTTTTCAGAAAACTTTAATTTTTTTTAAATTTCATTACTAATCCTAGGCTGCATACTGTTGTTTAGCATATTTACTAATGGATGAATGAAATAATCTGTAAACTCTGCATAAGTAAACTCATTTGACTCCTTTTTTATCAAAGAAGTCCAAAATACAACACATTGTGGATTTTCTTCCACATCAATATTCTAAAGAGTTATAGGAAACTTTTCTGACTGGAAATAAAGGAACATGTGGAAAAGAAATGAAGTATACCAAAAGACACCTTCAGTAGGCAGTTTGACTAGCTGTTAATGGATGTTATCAACAATATACTGGGAAAAATTAAATATGACTGTAGGGGGTTGGGCAGGTACAAAAATTGTCAAGAAACCAAGTACTGATGCATCAACATTTTCACCTGTGTAATATCCAAGGATAAAATATAGCATGGAAATAATGTGTCTAGTTCTTTCTGAGAATTTAGAAGAGGAATAAGGAGGACTGAGCTTAGGGATTTCAAGATATGATGGCATAAAGGTTTGGAAATTTTGAAATCTCTTCGGAAAATCTAAGTCTAAATAGAACTTAGTGAGGCCTTCACTTGATAAAGGCACTTCATTAGGCTCAGGTTGAACTTGAAGGATATCGTTAATGGATTCAACTGTAATGGTAAAAAATACTTCCTTTTCAGAATTCACAATGGCTCTTTGTTCTAGAGAATAATAAGATTGGCATAATCTGATATATTTTGGGCATTGATGGGTGTGAGGAACAACATACTTAGGCAATCTAGATTCCCAAATAAACACATCATTTTCTTTGTCTAAGGATTTCTCTTGGCTCTAGGAGTGGACCTCAGGGAGGTTAAATTCTATCATATGATATGTGATTTTGAAGTCTACATCTTCCAAGGGAGTATGTTCTACATCTACAATAGGGCGTTGTAGAGGGTTGATCACAATAGTGCTTTTGGATTCCATTGCTAGGTTTGATTTATCAATTTAAACATACTTGATCTCTTATACTATGTTTTTAGGCCCGTAAAATAGTATTGTAACATTAAAATATTTACAGAAGGACTTTGAATATAACTGAGGTTATATGTTTGACTGCAAATGGTATAATTATGATCACTCTGACTCAAAACTGTAAATTATGTATAAAAAACCAATTTCCTGACCTTTATAGCCTCAATAAATGATATTAAGGGTTTACAGTGAAATTTTTATGATGAAACAATCCTAAAACATCAAATTTTCTGAAAAGGGGTTTGTTAGTACTATAGAAAAGGCTTTGGATGTCTCAAAGGGATTTTTAAGTCCGCAGATGGCTAAACTCACTCCAAATTTTCTCTAAAATAGGTCGTAGTTTCAGAAACTATAAAAAATTCTTAAGGTTTGCAGAATAATGATTTTATGAGGCAATATGGTTGTTCCTTAGGTATACAGGCTTTTAAAGCCTTCAATTAATAGTATAATTACTTCAAATTAAGGAACGAGTCTCTTTCTATGACGAATACGTGTGAAATTTGGAAATTTTCCCTGAAGAAGGGATTTTTTGGGTTTGGAAAGCTTTAAAAAACTTCTTTTGGCCTTTATATGAAATCTTATGTCTTCGCAGTGATTGTAGTAGTCAAATTCAATGATTTTTGTTTTTTTTTAGATAAAACAGAGGCAACAGTGTATTTTTCTCGGTCTGGAGAGTTTTTTGAGAAAAAACAGTAACAAAAGGCTTGAAATGAGTGCATTCAGTTGTTTTTATAAAGAATTTTCTTGAATAATGAATGCATTTACTGTCTGTCAATTCAAATTATGGGCAGTTTGGGTGTGGGGAGGGAATTACTACCAAGCTATTTTCGCACGGTTGAAGGATGGTAAATGGTATTCGGATGATCAATGTGATCCAATAGAATTCGGGCACATGGAGGGGAGAGAAATTTTTGAAACAACTTTTATCGCAAGTTTTGATTTGTTTAACAATCACGCAATCAAATATGTGATGTTATATCTACATCGTTAGATATGGTGTAATGGGAAGCGAACGATCGGGATTATATGATGAATATTCTGGGTGTTAGGTGTGGGGTCCAATATTATATATGACGGAAGTGTAAAATGTATGAAAATGTAATGTTTTAACACACATTTTGGATATGGAAATGATAGGCGGTTATAGTGTTTTATTAAAAAATAAAACACTTATAAGAGTAATATTTAGCATAGGCGGGGTATTTACATAATAGGAATAGTTTAACACATGGCAATGTAATTATAATATATCAGGTGGATAAAAACGAACAATAGGTAGAACTATAATATTGGTATGGTATATAATATTTAAATGGACTTAAATATAATATGTGGTAGAAAGGTTAATAAGGAGCTAATATATAAGTTATTGTGTTAATAATAAAGGGCAATGGGGAATAAAAAATAAACTAATTTTTAATGTAAGATATTAAATAAAGGGATAAATTTGTTATTTGAGAGTCCGGATATCATACTTTTGCATTTAAACTTAGGATAAAATGTTTTTGTGGGTTTTTGCGTATTTTGTGAGGTAAAAGAGAAATTATTCAAGGGTTTTACTTTCCCTAAGTAAAATGAGTTTTATACTTAGGAAAAATGGGATTTTTGCAGAGGAAGATTAGTGAGGATGGGAAAAAGAAAAATGAAGGGGAATTAATGAAAATTGGGGGATTAAGTATTTTTGCAAGGGAATGAATTTTTTTTAAGGGAGTTAGTGACTGAATTGACCAATTTCTGCTTATCTATGATTGTAAAAATTTCTTCTGTCTACCCATATGTTACCCTAACATTTTTTCTTCATTTACTTGGGTGCATTTGAGCTTGCAAACCCTTCTTCATTTTCTTTTTAAAACAGAAAACTAGCTAATTCTATCCTGATTTCTTCCAAGGGTTCTGATTCAATTGTTGAGCTCCTTATTTATTCTCTACCTAGCTACTGATCTGCGAATATTAAACTGTTTGGATAGATCTTTATTCTCTATCTAATAACATGAAATTTAAAGCATGAAAAATTCAATATTAAGATTTTTGACTTATCATGGGATATGGCATTTTGAAAAAACTGAACATAATCATTTATTTTCATTAAAAGTAAATAGTAGTGGCATTTGGATTTTCATCACTTTCATGTTTTATTTTTATCTCTTTTTGTTTGGGGTTCATTTTCTATTCTTTTTGATATTTTTTCTTTTTAGTCATTTTATTTTTATTTTAGGACTTTTACCCTCTTTACATTTTTTATTTTTACAATATGGGAAAACAATTTGCAGAAAGAAAAGTATGTACATACTACAATACTAATAAAAGTCAATTCAAAAATTATGAATCCTATTATTATAGGAATCTAATGGTATCTATGACGCAAAGTCGTAACACATCGTCTCCTATTCCAACAAAGGACCAGGTATCGAAATAAGCCATCATGCGATCTTGGTAGGTTGTTCTCTAAAAAATTGAGTAACCCATATTGAGCCAAAACCCCCTGAGCACCCGGGTCTTAGACCATAGCAGCACAGAGATTAGGTCAGCCTTTATCCTGCCACAACATCCTGTCACCAGAGAAAAAATCAAAATAAGTTTTTCAAATATTAAAGATTAGAAAATTTTCAAAAATGGACTTTTTTCGTGCCTGTCCATAGATTAGCCGTGATGACCGTACGTTTGTATCAGGTACATACGCGTGGTTCGTCATGCACAATTTTTCTCAGGTACGAAGGTCACATGAAAAACTTACCTTCTGCGCGAGGACCTTGTGGGTGAGCCTTCGTCGCCCACATAGTTGAGCCCAAAAATGGGTATAAAATTTGTACAAATCCATATTTGTATGGACCCCCCGTGCAAGAAAATCAGAAAAGTGAAAAGCAGGACATTTATGGTCCTACCTGACACTGATAACATGAATCGTGGGTAGTCAAGCTAACTGAAACGACCAGAAAATCTCAAGAGCATGGGATCATCTATGACTTCATACTCTTAAAAGACACCAATGAGTTGAAATGTGCCATATTGGCCCACATATTGCCCTTTTCTCAATATTCGATAGACTGTAACTAGAGCTGATAGTACCTGATTGTAAAACCACAAGAATCACACTAATGAGCGCATCATCATGTTCAAACCAGGACCCATAAATCCATGCATCAGAAAAATTCATTTTCAGTCACAACAGGTATGCCCTCTCTTGTTGGTTTACATTCAAATAATTTAAAATATGTTTGTATGAAAAATATGTTTTTACTTAGGGTATTGGTTGCAGGTATTACATACATGAAAAATCACCATATGTCCTAGCCAACAAAGGTATATGAGTAGGTATCATTCTACCCCTAGCAAGATAGGTTCCCCAAAGAAGCTTTGCATATCATGACGTCATTTATCCAAATAAATCAACCATAGGTTTTATTCACACAACCATGTTTATCATCACCCCACCTTGCACATGATAAACACCATTTCAAGTCAATAGAGCCTTACCCTCCATGGCAAGCATCACTCATGTAGACCATATACCAAAGGTTTGGAGCCATGAGCATAAAATCCTAAGCCCAAGAATCACTTCATGTTCATTTATCCATAATACATCAAGTCAAGTTTTACCCATGTCATGTTAAAACCCCTTTCTTGGGATACCATTCTCACAAGTAGATTAAAAAAAAAAAAACACACCACCGTGTCTCACACTTGGCCTGACACACCCCTATTACCATAGCCCATCTACGATTTTTTTCATTTTCTTCATCACCCCTACACCAAGACCAACCAATGGGCCCCCCACCCTTAGAAAACACACTTCTCACACCATACTAAAGAATTATTTCATGTTTATAGGGGCATCTATCTCCATGCTTGTACATCCAAACCCAATCTATATTATTCTTCCAATTGTACAAATATTTTTTAGGATAACACTACCACCCATCCATTTACATTTATCACCTGGCAGAAGTCCCTATTCACCCTTGGTATGGAATACACATTTTCTTACCACACCAAACCATGACACTCATAGAAACCATACACCCACCTTAGATGTCCTACCAGCCCCACAGATGTCTCACTAAAATTTTTTATGACTGCCACCACTTGCATTTACAGCTCCAAACTCGGGCCACTTAACGACCATCCTCAGTTATAACCATTTATCATCATCATGCCTAGTTAGCCCAACACACCACACCCTACTACATCAAAAACCCTAGTCTCTTGCATCGATACTCATTTCGGTTGGTTGATGCTTCCTTCTTGTCGAGTACAACAGACATTTTCCAAGAAGGAGGTAGTACTTTGGATGACTCCTCACCTCAAAAGGGGAATCCCTGGATGGTACTATGGGAATCACCATTTCCCATCGATTTCATTGATACTCTGAACATTCAACTTCAAGAAAAGCTTTCACGTCAACATGGTATCATACTTCCTAACTGTTGCACTCTTTCAGAATTCGTCGAAGACACTTAACATGATAAGGATCTCTTTCAGAAATGCTTACACGGGAAGGTCCCAAAGAGTAAAACACACATGCATACAATGAGAACTAATTCTAAAAAATCATTCCATACTAATATTATGCATGTGGGCACTACATTCAATCTCATTTTGAGGAAAATTTCCACTGAGGGCATAAAAAACTGTCATCAACAACCAACAGCGGGTCACTACCAAAAGTGGCATAAAAAAAACCACTACATGTGAGATAAGATTAACTAGTCAAAAAATCACGAGCATGGGACTTGCCCACCTCATAGAAATATTTTATTCATTATATATCTTGCAGGCTTCCAACAGAGCATGATGTATTTTTTTCTCAAGGCAAGGGGCCTCTCAACTCAGTTCCAAAACAAGGTACTCTCTCTCTCTCTCAAACAAATCACATAGAAAATAAACTAGAATGTATTTCGGCTATAGAGTTCTTCTGAGACCTCATACATTATGGGGAAACTGTTAACACTAGAAAATCGTATGGGAAAAATAAATTAAAAATTTCAAGAATAAGGTAGGGATAAAGGGTTTCCAGAGAAGAAATACATTAGAGGAGGCAAAAATTTAATTTTTACTAAGGTCAAAGGGAAAAAGTTATGTATTGCGCACATGCAACACTCACTCGTGGCACACAGTATGAATTTTTTTGATACCCGCACATTGCACTGCTATCCCTTCGATAACCACATGGTCACGGGGATGATAAAATGTCACAATCAAGACTGCTTGGCACACCTGGTGAAACATATTCCCACTCAACCTAACCAAGTACAATCACCTTTGATTCGCCTTGACGATTTAGTAAAACAAACAAAGGAATCATATCCCCACTCTTGTGTCACCATCCATCTTGGGCCAAGAGAAAGAGCGAAATTTTGAAAATGGTCTATAAAAGTGAGCCTTGGGAAGAGAAATGTGAAGCACATTGTTATGCTGGCGAAATTGCTCCATATAAATCCAGCTTGTGTTTTCCAATAGGAGGAGGAATTGAAGGACTCAGTTGTTGGCCACCGAGCATCTCATTCCAAGAGAGAGGATTTCACCACATGTTCATGGAATTACCATCATTGGAGATGGATAAGAGGCTTACTGAAAGCTTGAGGGGAGTATACCCCTTCGTCCTGGATATTGGAGCTCTGTAGCTTGAAGGATCCACTATAGGATATTCAACATTATATATTCATATACTACCAACACCTAATAAATGGATAATCTATCCATTATTGAGTTATTAGTGTCTTTGATCTATTGAGCGTGTATCTTGTGCATGTTGTTTTGTTTCTCTTTCTTTTTTATGTAGCATATTATGTTTCCTTTCTAACATAGCTAATTTCATGTTGAAGTTGTTCCACTAATGTTTGAGAAACCATTTTTACCGGTGACTCTTATGTAGGTAAGAAGCCTCCCTACTAAGAAAAGTGTCTTTATTTTGCTCATGCGGCAAATACACTACCACAATAAAGATGAATTTCAACACAAACTTCGACAGTATCAAGAAAAAAATGAACAGTTTGTTTCAGAGGAAGGCCGGGGAAAGAGATTTTAGTCAAGGAGATTTAGTTATCAGATGGGATCAAAGAAGAGAAGAAAGGTGTAAACATGGAAATTTTCATAACTTATTATTGATACCTTTCAGCATTGCAAATGTGAAAGAAAAAAATACATTTATATTGTAGAATATGGAAGGAAAATATATCCCATTTCCATTCAATGGGGAATTCCTAGAACACTATATTTGGTATTAAATGCTTGCAATAATCATTATTGTAAATTTCCATTTTTTCTTTCAATTTCAGCAGCAAGTGTGATTTTCACAGCAAAAAATCCATAGCTCGAGGATAAGGAACATGGATATGCTAATTCTTTGCATCCCACAGGGGGTAGAAATCCCCAGATGGAGCCGATATTGTAACTTATTTTTACCCTTGTAATATTTTGTATTTTTCCTTCCCTTTATAAATAAAATAACAAAAAAAAATAGAGAAAAGGAAAAAATAAGAAAAAGAAACCAAAATAAAAAAATAAATATAAATATAAATAAAAAAATTAAGAAATAAATAAAAATAAAAGGGAGGAAAGAATAAAAGAGTAAAAAATTAATATATATCATTTGTAGTTAGGAGCACATTTGAATGCTGCATTTTTTGGACATTGGATAAAGTAACACTGCAGTGTGTTTTGTGACATGTACTAACCGCCTCTCATGAATCCTTATCTTTGGCGATGTGATCATTATCTAACACCTACGGGTTTTGTTGCAATGACAATCATCATTTTGAGCAAGTTGTATTAAAGTGTAGGCCATCAGTTCGATATGCACCCTTCTTGATTTGGCGGGGAGATAATTTTTGGGGAAAATAAAAAGAGGGGGGAGACAATTTTTGGGAAAAATACTGGGAGGGTGGGGGGTGAATTAGTATTTTAAAACATACATAATTTATTTTATTTTATTTTGATTTAAGTACATGACTATAATAAATTGAATGTGGGTATATAAGCGGCTTTTATGCAAATAACTACCATATATTCAATGAACTTATATTTCAGTTAAATATTCATATGTTTATCTTAAAATAGCACATCAATGATTCATGAGACATTTGATAAGTAGTAAACATGTGTTGTAAGAAAATAATAGAGCATCACACATAAGCAACACACAAGAACACCATGAATTCAGGTTCCAACCCAATGTGGGATAAAACCACCATTATTGTCATCTTTGTCTTCAATTTCATTATAGTGAAAACTTCTTTCAATATTGTACTAGCACAAACTGATACTAGCATGCAAGAACCCACATGCAGAAGGCTACGCCCTTCACTCGTTCTCGAACTCCTACTGGAAGGGAGCTCCAATCCGCTTATCTTGTTTACCAGTACCCACTAGGAGGGAGGTACAACCCCCTGATATGATCACCAGCGACTATTGGAAATAAGCTTCAACTTCCTTAGTGAAGGATCCAACCTTAAACACTTATGTACACCATGTTTCATAAAATTTCATACTGGAACAAATTTCTTCAACACATAGCAACTCATAGGCCACTTTTCATAAAAATTTTAGACTGGACCCACTACCATCATTAGGCAAAATATCATATATAAAATTTGAAATTGATCAATGTACCAAATCATTCAACCAATCATTGATTCACTGAATCAAAAAACCACTAAACCAAACAATCACTCAACCAATCACTCACTCAAATCATCCAGCTTATTCTTAAACATTGAAAATAGTTAGATCACAGTAACCAGAACATCAGTACCGAACCCAAAATAATGGATCAACCTATTGAATCAAATGAAACCCTAATCAGTCACATGAAAGAATATATATGCTACTTTTCTTAGTCATATCCCCATTTATACATGATTTTCATGTAGTAAACTTGCTTACATATATTAAAAATGAAATTATGAAACTAAAACACTATCAACCTGAAGTAAACAAAGAATTTACAATACACATACTGAATCATTATATTAGATCCATCAGAGTTCTCTAAACCAAATACAACTATAAGTATCATAATCATTCATCATATCAAAATCCATTAACTTCAAACATCACTGGAAAAATCAATATCTTCATGAGAGGCATTATAGACATACAACAAAAAACTTAAAAAAAACATATTAGATTTATCAAACATCATGTTCTGTAGAAAATATACCTTATATACACACTTATCATGAAGTGTTTTGTGTGTATATGTGTTTTTCAGGAGTGAAAGCCAAATACATATATTGTAGAATTGATAGGCTACTATTCAGAAGAGCATATGTGTGTATATAGACCTTACTTGAGACAAACCCGCATACATATATGCAATTATCAACTCATGAGACATCCACTTCATCAATAGTTTTAAGTCCCTATATTACTAGTGTAGTCCCTTATTTTTGTTAATGTAGCCCCCTTGTTGTTATTTTTCTAACCCTATAGTCCCCATATTGTTATTATTGTGCCCATTAAATCTCAATATTATTATTATTGTACGCCTAAATTATTATTGTTAGGTCGACAAGGATAATATTGTGACCCCATAGACTCCTATATTTAAAAAGGAGGTTTTCTCATTTGTGTGATACAAGAATTATTCATTTATGTAGTGTAAAGGAGGTTTCCCCCTCAAAGTAGCTTATTTCTAAGGCATTTATCTCTCTTTTCTTCTATTTTCAGAGTTGGTTTCATAACAATTGTTATCACAACTTTGGATTCTAGGGTTTCGTTGCTTCAAATAGGTCATCGTCCAATTTTCGCTATAAATTTTTTTCTACGATGGTTCATAAGCTAAAAAACAAACCAATTTGTGAAGAAATCTTGAGGAAAATCGTGTTCAAATTTTAGATCTTGGTTCACAATATTTTCAGAGATATGATGTGTGGAGGTTAGTTTTTTTCAAGCTCTTGAATTTCATCTCAAAGGGGTGACTTTGGGAAAATCGTCATAACTCTCTCTCTGAGCATCAGATTGGAATTATGTAGAAAGTTGTTGAAATGACACGAACTTTAGTTTTCTGTGTATCAATTTCAGAGACGAATGAAGAAGCAATGACACGTGGCATGCCATACATGTTTTCTCTACCGAACCAGTCCATAACTAGGCCATTGTGGGATATTGGGCATAACTTTGTCTTGAAGAATCCAAATTAGGTTAGACCTATGGCATTGGAAAGAATATTTATAGGGATACTACAGGATCTAATATAAAATATTGGGGATCCAAAATTACAAATATACATCAGTTTCAATATCGAGCTTCTCAGAAGGAAGAAAAATGTGTGTAATTTTTTTTAAATTGCATAAGCCTTGCTTGAAAAAATAATTTGAAGTGATTGAAATGGAATATTGAAGCATAGATATTGGTATTGGGCTCTAAAATCCGCCCTAAGAATAATTCAACAACCATTAAGCCCTCAGAAGGCTATACTATTACTGATCAAGAGGAAGAAGTGCAACGTGATCTACAAAAATTACAAGACCAAGTGCAACAACTTTTGCTCTCGCAAAGAGTAATAGGAAATGAAATGTAAGTTAGGAAGAAAGGCATGGAAGCTAAGATGGATGGTGTGAAGAAAGGTGTGGAAGAAAATATGGATGGTTTGAAGAATCGCATGGAAGGTAATATGCATGAAAAAATGAAAGATAATATGGACGACATGAAGAATAATATAAAATAAGACATGGAAGGTTTCAAGGACAGTTTGACAAAGTTGATACAAGAAATTATTCCCAATGGAGAAAAGGTAGTAGAGGAAACTCTTGATGAGAAAAATATAAATTTTAATCATCATTTCATAAACTATAATGTTGGATTAAAGACCCACCATATTTGAAAGATCGATATGAGGAAGTTTGATGGCAAGGATCTCGTAACATGGATACCATAGATGGAGAAATATTTTGATCTCCATAATGTGAAAAACACACAAAAGGTACAGATTGCAACTTTATATTTAGAAAAAAATACATTTTTATGGTATCGATGGTTTTTCTCTCATAATGTTTTTTTTTCACTTTGTCAATTTTTACGGAGGAAATGACAGCACATTATGAGGATACAAAGAGAAACACCTTCTTTAGCCAATTCATAAGTATCAAATACAATTTTTCAAAGGTGGAGAACATTGAGCAATTAAAAAATTGAATATAAGGGTAAGTAATATTCCAAAGAAACACAGGATTTACGTCTTCTTAGGGAATTTAAAGGATAAAATATAATGTGAGGTTCACCTTTGGGAATCTCATTCATTGCAGAAGGCATTCAGGTTGGCAAGAAAAATTAAAGTAAAATTATGGTGACAAGGAATCTTACCACTCATATCTATAAATGTCGAAGTGTTGCTACTACTAGAATTACACACCCTACAAGGTTGAAACCACAACAATTTGAAGAAAAGGGAGAAGAAGGTCTTTGCTACAGTTGTGATAGAAAATAAACTGAAGGTCATAAGTTTGTTGAGAAGAAATTATTTTACATAGATTGTGAACAGGAGGAAGAACATGAACAAGAAAATTTAGAAGAATAAGATATACACTAGGAACAACCCTAGAGAAAGAAGAAATGTGTATGAAAATATCTTGTAATGCACTAGCAATAATTATCGCTCCTAAAACTCTCAATATAAAAGGACATATCAAGAAGAAAAATGTAATAGTGTTGATTGATTCAGGTAGTACACATAATTTTATTCATTGTAAGGTTCCAACGAATTGAATTTCTTCCTATACCTAGCACCAATGTTTCAAGTGATGGTTTCAAATGGAGGAATTTGTAATATTCCAAAATGGAAAAGACAACAATATAGAAAATCTGCATCATTTAAAATAAAACAAAACAGGAATATAGCACTAAAATCTGGAAAATTCCAGAAATATGCAGCAACTGGAAATTATATTAAGACATCATGATCATGAGAATAAATAGTTGGGTAATATTATTACAATAAATAGAAAAAATAATGTACACAATACTCCAAAGAAGATACACTCAATCCAACAAGAAGTGGCCGAAATTTCTCTAAATCCTAGCACTAGAAATGTTGTTGTTGCTACTATTGCTGCTACTGGAAACTGGTGCTTTTGGGAACACTTGCATCTTTGCAAGATGGTCCTAAAAATTTGACATTGAGAGTCCCACGAATGCTTCAAGAGGTGCATGAGGAAGAGGAAGAAGATACCATCGAATTAGAAGCCTTGGAGAATCTCACTAATCCATAATATGCAAACTATAAAATGCTTGGTGATATTTTTGTAAAAATATTCCAACTTCTAATGATTTTATATAGTCTCTATAAAATTTTAGCGATTTTTAAGGTAAAATGTTTTTTTTTATAAAACATAGATGAATTTTTTTAGGAAAAATTTGAATTGGTGATTCCTTTTTTTCAGAAAAGCATGGAAAATTAGCCCACATGCGAATATTAGCCCATAAAAGTTTCATTGAATAGCTCTAAATCCTACTACTGGAAATGTTGTTACTGTTTGAAACTACAACTTTTGGGAACAAAAACCATGTCTGGGAGGTTGCTAGAGTGCTCTGAAAGATCCAGGGTTTTAACCATGAACTCTACTCGAAAAACCGAGAAAAACTCAGAAATGGTTTGGCCTGATTTTGAATTTGGATTTTCGGCCCTTTTGAGTTGCACACTACAACTCTATTGGCCGATTTACGCACTCCTACTGGGTAGCTACTAAGACGCGGCTGAAATGATGATATAATTGCTGAAATAGCACCCAAACATCTCAATGAATGAAGGTTGGTCCCTTTCTCTTGATTCCCAAGTTGAAAGCTTTAGTTCTAGCTCCTTGTCCCAAGTTACAATTGTTGAACTGCACAACTATAGGAAGTGGTTGCGCTGTCAAGAGTTTTGATGTTGTAACCTACTACTAGATGATGCAATGCTGCTCAAAATTGATGGAAATCATATCACCAAGTAAGGGCCTGGTCCATCACAGGATTCCAGGATGAGATGCTTGAAACTTCCTTCCTCCTCTTAAACTACACTGCGACAATGTTTAATTGTTGCAGGAACTGTTGCTGCACAGAGGAGTAGAATGATGACATGATATCGGATACAACAATGCTACACTCAGAAGAATGAAATGGATGGACAAGGTGAATGGCTGATCCCTCGACAGGTTTTCCAACTGAAATACTGAGAACTAACTTCCACCTTTAAAGCCCTAATGTAGGAATGTGTAATTCCTGTAGCTAGAAGTGCTAATGAGAGGGGCTGAATGTGGCATTATTTCTAGATGATAAATGGAAGCTCAAATAAACCTTTCCAAACTACACACTTGAAGTCGCCCTTCTATATGGGTGGGATATCTACTTGGAGACACACTTGTGCTAAACAACGCAACAGGATTAACTAAATAGTTGAAGCGTCCAAAATGTCATAAAGACCAAAGTATAATAATATTTAGATTGATTTTATTTGCAGCCCTCATCTTCCTTTTATGGTTGTGATACTTCCCTAGCCTTGGTTCACCTCATAACTATGCTACAAATGTGGCCACTAGAATCTATAAATACTGCATTTTCCTCCATGATCTCTATCATTGTTGCAGCTACTCTCCACTCCCTCCATAATGTGTGCATTTAACACACCTCTTCCTCCATGACTTCATCATTATTTCTCCACTACTCCATAATGTTGATTCACTACCTAAATAAACCAAATTCACACTATAGAAATGGATTTTATTCATCAGTTGGGTTTATGGGTCCCTCGACCCTTTTATTTACTCAACAAAATAAGAAATGTAAGAAAATTAATATTCCAATTAGCTGATGGAAAATTTTGATTATTAAATTTCTCCCTGCAAAAATGTTTCTTGTCCTCAAACAACTAAAAAATTAGATGTTGCAGAATCCATCTCCCTCCCAAGTGGCATCCTCATATGGAAGGCTTCCCCATCTACTCCAATGTGTTATGAATGCCCAGCTCCATAGTTGTGTCTCTAGATTGTATAGAATGGCCTCCAACTATGTAGATAGATGCATCCCCTCATCAATGAGTCCCCAAGTGGAAACCATCTCTTGTCCAAGAGACTCTTCTCTAGATGAGATATGTGAAGTGTAGTGGTTCCCTCCCCAAGTGGAAAGTCCAAAGTCATAAACTATCTCTCCAACACATGCTACATGGAGTAGGTTGTGTCTCTCCATGCTCCAATCCTTTGCCCTAGTGGCCTTGCATGCCTTAAGCATCATCTTAAAACTATGCAAAGTAGGAAATAGAGACATATGGGTTGACATGTGAAATGTCGAACCATACTCTCTCAATAGAAGCCACCACAAAAATGCCTCTTGTTGCCACGTCACAACATCATCATACCAAGTATGGTATCCATACTCTCTCAAGAGAAGCCACCGGAGCAATGCCTCTTGCTTCCACATCACATCATTATAATAACAAGTATCGTAGCCATATTTTTTCAAGAGAGGCCAACACAGCAAGGCCTACTGCTGCCACAACACATCATCATCATGCCAAGTATAAAACAATGACATCCCAATTGACATGTGGAATATCATATGGTGGCCATAATTTCCCAGGATTAACCACCGCATCCATGCCTCTTGTTCTTGCATCACCTTAGTACTATGCAAGGCATGGAACATACCAATATGAAATTTCAGGTGGTAACCATCATCACCCAAGACTGTCCAGTGCAACCATGCTTCTTGCTTCCTTGTTTCATAGATTTGCAGGTAGCTTTCTAGCCGCTTGCTCATCATCCTCATCCATCCATCCAACTGTGGTTGATGACTCATATCATGCACCAGCTCAGTATCCACCTAATGGTGCAGCTCTTGCCAAAAAATTATCATACCATAAGTGTCCCCATGACTATTTATGGCCTTGGGAAGAACATGAAGCATGAAGACATCCCAGAAAGATAATCTGATCACGGGTGAAGAGATGTACTATGTCAAAATTTAGAAGAAATGTGCATACCTCGATAGTGGATCAATGTCGACAATTCCATCCTCCACAATCTAATGAAAATATTCGCACTCCATGATATGCCAAATTGCATCCTCCTTGAGGTCTCCCAATGAGAACTTCTCACCAATGGCTTGGTCGAACCTATGAGGTTCTAAATATGATGCATGTGGAAAATTCTCTTTGAGATGTGAGGTGCTCATCAAGAAGGGTCTGTCTTGATAATGGAATATCTTATCCATCACATGATGTATACCATCTACCATTTTTCCATTCAATGTTTCATAATTGAAGCATTCATCGGAATGCTCAAATAATAAGTGCACCCTCAAATCATCACTACTCCTCAGTGACATCCTTGTTGATCTCCATGATAGTGCATCTACTCTCTCATGGCCCTCTCCATACATAATGTTGAACTCATAGTCCTTCATTGTAATGATCCACCATTGCTGCCTCTTATACAGTTGCTTCTCCTCCTCAAAAATATGCCAAATACTATGGCGGTTGGTCTTCACCCAGAATCTACTGGCAATTGAAAAATGATGTAATTTTACGAATGCATGCATAATGGCCAATATATCCTTGTCGTAAATGGAATTCTACATCTCATGCTACAGTAACGTCCAATTCTCGGAATATATTGTATAGCTTCCCCGCATTAGGACTATGCTAATACCATCCTTATAAACTCCACACTCGAACACAAAGTGTTGTGTGCAGCTCAACAATGTCAACCTGGGATAGTTATACATCTTCTCCTTGAAACAGTCAAGCGTAATCTGTGCAGTAATAGTTTGCTGATCCAAATCAACAATGTGCTCTAACCCTTTGTCATGTAATTTCTCTGATTGCATGACCCCACACATCTCCATATGATGTGATCAAATAATATAGGGTGAAAATTTTTGCATAACTTGGGCCATTTGATGCTTGGGAACATCTTGCAAAGCTATAATAGTTCCTCCAATCGGTGCAACTCCTTCTCCAGCTAATGGTGATGGTGATGGATGATCCTCTACTGCTGCACTAGTGTTGGTATCTGCTTCCTCTTCCTCATTCACCTCCTAAATCATGACTGGGACTCAATATCAAATGCTTAGGACCTTCTTGCAAATATGAAAGTGCTACTCCCACTGATGCAAGTACCTCTACTACATTTGGTGGTGGTGGTAGTTTCTCTTCTCCCAGAGTAGCAGTGATGACATCTTCCTTTTTCTCCTCATATATTTCCTCGTTAATTTCGGAAAATGTTTCAATGGAAAGTGCCTATGGTTTTCCTCTTTTAAACCTTTCTACAAACCTTTGAGTGAATTTTTCATACATAGTCACTCTTGCATGCTACATATTGCAAAACCACCACTCCTTTGCCTCATTCTCAAGGTGCAGTTCTACAATCTTAATGGCCTCCTTTGCCGCTACTTTCTGTAGCTGGAATAAATCATCTAATTTCTCCATCCAAGCTTTTTCTGTGCTTATGGATGACCCATCGAATGTAGGCAGGAATAATTTATTCTTCATGTGCCCTCTTCTTTTATTGCTGCTATGGGGTCTATGATTCCATTTAATCTGGAAAAACAGCTTGGAAAGTCAGATTCCCTTTGAATCCTCTATATTGAAATTTGTACTCTGCAAGATAATGACTAAGGGTCTCATGCTACAAATATCCTCCATCTCCATTCCATTCATTTCCTTCTGCAAGGAAATTAGGCATAGTAGGGCATTGTGGAACTTTCTGCACCGTCAGTTGCTTATACTACTAATAGGAACTGCTCGAACCTTCTCTATTCTGAAACCCTCTTCATGTTTCCTTTTTCCTTTCCCTTCTGGTTTCTTTGATCTCCATGGTGTGATCCTGCATAGATCTAAAGAGAAGTGTGGCAATACTCAATCACTCTGCCATTTTAGACTTCTTATTTTTATACTTCTTCTTATTATTCTTCTAATGTCATGAAATTCCCACAAGATGAGCTAAAGATCATGCTCTGATACCACTGTAATATTCCAAAACGGAAAATACATGAATATAGAACATCTGTAGCATTCCAAATAACTCAAAACAAGAATATAGTAATAAAATCTGGAAAATTCCATAAATATGCTACAAATTGAAATTATGTTAAGACATCATAATCATCAACAGAAATAGTTGGGTCATATCATTACAATCAATATCAAAAATAAATTACACATTGATCCAAAGAAGATGCACTCAAGAAAACAAGAAGTGGCTGAAACAAGTCTAAATCATAGCACTAGAAATTTCATTGCTGCTACTATTGTTACTGCTGGAAACTACTGCTTCTGGGAACAAGAACAGGGAAAATTTTAAGGATGGAATTTTATCTTAAAGTTTAGAAACCTTGGTGAATCTTACTAGTACCTAATATGCAAATTGTAAATTTTTTGGTGATATTTTTGCAGAAATATTTAAATTTCAAATGATTTTATATTATTTGATACAATATTTTGGTGATTTTTAAGGTAAAATAATCATGTACTATAAAATTTTGGCGAATCATTTTGGAAAAAAATGGAAATTTAGGAATCTTTTTTTGGAAAAAAACATGTAAAATTAGCCCACCTGCGAATATTAGACCCTAAAATTTTCCCTAGAAAATAAACATGTTTGGCAGGCTGTTGGAGTGCTTAGAAATATCCAGTATTTTAACCATGAAATATACTCGAAAAACCTTGAAAAACCCAGAAAAACCCAAAATGGTTTGGCCATATTTTGACTTTGTATTTTCATCCCTTTTGGGTTGCACACTGCACCCCTGCTGGTTGACTTGCACACTCTTGTTGGGTAACAGTTGAGATGGGGCTAAATTGATGATATAATTTCTGAAATAACACCCAAAGAGCTCAATAAATAAATTTTGGCCCCTTTATTTTGATTCCCGAGATGAAAGATTGGGTTTTGGATTCTCCTCCCAAGTTACAGCTGTTGAAGTGCACAACTGCATGAAGTGACTGCAGTGTCAGGAGAATTGATGTTGTAACCTACCACTAGATGATGAAATTTTTCTCATAACTTATGGAAATTATCTCACCAAGTGAGGGCCTGATTCCTCATAGGATTTCAAGTTGAGATTCTTGGAACTTCCTTCCTCCTCTTGAACTACATTGATAGAATGCGTAATTCCTGCAGGACGTGCTACTGCATAGAGGAGTAGAATGATCGCATGATGCCAGATGTAGAAATTTTTCTCTCAGAAGACTGAAATGGATGCAAAAGGTGAAGGGATGATTTCTCCATAGGTTTCCCAGCTGAAATACTGAGAACTACCTTCCAGCTCTCAACCCTAGTGTAGGAATGTGTAATTCCTATATCTGGAAGTGCTGAAGAGAGGGGTTGAATGTGGCACTATTTCCAGAGGATGAATGGATTCTCAAGGAAATATTTATAAAGTAGGCACTCGAATTACCCCGTGGATAAAGGTGGGATATCCCCTCAGAGACACCGGTGTGCTAATCAACACAACATAATTACGCAAATAACTGAAGCGTGCAGAAAGTCGTAGGGACCAAACACTAATAATATTCAGACTGATTTTCTTTGTTTCCCTCATCTTCCTTTTATGGTTGTGAGCCTTCCCTAGCCTTTACCTACCTCATAACCACGTTTCATATGTGGCCACTAGCCTCCATAAAGACAACACTATACTCTATGATCTCCATCACTGTTGCAATTACTCTCCACTCCCTCCATCATGTGTGCATTTAATGCACCACTTCCTCCATAACTTCATCATTATTTCTCCACTATATCCATAATGATAATACACTACCTAAATAACCCACATTCACACTATAGCAGTGGATTTTATTCATATTATGGTTTTATGGGTTCCTCCACCCTTTTATTTACCTAACTAAATAAGAAAAGTAAGAACTCTAATATTCCAATTAGCTGATGGAAAATTTTGAATATTACAAAACTATAAATTTCTCTAGAAAATTCCATAATATCAATCTAAAAAAGCGGGAATATTTATTGAATAGTATGATTCCTTCCATTCCAATGGGAGGTGTTGATGTTGTACTAGGAGTACAATGCTCACAATCCTTGGGGATGGTAGGTTTTAATTTTCAAGAATTTTGTTGAAAAAAATTCGGATGAAAAGGAAGTTGAATTACGGGGTATCGCAGGGAAGCTGGGGAAGATAATAATCTCTAATGTCATGACAACGCTTTTGAAGAAATAACAACAAGGCATAATTGCACAACTATGCTCACTAGAAGTTCCTAAATAAAACTCATCTATTTCTCGGTATCTCCAGAAAGTCCTAGATAATCATTCCAAGGTGTTTGAAACTCCCAAAGGACTTCCACCTATTCCTAATTATGATCATGCTATTCATTTGATTCCAGGAAGTGTTCCTCCAAACATCATGCCTTACATATATCCTTATGTCCAAAACAGCAAAATTTTACATATGATTGCAGAAATGTTACAGGATTGTATAATTCAACCTAGTCAAATTTATTTCTTTTCTCTAGTACTATTGATGCATAAGAATAATGGATCATGTTGCAGGTGTCCAAATTATAGGGAGCTCAATAAGCTCACTATTACAGATAAATTTCCCATTCCTATGATTAATGAATTATTGGATGAATTACATGGAGAAATTTATTTTACCAAGCTGGATCTCTATGCACTATATCATCAAATTAGAATGAAGACTAAAGTTATTCTGAAAACAACATTTCAAGCTATTAGGCCTTGAAATTGTCATTTAATTCCATTATATTTTCACTTATATTTCCATATTATGACCTTCACTCCACCTCCATTTCATTACAATTTACGTTATCAATACCATTATTGGGTTACATTTATGCTTTTCCAAACGTTATTCATTCCTAGTATTTTTAAGTGAATTCGTGCTTAAAAATTAGAAAATAGTATGCACATACTTATACCTAACAAGTGGAATGATTTTGTTGCCATGTGTAGGTTAAAAAGAAGCTTCCATAAGACTCTTATGTGGCCTCCTAAGGCCAAATTCGAATTTGGATGGAGACAATCATGGGATCATAAGGATATGTGTCTCATTTCCTATTTGTATTGTAACTCTAAGAAGACATGTGCCTTATCACTTCCTATTTGGATTGTAACTCTAGAGATATAGGGAGAGATTCATGGACTCTCATTAATGAGATAGCTTCTCATCTTTTGTATAAATAGGGGATGATTTCTCCTATCAAATCATGTGTAAAATTTGAGTTATGCTCAAGCTTTGAATATAGAATTAGATTGTGGTGGCTTACTTATGAATGTTCCTTCATTTTGACTTGGTTTGTCTTACATATGGAACAACTCAATTTACAATCTCTCATACTTTTAGTTCAGCTACCTAAAATGTGTGAGATTCACTTGCTTTTATAGATTAAAGTTTATTTTCTTTCTTACTATTATTTTTAGAATGAATGTGTAATATTTTCTTTCTAAAAGAATTTCAAAATGATAGATTTATTTATTTTCCAATTGAATTAAGTTTGAAGTAATAAAGCTAACAATTATTTAGTTTCATTTCATGTTCTATTATTTACTTTCTTAGATCAAACTATCAATTCATTGTATAATTGAATGTTCCTAAAAGAGCAAGCTAAGAAGGTGATACTTCCAAATTGGGTGATTGAATGTTCAACCTATGCAATCATTGAGATTTTCTTTTACAGGCTTTTAAATTGTTTTCTAGATTAATATCCTTAGTCAATTGTATAATTGGAAGGATCAGGCCAAGAAGGTGACTTGTCATACTTCCAAACTGGGTGATTGAGTGTTAAACCTATGCAATCATTGAGCTTCTATTTTACATGCTTTTACATTGTTTTCTAGATTTAGATCCTCATTAAATTGTGTAGTTGGGTGTTCTTAAAGATAATTTCAAGAAGGTGATTTTATCATATTTCTAAATGCTCAAATATCTAACCTATGCAATTATTGAGTTTTTTCCATTTGCATGCTTTAATTGCTTTCCTAGATTTAAAGACTAAAGTATAATCAGTGGCTTATACATCACCTCAAGAGGGTGATTCTATCATACTCTCATATTGGATGCTGGAGTGATTGAACATAACTTATTTGTTTTCCTTTACATGTTTTGAAATTCTTTCTTAGATTAAAATTTCAATTCCTGCAACTGTGATTACGCACACTATATTTTCTTTTGAATTTTTTTTCTTTCTTTTCGTTATTTGACTTCATAGGTTAGTTGAATTTCATTCTCATTATTTGATTTCATAGATTAGATGAATTGGTTTTCATTAATTTGTAGTTAGATTAATATAAAATGAAAGACCATTTCTAGCACATACAGTGCACTCATGCTTCAGAAGTTTACAAAACCTTGGGGTTGACAATTAAATGACAAGAAATTATTTTGCCCCAAAATTTTGGCGCTGTTGCCGGGAAGTGTGCATAGGAACTAGCTTTCAGTCTAGAGTGTATTTTATTTTTATTTTTTAGTTTTTACTAACAATTTATGGACAGAGGATCTAGAATGCAGCCCAAAGACTACATTTAGGAATGGTATTAAAAAGTGATTGCGCCACAAAATTCATCAATTATTCAAGAGATCCTTGTGGCAAATCAAAAGATCAAGACGATTTTTCATATCCTTACAAAAAATCAGGTACATTTTTCAAGTTTGGATATGAATATTTCAAAGCTTCTAATTCGTAAATGGCTTTATTAGGAGCATGAATATACTTGAAAATAAAATAAAAATATAGTTTTTTTAGATAGATATGAAAAATAAAAATAAAACCTAACTTAGCTAGAATTTTAGATTTATTTTATTTTTTTTCAAAAAATAATAATAATAATCAACGTTTATTAATTCATTTTGAATAATTTCAAGTGATGCAGTAAGAATCACTTCATTTTTTATCACCATCTAGGATAATAAAATTTTTGTAAAAATATGAATTTATTTAATGGCGCTAAATAGTATGCTCTCTTCATGTGCCTTGTTGCAACCTGGAAGATCAGAAAATCAGGTTAGTCAATTTAAAAATTAGAATTCAAAAATTCATTAAAAATTTTGCTAGAAATTGATCTACAATTCTATTGAAAATCGTTGTTTGAGTCATTATATATATATATATATATATATATATATATATATATATATATATATATATATATATATATATATATATATATATATATATATGTATGTATGTATCTATATATATATATATATATATACAACATATACCAGTTCAAAAAAAAAACTAAAACATTAAAAAAACACACACACAAAATAAAAAAAAATCAAAGCAATGAATGGCTCATGGAAAGGAGGCCGACGCATATGCGTGAGGCCAACCTTTGGCTTGGTATTACTCATATGTGCAGGCCTCCAATTAGGGATAATTTTAAGGATGGAAAATTATCTTAAAGTTTAAAAAATTGGCGAATCTCACTAGTCCCTAATATGCAAACTATAAAATGTTTATTGACATATTTGTAAAATTATTCAAATTTATAATAATATTATATATATTTTCTATATAATGTGGGCTATTTTTAATGTAAAATAATTTTATATTGTAAAATTTGGGTGAATCATTTTTATAAAATAATGGAAATTGGCGAATCTTGTTTTTGGAAAAACCATGGAAAATTAGCCCACCTGCGAATATTAGCCCCAATACACGCAAGGACCGATGCACTGCAATAAAAAAATGAACCTTCTCTTTTCTATATTTGGTCATCCTCAAGCAAAATTATTAGAAATCGATTTTAAAAGTTGCAGAGACAGACAATGAAGGTGTATCGGATGAAGAAGTTGTTGATGAAGAGAAGATTGAAAACTGATGATGAAGAGAAGATTGCGGATTCAATTTTAGAGAAAGACAATGAAGGTGTATTAGCTTAAGAAACTACTGATCAGGAGAATATTGTAAGCTGCTTATGAAGAGAAGATTGTAGATTCAATTGCAAAGACAGACAATGAAAGTGTATCAGATGAAGAAACTACTGATGAAGAGAGGATTTCATATTCCATTGCAGATAATTGGAATGAGGGTGATCGATCTGAACTTATTTGTGAGAGACATGCCATCACACATCAAAACCTGCAAATAAAAAAATCAAACCACAAAAATTTTATTTTGTTGCAGAAGTAATTGCCCAAAAACGAAATTGCTAGAAATGCGTCACTATTAAAAACACCCGATTTTAAAACGCATTTTCTGAGAAAACAGAGGCGAATTAGGAAAACATAAAACATGGGTTTTTTTCGGAAACAGGGGAAATTAGCTAACAAATGAGCGATTTTCTGGATTTTGTAACCATTTGGGAGAAATTCAGGGTTCTTTGGAGCTCCATTTTGCAGATTGCGTGAGGCAAAAACGATATGTTTTGAACTGTTTAAACACGGCAAGTCGAAAGCAGAAGAATCCAAGTTAATAAAAAATTCGACTCCACATGGAAAGTGGTCTAACGGTCCAATTTGATTTAATAGATTTCATTTTAGACACATATGTGTCTCATTCCCTATGTTTCTCATCATTAAAAAAAAATTAATAATAATAACAATAATATAATAAACAAAAATATATATAACAATAAAATAAAATAAAAAAGAGAAATTAAAAAAAAAAATTGCATATACAATCGATATGGAAGCGATTTTTAAGGCGAAAAATACTTGCAAAATTTGATTGAAATAGTTTTTCGTGCAAGTGCTTCTTTTTTTTCAAATATTTTTGACAACATGCTTTTGCCGCACAGATGACGATTCAATTTGACAGATTTAATAATGACTTGTAGAACAATTGGAAGATTATTTAGATGAGTTATCAATATTTAGCATTAAAATTTTTTGTTGATGTGTATTTTTCAATGAGGCTTTAACTTGCAGAACACAACGAATCTTTCTGATGCAAATCATATTACTGAGCACATTGCATGAAGTCATCTGACAACAGGGAGTTGATTTATTTTTCATGGTTATTTCTTAAAAATGGAATATTATTGATATCTTGAATTTGACTAAATATAACACTTTATTTTCCTTAATATGTTTTACTTGGCACTAAAATTTTGTGTAAGAATCAAGAAGGAATTGGCCATTTATTTTTTAACATAGTTATGTTCTTTATGCCAAGGTTTTTTTGCAGGTTTGGGATGATCAAATGAACATTGGAGGAAACAAATTATTTGCACAATTCGTCGTCAAAGGACTGATTTCATGAGAAATGATCTGAAAATGGAACTATTTGTAATGTTATGCAAAGTATCCATTTCCATTAAAATTAATGTGCAAAGTATTCTCCATGTATTGCAGGTTAAAAAAAATGTTTTTGGTAATTGTTTTTGAGTTTTTGTGTGAGGAAATGTTAATTAATTTTATTGCTTAACATATTATATCATAAATAAATAGCAAGAGAAATTCACCATAGCATAACGCAACAAAATGATGACGCAGTTCACCCCTCCCGGGCTACATCTATTGTGTCAAAGGCTGCCAATGAGTATGTCCTTGCCCTATTAAGTTGCTAAAAATGGTTATTTAGTGAAATATATGCCTAAACAGGAAAAGAAAACCTGTGAGTTTGACTTCAAAAGACATAAATAAGGTAAAAATGGCTTTTGTTCCACCTCAAATAGTGAAGTACAACCCTAAATAGCTCCATCTTCCTGATGGCCCTAGTGGCCCTTTCCTTATTCCTGAAGCAAAAATGGCTGAAGAACACTTATTTTCACTCTGCAACCTATCCCAAACACTCCAGAATGCTCAAGAAAGCCAAAATTGACTAAAATTTCATCCAATTTGGTTCAATATTGTGAAATTTATTATCAAAACAAATTTTTCGCAGTGGCACTAGAAAACCTCCTCGAAAACTGGAGGAACTCTAGCTAAATTTGACAAAAATGGCAGAAAAATAAGACTCGCAGAACCATGCCACTAAATTATTAGCAAAATTAATTGTGACTGCCAGTTTGAAGCGCATTCACATGCTTAAAACCTGGAAACTGTTTACGCTGGAGGTTAATGCCAAACCTGTGCCCGTAGTCATAACCTTTAGGTTATATGGAAAGAGGGCTAGCACCCAAGTGCTAAGGCTTGTTTGTCTCACTAATTGTATGGGGCTTAGCCCTTGGTCTTGGTGCAAGGTCACGGAGCGCCTTATCCCTTAACACCTAAACTCCGCCCATTGAAAAGGGTTTAGCCCATGGGCTTGGGCCCCCAGTCTTATTAGCAAGGCGCTGACCGTTGAGGGCTTAACACCTAACTATGCTGACCTGAATTTTCACTCAACGAGCCTAAATTTCCCGTTTAAAATATTGTCTGTCTGCACGTTCAACAGCATCTGCCCTCTGCTGTGTTGGTCGAGTCGACCTCCACCAAAGGTGTCGGGTCAAGTGTTCAAACCTCTTTCCCTTAACATTAAAACAATTATTTTAAACCATTGGCCTGGGGCCACGTGGCAGCCTCTATGTAGCCCACATGGCACCTTGTAATAGGCCCATAAAAAACCATATAGAAATTAATTTTTTGCCAAATAAACATTCTGAAAAAGAAAAATTTTCTTGGTCAAAAAGCCCTGGTTTGAAGGTCATAGGGCATTTTCAAAATTCAGTAACTTTCACATACGACATCATATTTTTGTCCCATTCATGGCACCAGAATTTCCACAATGATGCCTTTTCAGTCATTCAGATTAGAAACAATTCTGAGCAATTGCATTTTTTAGCATTTTTTTCAACTTAGACATGATCACCTGATCACACCTCCCAAATGAGAAGATTTTGGACCCCAAAAAATTTCTTAATTATAGAAATTGAAGATGAGAAGACTGATTCTCCACTCTTCCAACCTTGATCTACTCAAATCTTCCTGACTTCATCAAATTGAGCTTCTCATAAAAAGATAAATTCTTCCTTGAATCTGCTGACCGATTGTTGCTAACCTTGACTGAGTCATGATGAAAATTTTTGAAATTTGCAGAACAACAAATATAATTTCCAGAAATAATACTGCTTCTACAATGGTCTACCTCTAAAGGAAACTAAAATTGAGATTCACCTTGCCAACTGTGCTTATGGCGAATTTTTTCCAAATGAGCCATGTACTTGTGTCGATTCCCGACCAAGTTTTCTCGCCATACCAATCTGTCATTCTGAAACTAGAAATTACCCTTGTTGAACTTTGTGCCCTCTTTTCTTACATGCTTTTCCATTTCTTGGATTCTTGCACCACTTTGCACCGACACTTGGTTCTCTATACCGATCGACACCAAAGACACTTTCTGCAACATCTTGACACCTTCTTCCAAAGATGACCTGCTTTCATACTGAAACATATCATCATTTACATCAACAATAACATGAAAATGATTATGTACAAAATATTTTTTCTTAATCATCAACAAAGTCAGATTTTGACTTGCATTGACAAGCCTTTTCAATTTCCCTGCATTCACTAAAGACGATTCTAGCTTCTTCCGATGTGTTCTCACAAGAAACTCCTTACCACCCTTGAACAAACGGTACCTGTTCTCATGGTGATGGAAGATTTATTTTCTGTCATATAAGTATGAACTACCCAACACCAAACATGTAAAGTCAAGCGGTACCACATCTAATTCAACCAAATCAACATAATGAGCTGTTATGGCGAAGCGCAGCATGTACTTTCTTGAGACTTGTAAATTAGCATCCTTGCAAATCCATCCAAGTGGATATGGCTTTGGATGTGGAATGGTTTCAAGTTTCAGCTTCTTGACTAAATATTTTGAGATGAGTTTTTCTTGAGACCCACTGCCAAATAGTGTGTCTATCTTTGTGTGTTTGGAAATTATCCTCATATGAAATAGCTCTATCCTCCTTCCTTCATTTGGAGCTTTTATGTGACAGTTTAAAGTGCTAGAACTGGGATTTGTTTCCTTTACAATCTCTTTTCCCTTTATGTTCTTTATTACCATGGCTATGCTTTTAGTTTCATCACCTGGTTCAGAACCTAAGTCTTCTTCTGCAGTTGCAATTGTTTTTCCTTTTTCTTTTCCCTTATCTTTGGTTTTAAATTTTTTTGGTTTTAGCTCCGGATGAATTTTCCAACAATGGTCTTCATCGTGGCTTTTTTTGGAACATTTTTTACAAAATAACTTTCCTTTTTCTTTCCTATAGTTTGCATTTATTTTTCTACCTTTGCCTTTAAATTCACAACCCTCATTCCCATCAAAATATTGTTTACCTCTTGCCTCTAAATGTGTGGCTTGTACACAAACCACGTCTAGATTAGTAAGATTGAACATAAGGATAGTATGTATAAGATAGCTATGTAAACCACCTATATATTTCAGCAAAGTCTCTTCGCTATGCAAATTAATTCCAATAATAAAGCCCTTTGTCTAAACTCTTGAGTGTAATATTGAACACTTTGTCCCTTAAGTTGTGCAAAACTTTTCCAATTCATGATAGCCTTTTGTAAATGAGCTAATGGTAAAAATTACTACTTAATTGCGGAAATAAATTCAGCCCATGATAAAGTGATCTTACCATGTTTTTTAATTTCATCCTTGGTCTTGGCTTCCCACCATACCAATGCTACTCCTTCCATTCTCAAAGAGGCTAACTGAATCTTGGTGTCGTCTTCATGAAGGTTTTGTATCCTCAAATAAACTTCCAACTGTCTTATCCAATTTTCAAGTTTATCTGCATTGACCTCACCATTAAACATAGGCAACTCAAATTTAACATCAAGCTTTAAAAATGGACTTTTACCAGTGGTTTTAGACTTGTGAGATTGATTCACCGAAGTTGAGGATGACAATGTAAAGGAAGAGGATGAAGATGGGGATGGTGGATCACCATTTCCTCCGTGTCCTTTCTTTGACTTTTCATCACTTTTCTTTCCTCCTGAAGAACCCTCTCCTTCTTTCTGGTGTCTAGACCCTTCTTCTACAAGCCTATCATTCCTTTCTTGGTAGAGTATCCTCACCATCTCTGTCATGTCTAGGAAAGCCTTTCAGAATACCTGTTCTTCTTCTTTGGGATCAATGTCTTCAGAATATTCTCCTTCTCTTGAAGACATGCTTGAGGTTGCTTCTATGGCTCTTGGAGGTGGCTCTCTGGCCCTTCTTGGTTGTGGATTACTTTGTGCACTAACCAAGTGTCCTTCACCTCTCTTGAGTTTAAGCCTAGTAAGCATCAAAACTTGCAAACAATCAACTATATATTTGCACAAGAACAAATGCAGAGTAAAAATTTAGCTCCTAAGGCCCAGATTATGAGCTCTAGTACCATCTGATCTAAAAATGGAACTACTTTTAATGTTATGCAAAGTATCCATTTCCATTAAAGTTAATGTGCAAAGTATTCTCCATGTCTTGCAGGTTCAACATATTGTTTTTGGTAATTGTTTCTGAGTTTTTGTGTGAGGAAAAGTTAATTAAGTTTACTGTTTAACATATTATATTAGAAATAAATAGCAAGGGAAATTCACCATAGCATAACACAAAAAAAATGATGAGGTATTTCACCCCTCCTGGGCTACATCTGCTGGGTCCAAGGCTCCCAATGGGTATGTCCTTGCTCTATTAAGTTGCTCAAAATGGTTATACATTGAAGTATATGCCTATAGAGGAAAAAAAAGCTCTGAATTTGACTTTAGAAGATAGAAATAAGCTAAAAATGGCTTTTTCATCACCTGAAACAGTGAAGTACAACCCAAAACAGCTCCATCTTCCTGATGGCCCTGGTGGCCCTTTCTCCATTCCTAAATTAAAAATGGTTGAAGAACACCTTTTTTCACTCTGAAACCTATCCCAAACACTCCATAGTGCTCAATAAAGCGAAAATTGACTAACATTTCATCCAATTTGGTTCAATATTGTGAAATTTATAATCAAAACAAATTCTTCCTAGTGGCACTAGAAAACCTCCTCCAAAACTAGAGGAACTCCAGTTAACATAGATGAAAATGGAAAACCGATAAGACTGGTGGAACCACACCACTAAATTAGGGGAAAAATTAATTGTGATTGCCATCTTGAAGCACTTTGACATGCTTAAAACCTGGAAACTGTTTGCGCTGGAGGTTAATGCCCAACTCGCACTCGCGGTTATAGCCTTTAGGTTATATGGAAAGAGGGATAGAACCCGAGTGCTAAGGACCATTTTTTCTACCAATTTTATGGGGCTTAGCCCTTGGTCTTGGCACGAGGTCACATAGTGTCTTATCCCTTAGCCCGGAGGGCTTAAAACGTAAACTCCGCCCATTGAAAAGGGTTTAGCCCATGGTCTTGGTCCCTCGATCTTATTACCAAGGTGCTAACCCTTGAGGGCTTAGAACCTAACTCCACCAACCTGACTATTTTGCAAAATTTTTATTTGGAAAAAAATCAATTTTTATTATGGTTTTTTATGGGCCTATTAAAAATTGATTTTTTTCCAAACAAACATTTTGAAAAGGAAATTTTTTCTTGTTCAAAAAGTCTCATTTTGAAGGTCATGGGGGGTTTTCAAACTTCAGTAAATTTCACATATGACATCAGATTTTAGTCTCGCTCATGGCGCTAGAATCGCAGTGACGAGGACTTTCTGGTCATTCGGATTGCAACCAATTCTGAGGAGTTTCATTTTTGAGCATTTTTTTCAACTTGGACATGATCACCCGATCAAGAAACGTAAGAACAAGTGCATGTTCATATCCATCAAGACCATTACCTTTCCTCCCTTTTGAATTATAAATCCAACCAAGCAATTCAAAGAAAGCCAAAGTTATTTTCCCAGTAAGAGTCAGTTGTTCATTTTCCTTTATTCACATACAATTTCCATTACCTTTTGTCTACTCCTAACCCACAAATAAAAGTAAGAAGCTCACTTACATGCTTATTACCATTGTCATTTTTCATTGCCATCCTCCATCTCAATTTTCCTTCTCCTATCATTTTCATTTCGCAAATAAACCTTACTTCAATGCAAATTATTAAGTCCATAGTCCTTTGAGTCTAAAATCCTTGCAAAAACACCTTAAGGCTTGCATGCCTTAATGGCAAGTCTTCTTGGTGACGAACAATGGGAATACATTAATGTCCCTTGTTCATCGTATCTTCTAGGTACTCGACAACAACAAAATTATTCGTACCTAGCAAGATGTGTTTGGCCATCTTGACTCTCATTGTTATCAATGGTGAGAGCTCTCGTGTTGACTAGTGGCATCCATTAATGGCCATTAAGTCAACAATTTCCTGCTATGTTCGACATCAAAACATCTATTCACATATCAAGAATTATGCCAACAAGTTTTGAGGACATGAAGACTATCATTTTCATCATTTTGAAGAAAATGAAGAAGATATGCAGCTACAACAGATCAACACCATTCTACAACTGCAGAATTAGATGGTAGATGCAAAGTTATATGACAAAAATAGAATCAGATGAAGGCTGCAGAATCAGATGAAAAACATAGAATCATATGACAGTTGTAGAATCAAAGGAAAGCAATAGAATCAAATGGAAACTACAAAATCAGATGGCTGCTAAAGAATCAACACTTTTAGTAGAAGCAATAGAAGGTCATCTTGACTCTTTTATTCATAAATTGTACAGCCACATGAAGAACATTATGATTATAATTTTGTAGCCAACAGACATATTCACATTTTTCCACATTCATATCAAATTCAAAATCCCACATACACTCAAAAGATATTTACTACTACATTATTATTATGAGCATACAATGGCTTTTCAAAGGTACCTAAAAGATAATGGATACAAACACAATCATGGTTGTCACAAAAGAACCAACCATGATGCAATCCAATAAAGATATACTCTACAACAATAATAAAATTATCATTATGCAAAGTTCAATGATCAATATTCAATGCAACAACAAAATATGATTGAAACACAAACACCAACCATGTTGTGATTCAACTAAAATAATTTGGAGAAGCATGAAGTTATCAAATGATATCATGAAAATTTAAGGCAAAGCTCAAAGGATAAAAAGGAATTAGTGTAATAGATTGCATGAGGACCTGCAATAGCTTCAGTTGTGGGGTATGTTGGGCCTTGAAATTGTCATTTACTTCCATTATATTTTCACTTATATTTCCATATTATCACCTTCACTCCACCTCCATTTCATTACATTTACCTTACCATTACCATTATTGGGTTACATTTATGTTTTTCCAAACATTATTCATTCCTAGTGTTTTTAAGTGACTTTGTGGTTAAAAATTAGAAAATAATATGCACATACTTATACCTAATAAGTGGAATGAATTTTTTGCCATGTGTAGGTAAAAAAAAAGCTTCCAGAAGACTCTTATGTGGCCTCCTAAGGACAAATTCGAATTTGGATGGAGAAGATCATGGGATCATAAGGATATGTGCCTCATTTCCTATTTGTATTGTAACTCTAAGAATACATGTGCCTTATCACTTCCTATTTGGATTCTAACTCTAGAGATATAGGGAGAGATTCATGGACTCTCATTAATGAGATAGCTTCTCATCTTTTGTATAAATATGGGAAGCTTTATCCTATCAAATCATGTGTAAAATTGGAGTTATTCTCAAGCTTTGAATATAGAATTAGATTGTGGCACCTTACTCATGAATGTTCCTTCATTTTGACTTGGTTTTTCTTACATATGGAGCATCTCGATTTACCATCTCTCATACTTTTAGATCAGCTACCTAAAATTTGTGAGATTAACTTTCTTGTATAGGTTAAAGTTTATTTTCTTTCTTAGTATTAGTTTTAGAATGATTGTGTAATATTTTATTTCTAAAAACATTTCAAAAGGACAGATTTATCTATTTTCTAATTTGATTATGTTTGAGGCAATAAAGGTCACAGTTATTTAGTTTCCTTTCATGCTCTGTTATTTAATTTCTTAGATCAAACTATCAATTCATTGTATGATTGAATGTTCCTAAAAGATCAAGCCAGGAAGGTGATACTTCCAAATCAGGTGATTGAATGTTCAACCTATGCTATCATTGAGCTTTTATTTTACATGCTTTTACATTGTTTTCTAGATTAAGATCCTCAGTCAATTGTATAATTGGAAAGATCATGACCAGAAGGTGAATTTTCATAGTTCCAAATTGGGTGATTGAATGTTCAACCTATGCAATCATTGAGCTTTGATTTTACATGCTTTTACATTGTTTTCTAGATTTACATCCTCATTCAATTGTATAATTGGATGTTCTTAAATATCATTTCAAGAAGGTGATGTTATCATATTTCTAAATACTCGAATATCTAACCTATGCAATTATTGAGTTTTTCCCTTTGCATGCTTTAATTGCTCTCCTAGATTTAAAGACTAAAGTTTAATAGGTGGCTTATACATCATCTCAAGATGGTGATTCTATCATACTCTCATATTGGATGCTAGAGTGACTGAACGTACCTTAGTTGTTTTCCTTTACATGTTTTGAAATGCTTTCTTAGATTAAAATTTCAATTTCTACAAGTTTGATTGTTTGCGCTATATTTTATTTTTATTTTTTTTCTTTCTTTTCATTATTTGAAATCATAGGTTAGTTGAATTTCATTTTCATTATTTGATTTCATAGATTAGATGAATTGGTTTTTTTTATTTTGTATTTAAATTAATCTGAACTGAAAGACCATTTCTAGCACATACAATGCACGCATGCTTCACAAGTTTACGAAACCCACGGGTTGACAATTAAATGACAGGAAATTATTTTTCCCCAACAAAAAATCATGAGGTTCATTTTCAATTTTTGGTCATTTTTGGCCTTACCAATGCACCTTCTAGATTGCGAGGGTCGACGAATTCCATTTTCAAAACCTTCCTTAGAAAATTTTTGTTAGTATTTTTTGATGATATACTAATCTATAGTAGGTCTTGGAAGGATAATGTTCAACATGCTGACAGGGTTCTCAAACTATTGAAGGAGAAACAATTATATGAAAAAACCTCCAAAGGTTTTTTTGGACTACAAGAGGTGGAATATCTGCGTCATATTGTATCTTAGGAGGGTGTTAAGGTAGACCCTAACAAAATTAAAGCCATTAAGGGATGGAAATTTCCCACAACCATAAAGTAGTTGCGAGGATTTCTCGAGCTAAAAGGGTATTATAGCAAGTTTGTTAAGAATTATGGGAGAATGGAAACTCCTCTAACAAAATTATTGAAGAAATATGCATTTTCATGGACTCCTGAAGCAACTAAGTCCTTTGAACATATTAAAGAGGCAATGTTCCTAGCACTGGTCTTAGCTAAGCCAGACTTCACAAAAACCTTTATTGTGGAATGTGATTCCTCATGAAATGGAATTGTTGTTGTTTTAATGTAAGAAGGAAGACCCATTTCTTTTGAAAGTCATCCAATGAATGAAATTATTTACAGAAACCTTTTTATGAGAAGGAAATGTTGGAAATACTACATGCACTAAACAAATGGCAACCTTACCTAATGGGAAGACACTTCAAGGTAAAAACTGATCATGATAGGCTTAAATACTTTTTGGAACAAATAATATCTTTAGAAGAGCAGCAAAAATGGGTAAAAAATATGTTGGGTTATTACTTCGAATTCATTTACAAAAAAGGGCAACTAAATGTTTTTGCAGATGCACTCTCAAGAAAGGATGAGAAGGTGAAAGCATTGCTTTGTGCCATTTCTATTATCTAAATAGATTGGATAGCCAAAGCAAGGGAGGAATGGAAGAACAATGAATAAGTGTGGAAAGTCAATCAAAATTTTCACCATGATCGCACTACATCTGATACATTTACCTCGAAAAATGATTCCTTATGGTACAATATATATGATATATTTGTAATAATTCCAAACTAAAAAAAAAAAAAAATTTGGAATTTAACACGTCGCCCTTGGGATGACACTTAAGATTTTTAAAAACATACCACAATGTGAAGAAATTATTTTTTTGGATGACCTTAAATTTTATATTCAAAAGTTTGTAGCAGAATGTTTGGTTTTCCAGCAAAATAGAGTGGAGACAATTCAGACCTTGGGTTTGCTACAATATTTATCCATTCCAAGTCAACATTGGGAGGATGTTTGAATGGATTTTTTCACAAGTTTACCTATGTCCCAAGGAAAGAGTTTCATCATGGTGGTAGTTGATAAGCTTACCACGTATGCACACTATTTGTGCATTATCTCATGCATTTAGAGCAAGTACAGTTGCTACTTCATTTATGGAAATAATTCAAATGCTACATTGAAACAGATATATTATTGTAAAAGAACAAGATCACATTTTGACTATAAATTTTTTGAAAAATTATTTTCTTATTTGGGTACTCAACTAGCTCATAGCTCATCTTATCATCCTCAATCTGATGGGCAAACTGAGATAGTGAATAAATGTTTGGAAAGATATATTTGTTTCTTTTTATCTGATAAACAAACACAATGGGTCAAGTGGTTACCTCTCGCTGAATGGCACCATTTATGGCACTTTATGGATATCATCCATCGTCCATCACATCATGTTTAAGAGAAAATTATATGTTTCAATTAGTGGAAGATGACATCGAGAATCAACAAAAAGTTCTCCAACTCTTAAAGGATAAACTAAATTTGGAAAAAATCGAATTAATCAATAGGACGATCAACATCGCAGCAAGAGAAGTTTTGATGTAGGAGAATATGTATTTTTATGGCTACAACCATACAAAAAAATTTCCCTCAAGAAAGCTAAGAAGGATAATAAATTATCGCTAAAGTACTATTGTCCTTACAAGGTGTTGAAAAATATTGGTAGTATGGCATACAAATTGGAGCTTCTTGCTTCTTCTTGAGTCCACCTAGTTTTCCATGTTTCATACTTAAAGAAGCTTATAGGTGACAAACATCAAGTTAAAACAATATTTCCATAACTTTATGAGGAAGAAAAAATCATATTCGAACTTGACGTAGTCACAGAAATAAGAACTTGACAGCTACAAAATCGATAAATTTCAGAGTATCTCTTCAAGTGGAATAACTTACCCAATAAAGATTCCACATGGGAGGATGAGAATTTTATATAGAAGCATCCAAATATACTCAAGAATTGAGGAAAATTCTTTTTTGAAGGAAAGGGGCATGTTAGGTCCCTATATTAGTAGTGTAGTCCCTTATTAGTAGTGTATGTTTTTTTTCATTTATGTATGTAAAGGAAGTTTCCCCCTCGAAGTGGCTGATTTCTAATGCATTGATATCTCTTCTTTTCTATTTTCATAGTTTGTTTCATAACAAATAGTCATCAACAACCATTCAATAGGATATGCACCGCAAGGATCTATCTATTTATTATGGGAAGCAGTGGAATACTCTCCCCTTAAACCTCTGGTACACGCTCAAAAAATAATAATTATCAACGTTTATTAATTCATTTTGAATAATTTCAAGTGATGCAGTAAGAATCACTTCATTTTTTATCACCATATAGGATAATAAAATTTGTGTAAAAATATGAATTTATTTAATGACGCTGAATAACATGCTCTCTTCATGTGCCTCGTTGCAACCTGGAAGATCAGAAAATCAGATTAGTTAATTTAAAAATTAAAATTCAAAAATTCGTTAAAAAATTTGCTGGAAATTGATCTACAATTCTATTGAAAATCGTTCTTTGAGTCATTATATATATATATATATATTGATTTTGCAAATTTTAATGTTTTGCACCCTCTCAATCTTTTTCTGATTTACTGAATTGCATGTGTACAATTTTTCTCTTAAAAAGAAATGTTTTGTTTAAATTATATATATATATATATATGTAACATATATCAATTGTAAAAAAGAACTAAAACATTAAAAAAACACACACACACAATAAAAAGAAATCAAAGCAATGAATGGCCCATGGAAAGGAGGCCCACGCATATGTGTGAGGCCAACCTTTGGCTTGGTCTTACTCATATGTGCAGGCCTCCAATGCACACAAGGACCGATGAACTGCAATAAAAAAATGAACCTTCTCTTTTCTACATTCGGTCATCCTCAAGCAACAGTTATTAGAAATCGATTTTAAAAGTTGCAGAGATAGACAATGAAGGTGTATCAGATGAAGAAGTTGTTGACGAAGAGAATATTGCAAACTGATGATGAAGAGAAGATTGCAGATTCAATTTTAGAGAAAGAAAATGAAGGTGTATTAGCTGAAGAAACAACTGATTAGGAGAATATTGTAAGCTGCTTATGAAGAGAAGATTGCAGATTCAATTGCAGAGACAGACAATGAAAGTGTATCAGATGAAGAAAGTACTGATGAAGAGAAGATTTCAGATTCCATTGCAGGTAATTGGAATGAGGGTGATCGATCTAAACTTCTTTGTGAGAGACATGCCATTACACATCAAAACCTACAAATAAAAAAATCAAACCACAACAATTTTATTTTGTTGCAGAAGTAATTGCCAGAAAACGAAATTGTTAGAAATGCGTCACTATTAAAAACACCTGATTTTAAAACACATTTTCTGAGCAAACCGAGGCGAATCAGGAAAACATAAAGCATGGGTTTTCTTTGGAAACGGGGGAAATTAGCTAGCACATGAGCGATTTTATGGATTTTGTAGCCATTTGGGAGAAATTCAGGGTTCTTCGGAGCTCCATTTTGCAGATTGGTGAGGAAAAAATGATTTGTTTTAAACTGTTTAAACACGGCAAGTTGAAAGCAAAAGAATCCAAGTTAATAACAAATTTGACTCCACATGGAAAGTGGTCTAACGGTCCAATTTGATTTAATATATTTCATTTTAGACAGATATGTGTCTCATTCCCTATGTTTCTCATCATTAAAAAAAAAATAATAATAATAATAATAATATAATAAACAAAAATATATATAAAAATAAAATAAAATAAAAAAGAGAAATTTAAAAAAAAAATTGCATATACAATCGATATTTAAGCTATTTTTAAGGCGAAAAATACTTGCAAAATTTGATTGAAATGGTTTTTCATGCAAGTACTTCTTTTTTTCAAATATTTTTGACAACATGCTTTTGTAGCACAGATGACGATTCAATTTGACAGATTTAATAATGACTTGTAGAACAATTGGAATTTTATTTAGATGATTTATCAATATTTGGCATTAAAAAATTTTGTTGATGTGTATTTTTCAATGAATATTTAACTTGCAGAACACAATGAATCTTTAACTTGCAGAACACAACGAATCTTTCTGATGCCAATCATATTACTGAGCACATTGCATGAAGTCATCTGACAATGGGGAGTCGATTTATTTTTCATGGTTATTTCTTAAAAATGGAATGTTATCGATATCATGAATTTGACTAAATATAACACTTTATTTTCCTTAATATGTTTTACTTGGCACTCAAATTTTGCGTAAGAATCAAGAAGGAATTGGCCATTTCTTTTTTAACATAGTTATGTTCTTTATGCCAAGGTTTTTTTGCAGGTTTGGGATGATCAAATGAACATTGGAGGAAACAAATTATCTGCACAATTGGTCTTCAAAGGATTGATTTCATGAGAAATGATCTGAAAATGGAACTATTTGTAATGTTATGCAAAGTATCCATTTCCATTAAAATTAATTTCCAAAGTATTCTCCAGTATTCTCCATGTATTGCAGGTTAAAAAAGATGTTTTTGGTAATTGTTTCTGAGTTTTTGTGTGAGGAAATGTTAATTAATTTTGTTGTTTAACATATTATATTAGAAATAAATAGCAAGATAAATTCACCATAGAATAACACAACAAAATTATGAGGCAGTTCACCCCTCTTGGGCTACATCTGTTGGGTCAAAGGTTGCCAATGAGTAAGTCCTTGGCCTAGTAAGTTGTTAAAAATGGTTATTCAGTGAAATATATGCCTAAACAGGAAAATAAAACCTGTGAGTTTGACGTCAAAAGACAAAAATAAGCTAAAAATGGCTTTTGTTCCACCTCAAACAGTGAAGTACAACCCAAAATAGCTCCATCTTCCTGATGGCCCTAGTGGCCCTTTCCTTATTCAGTCTGCAACCTATCCAAAACACTCCATAATGCTCAAGAAAGCCAAAATTGACTAAAATTTCATCCAATTTGGTTCAATATTGTGAATTTATTATCAAAACAAATTTTTACCAGTGGCACTAGAAAACCTCCTCGAAAACTGGAGGAACTCCAGTTAAATTCGAAAAAAATGGCAGACGAATAAGACTGGCAGAACCATACCACTAAATTACAGGCAACATTAATTGTGACTGCCAGTTTCAAGCATTTTCACATGCTTAAAACCTGGAAACTGTTTGCACTGGAGGTTAATGCCAAATCAGTGCCCGCGGTCATAACCTGTAGGTTATATGGAAAGAGGGCTAGCACCCAAGTGCTAAGGCTTGTTTGTCCCACTAATTGTATGGGGCTTAGCCCTTGGTCTTGTTGCAAGGTCACAGAGCGCCTTATCCCTTAACACCTAAACTCCGCCCATTGAAAAGTGTTTAGCCCATGGGCTTGCGCCCCCAGTCTTATTAGCAAGGCACTGACCCTTGAGGGCTTAACACCTAACTCTGCTGACCTGAATTTTCACTCAACGAGCCTAAATTTCCCATTTAAACTTTCATCTGTCTGCACATTCAACAACGTCTGCCCTCTACTGTGTTGGTCAATTTGACCTCCACCCGAGGTGTCGGGTCAAGAGTTTGAACCTCTTGCCCTCAACATTTCAACAAGTCTTTTAAACCATTGGCCTGGGGCCACATGGCTGCCTATGTGCAGGCCACATGGCACCTTGTAATAAGCCCATAAAAAACCATATAGAAATTAATTTTTTGCCAAATAAGCATTTTGAAAAAGACAAATTTTCTTGTTTAAAAAGCCCTGTTTTGAAGGTCATTGGGCATTTTCAAACTTCAGTAGCTTTCACATACGACATCATATTTGATTCCCGTTCATGGTTCCAGAATATAAACAATGATGCCTTTTCATTCATTCAGATTAGAAACAATTCTGAGCAGTTCCATTTTTTAGCATTTTTTTCACCTTAGACATGATCACGTAATCACACCGCCCAAATGAGAAGATTTTGGTCCCCAAAAAATCTCTGAATTAGAGAAATTGAAGATGAGGAGACTGATTCTCCACTCTTCCAACCTTGACCTACTAAAATCTTCTTGACTTCATCAAATTGAGCTTCTCATAAAAAGATAAATTCTTCCTTGAATCTGTTGACCGATTGTCGCTAACCTTGACTGAGACATGATGAAAATTTCTGAAATTTGTAGAACAAAAACTATAATTTCTAGAAATCATACTCCTTCTACAATGGTCTACCTCCAAAGGAAACTTAAATTGAGATTCACCTTTCCAACTGTGCTTATGGCGAATTTTTTCCAAATGAGCAATGTACTTGTGTCGATTCCTGACCAAGTTTTCTCTCCATACCAATCTGTCATTCTGAAACTAGAAATTACCCTTGTTTAAATTTGTGCCCTCTTTGCTTGCATGCTTTTCCATTTCTTGGATTCTTGCACCACTTTGCACCGACACTTGGTTCTCTATACCGATCGACACCAAGGACACTTTCTACAACATCTTGACACCTTCTTCCAAAGATGACCTGCTTTCATACTGAAACATATCATCATTTACATCAACAATAACATGAAAATGATTCTGTACAAAATATTTTTGCTTAATCATCAACAAAGTTAGATTTTGACTTGCATTGACAAGCCTTTTCAATTTCCCTGGATTCACTAAAGACGATTCTAGCTTCTTCCGATGTGTTCTCACAAGAAACTCCTTACCACCCTTGAACAAATGGTACATGTTCTCATGGTGATGGAAGATTTATTTTCTGTCATATAAGTACGAACTACCCAACACCAAACCTGTAAAGTCAAGCGGTACCACATCTAATTCAACCAAATCAACACAATGAGCTGTTATGGCGAAGCTGTTTCATCACAAATAAGCAGGCCCATTCTTGTGTGTTTGGAAATTATCCTCATATGAAATAGCTCTATCCTCCTTCCTTCATTTGGAGCTTTTATGTGACAGTTTAAAGTGCTAGAACTGGGATTTGTTTCCTTTACAATCTCTCTTCCCTTTGTGTTCTTTATTACCATGGCTATGATTTTAGTTTCATCACCTGGTTCAGACCCTAAGACTTCTTCTGCAGTTGCAACTATTTTTCCTTTTTCTTTTCCCGTATCTTTGGTTTTAAATTTTTTTGGTTTTAGCTCCGGATGAAGTTTCCAACAATGGTCTTCATCGTGGCTTGTTTTGGAACATTTTTTACAAAATAAATTTCCTTTTTCTTTCCTATAGTTTGCATTTATTTTTCTACCTTTGCCTTTAAATTCACTACCCTCATTCCCATCAAAAGATTGTTTACCTCTAGCCTATAAATGCGTGGCTTGTACACAAACCACGTCTAGATTAGTCAAATTGAACATAAGGATAGTATGTATAAGATAGGTATGTAAACCACCTATATATTTCAGCAAAGTCTCTTGGCTATGCAAATTAATTCCAGTAATAAAGCCCTTTGTCTAAAATCTTGACTGTAATATTGAACACTTTGTCCCTTAAGTTGTGTAAAACTTTTCCAATTCATGATAGCCTTTTGTAAATGAGCTAATGGTAAAAATTACTAATAAATTGTGGAAATAAATTCAGCCCATGATAAAGTGATATTACCATGTTTTTTAATTTCATCCTTGGTCTTGGCTTCCCACCATACCAATGTTGCTCCTTCCATTCTTAAAGATGTTAACTAAATCTTGGTGTAGTCTTCATGAAGGATTTGTATCGTCAAGTAAACTTCCAACTGTATTATCCAATTGTCATGTTTCTCTGTATTGACCTCACCATTAAACATAGGCAACTCAAATTCAACATCAAGCTTTAAAAATGGAATTTTACCAGTGGTGTTAGACTTGTGAGATTGATTCACCGAAGTTGAGGATGAAGATGTAGAGGAAGAGGATGAATATGGGGATGGTGGATCACCATTTCCTCCATGTCCTTTATTTGACTTGTCATCACTTTTCATTCCTCCTGAAGAAACCTCTCCTTCGTTTTGGTGTTTATACCCTTCTCCTACAAGCCTATCATTCCTTTCTTGGTAGAGTATCCTCACCATCTCTGTTATGTCTAGGAAAGCCTTTCAGAACACCCGTTCCTCTTCTTTGGGATCAATATCTTCAGGACAATCTTCTTCTCTTGAGGACATGCTTGAGGCTTCTTATATGGCTCTTAGAGGTGGCTATCTCACCCTTATTGGTTATGGATTACTTTTTGCAATAACCAAGTGTCCTTCACCTCTCTTGAGTTTAAGCCTAGTAAGCATCAAAACTTGCAAACAATCAACTATATCTTTGCACAAGAACAAATGCAGAGTAAAAATTTAGCTCCTAAGGCTCAAATTATGAGCTCTAGTACCATATAATCTAAAAATGGAACTATTTTTAATGTTATGCAAAGTATCCATTTCCATTAAAGTTAATGTGCAAAGTATTCTCCATGTCTTCCAGGTTAAACAAAATGTTTTTGGTAATTGTTTTTGAGTTTTTGTGCGAGGAAAATTTAATTAATTTTACTGTTTAACATATTATATTAGAAATATATAGCAATGGAAATTCACCATAGCATAACAAAACAAAATGATAAGGTATTTCACCCCTCCTGGGCTACATCTGCTGGGTCCAAGGCTCCCAATGGGTATGTCCTTGCTCTATTAAGTTGCTCAAAATGGTTATACAGTGAAGTATATGCCTATATAGGCAAAAAAAGCTCTAAATTTCACTTTAGAAGATAGAAATAAGCTAAAAATGGCTTTTGTTTCACCTCAAACAGTGAAGTACAACCCAAAACAGCTCCATCTTCCTGATGTCCCTGGTGGCCCTTTCTCCATTCCTAAAGGAAAAATGGTTGAAGAACACCTTTGTTCACTCTGAAACCTATCCCAAACACTCCAAAGTGCTCAATAAAGAAAAAATTGACTAACATTTCGTCAAATTTGGTTCAATATTGTGAAAGTTATAATCAGAACAAATTTTTCCCAGTGGCACTAGAAAAGCTCCTTCAAAACTGGAGGAACTCTAGTTAACTTAGATGAAAATGGAAAACGGATAAGACTGGTGGAACCACACCACTAAATTAGGGGAAACATTAATTGTGATTGCCAGCTTGAAGCACTTTGACATGCTTAAAACCTGGAAACTATTTGCGCTGGAGGTTAATGACAAACCCGCACCCGCAGTTATAGCCTTTAGGTTATATGGAAAGAGGGATAGCACTCGAGTGCTAAGGACCATTTTTTCTACCAATTTTATGGGGCTCAGCCCTTGGTCCTGACACGAGGTCACATAGTGTCTTATCCCTTAGCCTGCAGGGCTTAACACCTAAACTCCGTAAATTGAAAAGGGTTTAGCCCATGGTCTTGGTCCCCCGATCTTATTACCAAGGTGCTAACCCTTGAGGACTTAGTACCTAACTCCACCAACCCGACTATTTTCTCAATGAGCCGAAATCACCCGTTTAAAATTCCACCCATCTACACATTCAGCAACGTCTGCCCTCTGTCATGTTGGTCGGGTCAACCTCTGCCCAAGGTGTCGGGTCAAGAGTTCGAACCTCTTGCCCTGAACATTTCAACAAGTCTTTTAAAAATTGTCTTTTGCAAAATGTTTATTTGGAAAAAAATCAATTTTTATTATGGTTTTTTATGGGCCTATTAAAAATTGATTTTTTTCCAAATAAACATTTTGAAAAAGACATTTTTTCTTGTTCAAAATGTCTTGTTTTGAAGGTCATGGGGGGTTTTCAAAATTCATTAAATTTCACATATGACATCAAATTTTAGTCTTGTTCATGGCACTAGAATCACAGTGACGAGGCCTTTCTGGTCATTTAGATTGCAACCAATTCTGAGTAGTTCCATTTTTGAGCATTTTTTTCAACTTGGACATGATCACCTAATCAAGAAACATAAGAACAAGTGCATGTTGATATGCATCAAAACCATTACCTTTCCTCCCTTTTGAATTATAAATCCAGCCAAGCAATTCAATGAAAGCCACAGTTATTTTCCCAGTAAGAGTCAGTTGTTCATTTTCCTTTATTCACATACAATTTCCATTACCTTTTGTCTACTCCTAACCCACAAATAAAATTAATAAGCTCACTTACATGCTTATTACCATTTTCATTTTCCATTGCCATCTTCCATTTCCATTTTCCTTATCCTATCGTTTTCATTTCGAAAATAAACCTTACTTCAATGCAAATTATTAAGTCCATAGTCCTTTGAGTCTAAAATCCTTGCAAAAACACCTTAAGGCTTGCATGCCTTAATGGCAAGTCTTCTTGGTGACGAACAATGGGAATACATTAATGTACCGTGTTCATCGGATCTTCTAGGTACTTGACAACAACAAAATTATTCGTTCCTAGCAATATGTGTTTGGCCATCTTGACTCTCATTGTCATCAATGGTGAGAGCTCTCATGTTGACTAGTGGCATCCATTAATGGCCATTAAGTCAACAATTTCCTGCTATGTTCGACATCAAAAAATCTATTCACATATCAAGAATTATGCCAACAAGTTTTGAGGATATGAAGACTATAATTTTCAGCATTTTGAGGAAAATGAGGAAGATATGCAACTACAACAGATCAACACCATTCTACAACTGCAGAATCAGATGGTAGATGAAAAGTTAGATGACAACAATAGAATCAGATGAAGGACGCAGAACAAGATGACAAAAATTAGTTCATATGACAGCTGTAGAATCAAAGGGAAGCAATAGAATCAAATGGAAACTACAAAATTAGATGGCTGCTAAAGAATCAACACTTTTAGTAGAAGCAATAGAAGGTTATCTTGAATCTTTTATTCATAACTTCTACAGCCACATGAAGAACATTATGATTATAATTTTGCAGCCAACACACATATTCACATTTTTCCACATTCATATCACATTCAAAATCCCACATACTATCAAAAGATATTTACTATTACATTATTATTATGAGCATGAAATGGATTTTCAAAGGTACTTAAAAGATATTGGATACAAACACAATCATGGTTGTCACACAATAACCAACCATGATGCAATCCAATAAAGATATACTCTACAACAATAATAAAATTATCATTATGCAAAGTTCAATGATCAAAATTCAATGCAACAACAAAATATGATTGAAACAAAAACACCAACCATGTTGTAATTCAAATAAAATACTTTGCAGAAGTATGAAGTTATCAAATGATATCATGAAAATTTAAGCCAAAGCTCAAAGGATAAAAAGTAATTAATGTAATAGATTGCATGAGGACATTCAATAGCTTCAGTTGTGGGGTATCTTGGGCCTTGAAATTGTCATTTACTTCCATTATATTTTCACTTATATTTCCATATTATCACCTTCACTCCACCTCCATTTCATTACATTTACTTTACCATTACCATTATTGGGTTACATTTATGTTTTTCCAAACATTATTCATTCCCAGTGTTTTTAAGTGACTTTGTGGTTAAAAATTAGAAAATAATATGCACATACTTATACCTAATAAGTGGAATGAATTTTTTTCCATGTGTAGGTAAAAAAAAAAGCTTCCAAAAGACTCATATGTGGCCTCCTAAGGAAAAATTCGAATTTGGATGGAGAATATCATGGGATCATAAGGATATGTACCTCATTTCTTATTTGTATTGTAACTCTAAGAATACATGTGCCTTATCACTTCCTATTTGGTTTCTAACTCTAGAGATATAGGGAAAGATTCATGGACTCTCCAAATCAGGTGATTGAATGTTCAACCTATGCAATCATTGAGTTTTCCTTTTACATGATTTTACATTCTTTTCTAGATTAAGATCCTCAGTCAATTGTATAATTGGAAAGATCATGCCAAGAAGGTGACTTGACATAGTTCCAAATTGGGTGATTGAATGTTCAACCTATGCAATCATTGAGATTTGATTTTACATGCTTTTACATTGTTTTCTAGATTTAGATCATCATTCAATTGTATAATTGGGTGTTCTTAAATATCATTTCAAGAAGGTGATTTTATCATATTTCTAAATGCACGAATATCTAACCTATGCAATTATTGATTTTTTCCCTTTGCATGCTTTAATTGGTCTCCAAGATTTAAAGACTAAAGTATAATAGGTGTCTTATACATCATCTCAACATGGTGATTCTATCATACTCTCATATTGGATGCTAGAGTGATTGAACGTACCTTAGTTGTTTTCCTTTACATGTTTTGAAATTCTTTCTTAGATTAAAATTTCAATTTCTACAAGTTTGATTGTGTGCACTATATTTTTTTTTTTTTTTTCTTTCTTTTTGTTATTTGAATTCATAGGTTAGTTGAATTTCATTTTCATTATTTGATTTCATAGATTAGATGAATTGGTTTTTGTTATTTTGTAGTTAAATTAATCTAAACTGAAAGACCATTTCTAGCACATACAATGCACGCATGCTTCACAAGTTTATGAAACCCACAGGTTGACAATTAAATGACAGAAAATTATCTTGCCCCAACACAAACTCATGAGGGTCATTATCAATTTTTGGTCATTTTTCGGCCTTATCAATGCAACTTCTACATTGCGAGGGTCGATGAATTCCATTTTCAAAACCTTCCTTAGAAAATTTGTGTTAGTATTTTTGGATGATATACTAATCTAATGTAGGTCTTGGAAGGATAATGTTCAACATGCTGACAGGGTTCTCAAAGTATTGGATGAGAAACAATTATATGAAAAAATCTCCAAAGGTTTCTTTGGACTGCAAGAGGTGGAATATCTGCGTCATATTGTATCTTAGGAGGGTGTTAAGGTAGACCCTAAAAAAATAAAGCCATTAAGGGATGGAAATTTCCCACAACCATAAAGTAGTTGTGAGGATTTCTCGAGTTAAAAGGGTATTATAGCAAGTTTGTTAAGAATTATGGGAGAATGGCAACTCCTCTAACAAAATTATTGAAGAAATATGCATTTTCATGGACTCCTAAAGCAACCAAGTCCTTTGAACATCTTAAAGAGGCAATGTTCCTAGCACCGGTCTTAGCTAAGCCAGACTTCACAAAAACCTTTATTGTGGAATGTGATTCCTCATGAAATGGAATTGGTGTTTTTTTAATGTAAGAAGGAAGACCCATTTCTTTTGAAATTCATCCAATGAAGGAAAGTATTTACAGAAACCTTTTTATGAGAAGGAAATGTTGGAAATACTACATGCACTAAACAAATGGCAACCTTACCTAATGGGAAGACATTTCAAGGTAAAAATTGATCATGATAGGCTTAAATAATTTTTGGAACAAATAATATCTTCAGAAGAGCAGCAAAAATGGGTCAAAAAGATGTTGGGTTATTACTTCGAATTCATTTACAAAAAAGGGCAACTAAATGTTGTTGCAGATGCACTCTCAAGAAAGGATGAGGAGATGGAAGCATTTCTTTGTGCCATTTCTATTATCTAAATAGATTGGATAGCCAAAGCAAGGGAGGAATGGAAGAACAACGAAGAAGTGTGGAAACTCAATCAAAATTTTCACCATGATCGCACTACATCTGATACATTTACCTCGAAAAATGATTCCTTATGGTACAATATATATGATATATTTGTAATAATTACAAACTAAAACAAAATATTTTTTTGGAATTTCACACCTCTCCCTTGGGAAGACACTTAAGATTTTTAAAAACATACCACAATGTGAAGAAATTATTTTTTGGGATGACCTTAAATTTTATATTCAAAATTTTGTAGCAGAATGTTTGGTTTTCCAGCAAAATAGAGTTGAGACATTTAAGAACCTGGGTCTGCTACAATATTTATCCATTCCAAGTCAACATTGGCAGGAGGTTTGAATGGATTTTATCACAGGTTTACCTATGTCCGAAGGAAAGAGTTTCATTATGGCGGTAGTTGATAGGCTTACCACGTATGCACACTTTTGTGCATTATGTCATGCATTTAAAGCAAGTATAGTTGCTACTTCATTTATGGAAAAAATTCAAATGCTACATTGAAACATATATATTATTGTAAGAGAACAAGATCACATTTTGACTAGAAATTTTTGGAAAATTATTTTCTTATTTGGGTACTCAAATAGCTCATAGCTCATCTTATCATCCTCAATCCGATGGGAAAACTGAGATAGTGAATAAATGTTTGGAAGGATATATTTGTTGCTTTTTATCTGATAAACAAACACAATGGGTCAAGTGGTTACCTCTCACTAAATAGCACCATTTATGGCACTTTATGTATATCATCCACCGTCCATCACATCATGTTTAAGAGAAAATTATATGTCTCAATTAGTGGAATATGACATCGAGAATCAACAAAAAAATTTGCAACTCTTCAATGATAACCTAAATTTGGAAAAAATTGAATTAATCAATAGGACGGTCAACATCGCAGCGAGAGAAGTTTTGATGTAGGAGAATGAGTATTTTTATGGCTACAACCATACAAAAAATTTGCCTCAAGAAAGCTAAGAAGGATAATAAATTATCGCTAAAGTACTATTGTCCTTACAAGGTGTTGAAAAATATTGGTAGTATGGCATACAAATTGGAGCTTCTTGCATCTTCTTGAGTGCACCTACTTTTCCATGTTTCATACTTAAAGAAGCTTATAGGTGACAAACTTAAAGTTCAAACAATATTTCCATAACTTGATGAGGAAGAAAAAATCATATTCGAACTTGAATTAGTCACAGAAATAAGAACTCGACAGCTACAAAATCGATAAATTTCAGAGTATCTCATCAAGTGGAATAACTTACCCAATAAAGATTGCACATGGGAGGATGAGAATTTTATATAGAGGCATCCAAATCTACTCAAGCATTGAGGAAAATGATTTTTTGAAGGAGAGGGGCATGTTAGGTCCCTATATTAGTAGTGTAGTCCCTTATTGTTGTTAGTGTATCCTCCTTATTATTATTGTTGTATGGCTATAGTCCCCATATTGTTATTATTATGCCCCATAAAATCCCATTATTGTTATTACTGTGCCCTTACATTATTATGTTTAGGTCAGCTAGGATTATATTGTTACCCCATGGACCCTTATATATATAAAGGATGTTTCTTCATTTGTAGCATCCAATAATTTTTCATTTATGTAATGTAAAGGAAGTTTCCCCCTCGAAGTGGTTGATTTCTAATTCATTGATCTCTCTTTTTTTCTATTTTTAGAGTTTGTTTCATAACAAATAGTCATCAAGAACCATTCAATAGGATATCCACCACAAGGATATATCTATTTATTGTGGGAAGCAGTGGCATATTATCCCCTTAAACCTCTGCTACTCGTTCACTATTAGACCTAATCATGTATACATGAGCAAATACATTATGCCAACTTCAATAATCAAAGAATAATTAACTTATGAAATATAACATCATTTAGAACTAGGATTAACATATTGTAACCATCATAATAATACAACCAAATGATAAATATGTGAAGCATGATAATGTCTTATCTTGAATCTTCCCCTCTATTTCTTCATCAGAGAGGAATCTGTGGAACTATCTAGATCAAGAATCATGTATATATGTGACTATCTTTCATAGAATCCATGTAGAGAAATTGAAATCCTAAGATATAAATTATGCTAGAAGTTTTTGGTAGAGTGATAAACAGAGAGATGAAGTAGAGACTACTCCAAGTTTTTCTCTAAGATATTAAAATGCTTCACGTGGAAGAGGTTTTTTAAATATATCATAAAAATTTTCTTTTGAGGGAACATAATCTAGTTTGACTTTCTGTTCAAGAACTCATTCTCTTAGAAAATTATACTTAATTGGAATGTGCTTGGTTTTGGATTGCATAATATGATTTTTCGAGGTGCTAAAAACACTTGTATTATCTCATAGAATGGAAATGGGTGGAGAACACTTGATTTGAATATCCTCTAATGTCTGCATCATCTAAAGAAGTTGTGTGCAGCAATATGCATCATAAACATATTATGTTTTTGTAGTAGATATATAAATGTATATTTTTCTTTTGCTGAACCAAGATAACAATTTGGGCCCCAAGTATACTGCACCTCCACTAGAGCTTTTTCAGTCATCAAAATTTCTTGCCCAGTCTCCATGTGTGTAAGCATGAAGAGAAAGATATGAATCTTTCGGATACCATAAATAGATGCCTTGAGTTCCTTGTAGATATTTGAATATTCTCTTAACTTCATAAAGATGATTTTCATTTTGATTTGCTTGGAACCAACCAACAATCCCAACTTCATGCATGATATTTGGCCTAGTACCTATTAGATAAAGTAAGCTTCCAATAACATATATGTATTCTGGTTGATTAATTATGGGAGATGCATCATACGATCTGAGACTACATCGTGTTGCCATTGGAGTGTATACTCATTTCCAGTCTTCCATCCCATATTTCTTCATAATAGACTTGAGATATTGTTTTTGTAAGAGAAGGATACCATCCTTTGCTTCTTGTACTTGTGAACCAAAAAATTATGCTTGTTCTCTAAGTAAATATATTTCAAATTATTGTTGCATAACAGAAGAAAACCTATGACTCATAGATTCTTATTTTCTGCCAAAGATGATATCATTTACATATACACCAACTATTAGTATTTTACCATCATCCAGTTTTATGTACAGGTTGTTATTTGCAGACCTCTTTGTGAAACCTTGTTGTTGAATATACTTCTCAAAACGATAATACCATGCAAAAGGTGTTGCTTTAGTCGATATAATGCCTTATGGAGATTTCAAACATTTTTTTCATCATTTCCTAGGATGAACCCTTCTGATTTTTCAAGATACAGTTCTTCTTCTAGGTCCCCATTTATGACTGTATATGTAACATCAATTTGATAAACTTTGAATTGACGAAAGCTTGAAGAGACAAGAAAATTTCTTATGGCTTCAATTCTAGTTACAAGTGAAAATATTTCTTCAAAATATATTCCTTCTTGTTGATAATAACCTTTGCAAACAAGTCTCGCTTTATTTCTAATAAATTTTCCCTCTTCATTCAATTTATTTTTTAAAATTCATTTTGTCCCAATAATATTTTTATCATGAGGTCTCAAAACTAATTCTCATGTATGATTATTTTTTATTTGATCAAGTTCTTCATCCATATCCTTAGCCCAATGTTCATATTTGATTGCTTGATTTATATTTTTTGGTTCAATAGTGGATCATAGAGATAGATAAATAGGAGTTTCCACAAGAGCTCTTCTTGTTTTTACCCGAGCTTCATTTTCACCTAGAATTTGAGATTCTGGATAATTCTTTTGAAAATACTTGGATGAAGTTTTTTCTCTATCATTTGTTCCTTATTCTTATACCTGAATGGTTTCTTCTTGTTGGCATGTGTTGTCCTTGATGGAAACCTACTTGATGAAATAAGATTGTTGGCTATATGATGCAGAGTGTTGTCCTTGATGGAAACCTACTTGATAACGTTGATGACAACCTACTTGATGAGTTAAGGGGATATTGTTGGCAATGTGATACAATGTGTTGACTTTGATGGAACCTGCCTGATGAAGTTGTCCTTGATGAAAACTGCTTGATGAGTTGCCTATGATAAGCAACCTTGTGTTAAATAAGGAAGGATGATGTATCTACAGATCAGCTCAGAAGTAACAGAAGAAATAATTGCAGTAACTGTCAGAGAAATGATGAATATGGTATGTCACAAGGCATACGCGGGTTTGATAACGCGAAATAGCGTACGCACGCAGAAAATTACGTGCCAAGTTGCGTATTCCATTTTGCGCTCCAAATTTAGAATACTAAGTGGTGTTACCATGGTATTGAACCATTGTATTTATTGCTTGATTGTCTATTTGGTCTCGTCCAGGAATACCATCGGAGGTGGTGTGGTTTTGACTCATGGTATTGATAAAGGCTAAACCTATATAAGGAGAAGAAGATCATTGTGCAAAGGTGTGCAAGTGTCTGGGTTTTAATGAATACTTCACTCTGAAGTATATTTGCATGGATGAACTCTGTTCTTTGTTGATAGATCTGAATTAGTGATGCACCTATGAAGAAAATGATGAAGAGGGATCTCTAGATTTGAAATGTATATGTATTTCCTAGATCTGTTTATGGAATGTTTAGATCTGAGATGAGGCGAAATATGTTCTGATGTGAAGGATGAAATATAAGTTTTTTATCTGATCTAAAGAGCTGCATAGTCTTGAAAAGTTACAGATGTACACGTAGGTTTTCTTCAGTAAAAGTGCGTGTATACGCGAGTCTGCTTAAGAAAATGTGCGTATGGGAAAAAAGGGTTTTCTGAATAATAAACTGAAGTATACGCGGGTTGGTCTTTATGAAAGCGCGTACATATGCAGGTTCGGTGAATTAAAAGCACGTATGGAATTTAGGGTTTTACTAAAGTATGTGGTATGAAATATCTGATCTATTCTGTTGTTTTACTGCTATTTTTCAATGATGTATTCATACAGAACTGGGTTGTTTGAATGATGAATATGCTGCTGATTATGTTAATTGAAGATCAAGTTGTTGGTTGATTGGTTGATGATTCATTGAAGGAATCGATGGGTTTATAAGTTTCATTTTGATGAATGTTGAGCTTAAATGTGTGGAGTGGGTCCAGTCTGAAAATATGATGAAAAGTGGCCTACAAGTTGTGTTGTATGGAAGCTGTTGGATCCAGTATGAAAATTGATGAAACGTGGTCTACAAAGGAGCTGAAGGTCGAAGCCTTCAGTGAGGGGGTTGTAGCTCCCTTCCAGTGGTAGCTGGTAAACGAGTGCAGGGGGTAGTGGCTCCCTTCCAGGAGAGGCTGGTAAACGAGTGCAGGGGGTAGTGGCTCCCTTCCAGGAAAGGCTGGTAAACGAGAGTAGGGGGTTGTGGCTCCCTTCCATGAAAGGCTGGTAAATGAGAGAAGGTTGTAGCCTTCTGCAGGTGGGTGCCTGCGTGCTGGTATGAGTCTGCACCAGTATATGGTTGTACGATGTTTTCCTTATAATAAAATATTGAACACTGAGACGACGACAGCGGTGGTTTTCTCCCGACTTGGGTTTCCACCTTAAATCCTGGTGTTCTTGTGTGTAGCTTATGTGTGATGTTTTATTCTGTTTACTGCTAACTAAACATCTGATGCATAAATGATGCATAGATCCAAGTAAAGAATTAAATGCATAATAAGATCTTTGTGTATACACGAGTTTTATAAAGGATATTTGTGTGTATACGTGAGTTGGCTTCACTAAAGTACCGTATGTGTTTTAGAGTATGAAAAAGTAAAAATTTTTGAGTATGCCCTAAATACTGATTCACCCCCCCCCCGCCCCTCTCAGTATTTTTCCCAACAATTCGTATCAGAGCAGGTCCTTCTGCAGAAGCTTGATCGCTTGAAGGAGATCTGTTGCAATGGGAAGTCATGAAGGAGTATTTTCTCTAAAGCCTCCTCTATTCAATGGAAGTAATCTGTTATTTTGGAAGATACGAACAAAATCATATTTGCAAAGTCTTGGTGTAGAAGTATGGGCAATCGTGGAAGAAGGTTATCAATATCCGACAAGTATTCCTACTGATGTAGCAAAAACGAAGAAATATGAAATCAATGCCAAAGAAGTCAATGTTTTATTAGGAAGCATGTCTGAACTAGAATTTTCTAAAGTGATGCAGCTAAATTCAGCGAAATAAATATGGGACAAAATCATTCTGAGCTATGAAGGAGCTACAAAGGTAAAAAATTCAAAACTCCAAACTCTTAGAATTTAATTTGAAAATTTAAGGATGCATAGTGATGAGAGTATTGCTAGTTTCTTTTTGTGTCTAGATGATATTGTAAATAATATGAGAATTTTGGGTAAAACCATAACCGATACTACTCTGGTGGAAAGAGTCTTAAGATCTTTGACCTCAAAATTTGAGTCAAAAGTATCAACTATTGAAGAAATGCAAGATATAAAAACTCTTACTATTGTTCAACTACATGGTATTCTAACTTCTTTTGAAATGAGAAAAGAAGGTCCCTCTCAAATCAGAGAAGTTGTCTTTAAGGCATGTGCAAAAGGAAAAGAAAGGGAAGTTTTCAAGGAATCAAGTTATATATCAGAAGAAGAAGAAGCAAATTTTGTGAGAAGACTCCAACCAGGTACTGGAAGATTCAAAGGTAAGCTTCCATTCAAGTGTTTTACTTGTGGGAGAGTTGGTCATTATGCTCCTAAATGTCCCTATGAAGAAAATCATGATAAAGGGAAACAATTTGAAAAGAGAAAGAGTTATTATGTAAATGAAGATAATGATGAAATGTCAAATGAGGATGAAGAAGATTCTGACCAAGTTTTGCAAGTGCTCATGGCGAAGAAGAAAAAGAAGAAGGCTACTCAAAGAAAGAAGATACCTCAGAAAACATGTGCAGTAAAAAATGAAGAAGAGGAAACATGTATTGATTGTTGTTCTTGTGATCCACTTTCTTGTGCATGCAATGATGAAGATAGTGCAAGTAATAGTATGAGTCTAGAAGAAAATCTCAAGATCAATGATGAAGGTAACTATTGGGATCAACTTAAAAAGAAGGAATCTATCTACAAATATGTGATCTCTAGAATGAATGAAAAGATAGAAATACAAAATGGACAGATAGAAAAGTATCAAAAGTTGTAAGTTTATGCAACCAATCGAAGTGAAAAGCTTGAAGCAGAAATCATCTGTCTAAAAGCAGATCTCGAAACATCAAATAAGAAGAATGAAGAACCCCTATCATTTGAAAAGGAAGGACTTGAAGCAGAAGTCATCTCTCTCAAAAAGGATCTGAAAAAATCAAGGAAAGAACTCTTATTTCTACAGTGCACATCATATCTATAGAGCTTTTATTTCTACAAGGAAAGAAAAACCTTGTGTTGATCCGCCCTTTGCCCTTGATGTCAAAGGGGGAGAGTAGTATGGTGTTTGAATAAGGGGAGAGTATCATAAAGGTTATAATCAATGTATCTATCTGTTGTGGTGATCAAACACCATCAAAGTTGCCATCAAGTCTAAAGGGGGAGATTGTTGGCATGTGTTGTCCTTGATGGAAACCTACTTGACGAAATAATATTGTTGGCTATATGATGCAGAGTGTTGTCCTTGATGGAAACCTACTTGATAACATTGATGACAACCTACTTGATGAGTTAAGGGGATATTGTTGGCAATGTGATACAATGTGTTGACTTTGATGGAACCTGCCTGATGAAGTTGTCCTTGATGAAAACTGCTTGATGAGTTGCCTATGATAAGCAACCTTGTGTTAAATAAGGAAGGATGATGTATCTATAGATCAGCTCAGAAGTAACAGAAGAAATAATTGCAGTAACTATCAGAGAAATGATGAATATGGTATGTCACAAGGCATACGCGGGTTTGATAAGGCGAAGTAGCATATTCACGCGGAAAAGTACGTGCTAAGTCACGTATTCCATTTTGCGATCCAAATTTAGAATACTAAGGGGTGCTACCATGGTATTGACCCATTGTATTGAGCGCATGATTATCTATTTGGTCTCGTCCAAGAATACCATCGGAAGTGGTGTGGTTTTGACTCATGGTATTGATAAAGGCTAAACCTATATAAGAAGAAGAAGATCATTGTGCAAAGGTGTGGAAGTGTCTGGGTTTTAATGAATACTTCACTCTAAAGTATATCTGCATGGATGAACTCTGTTCTTTGTTGATATATCTGAATTAGTGATGCACCTATGAAGAAAATGATGAAGAGGGATCTGTATATCTGAAATGTATATGTATTTCCTAGATCTGTTTTTGGAATGTTTAGATCTGAGATGAGGCGAAATACATTCTGAAGTGAAGTATGAAATCTGAGTTGTTTATCTGATCTCAGCAGCTGCATAGTCTTGAAAAGTTACACATGTATACGCAGGTTCGCTTCAGTAAAAGCGCGTGTATACACGGGTCTGCTTAAGAAAAAGCACGTATGGGTAGAAAGGGTTTTCTGAATAATACACTGAAGTATACCTGGGTTGGTATTTATGAAAGCGCGTACATACGCAAGTTCGGTGAAGTAAAAGTGTGTATGGAATCTAGGGTTTTACTGAAGTATGTGGTATGAAATATCTGATCTGTTCTGTTGTTTTACTGCTATCTGTCAATGATGTATTCATACATAACTGGGTTGTTTGAATGATGAATATGTTGCTGATTATGTTAATTGAAGATCAAGTTGTTGGTTGATTGGTTGATGATTCATTGAAGGAATTGATGGGGTTATAAGTTTCAGTTTGATGAATGTTGAGCTTAAATGTGTGGAGTGGGTCTAGTCTGAAAATATGACGAAAAGTGGCCTACAAGTTGTGTTGTATGGAAGTTGTTGGATCCAAGATGCAGAAAAATTTATGAAACATGCTCCGCAGAGGTGCGAAGGCCGGTGTCTTCGGGAGGGGGTTGTGCTCCCCTTTCCGCCAGCCGGTAAACAAGTGTGGGTAGTGGCTCCCTTCCAGGAGAGGCTGGTAAACGAGTGCAGGGGGTAGTGGCTCCCTTCCAGGAGAGGCTGGTAAACGAGAGTAGGGGGTAGTGGCTCCCTTCCAGGAGAGGCTGGTAAACGAGAGAAGGTTGTAGCCTTCTGCAGGTGGGTGCCTGCGTGCTGGTATGAGTCTGCGCCAGTACATGGTTGTACGATGTTTTCTTTATAATAAAATATTGAAGACTGAGACGACGGCAGCGGTGGTTTTCTCCCGACTTGGGTTTCCACCTTAAATCCTGGTGTTCATGTGTGTTGCTTATGTGTGATGGTTTATTCTGTTATTACTGCACATGCTTACTGCTAACTAAACATCTGATGAATAAATGATGCATAGATCCAAGTAAAGAATTAAATGCATAATAAGATCTCTGTGTATACGCGAGTTTTATAAAGGATATCCACGTGTATATGCGAGTTGGATTCACTAAAGTAGTGTATGGGTTTTAGAGTATGAAAAAGTAAAAAATTTCGAGTATGCCCTAAATACTGATTCACCCCCCCCCCCTCGCAGTATTTTTCCCAACAATTGGTATTAGAGGAGGTCCTTCTCCAGAAGCTTGATCGCTTAAAGGAGATTTGTCGCAATGGGAAGTCATGAAGGAGTATTGTCTCTAAAGCCACCTCTATTCAATGGAAGTAATCTGTTATTTTGGAAGATACGAACAAAAGCATATTTGCAAAGTCTTGGTGCAGAAGTATGGGAAATCGTGGAAGAAGGTTATCAATATCTGGCAAGTATTCCTACTGATGCAGCAGAAAGGAAGAAATATGAGATCAATGCCAAAGTAGTCAATGTTTTATTAGGAAGCATGTCTGAACCAGAATTTGCTAAAGTGATGCAGCTAAATTCAGCAAAAGAAATATGGGACAAAATCATTCTGAGCTATGAAGGAGATACAAAGGTAAAAAGTGAAAAACTCCAAACTCTCAAAATTGAATATGAAAATTTCAGGATGCATAGTGATGAGAGTATTGCCAGTTTCTTTTTACGTCTAGACGATATTGTAAATCGTATGAGAAGTTTGGGTGAAACCATAACCGATACTACTCTGGTGGAAAAAGTCTTAAGATCTTTGACTTCAAAATTTGAGTCAAAAGTATCAGCTATTGAAGAAAGGAAAGATCTGCAAACTCTTACTATTGTTCAACTACATGGTATTCTAACTGCTTTTGAAATGAGAAAAGAAGGTCCCTCTCAAATCAGAGAAGTTGCCTTTAAGGCATGTGCAAAAGGAAAAGAAAAGGAAGTTGTCAAGGAATCAAGTTATATATCAGAAGAAGAAGAAGCAAATTTTGTGAGAAGACTCCAACCAGGTACTGGAAGATTCAAAGGTAAGCTTCCCTTCAAGTGTTTTACTTGTGGGAGAGTTGGTCATTATGCTACTAAATGTCCCTATGAAGAAAATCATGATAAAGGGAAACAATTTGAAAAGAGAAAGAGTTATTATGCAAATGAAGATAATGATGAAATGTCAAATGAGGATGAAGAAGATTCTGACCAAGTTCTGCAAGTGCTCATGGCAAAGAAGCAAAAGAATAAGGCTACTCAAAGAAAGAAGATACCTCAGAAAACATGTGCAGCAGAAAATGAAGAAGAGGAAACAGGTATTGATTGTTGTTCTTGTGATCCACTTTCTTGTGCATGCAATGATGAAGATAGTGAAAGTAATAGTATGAGTCTAAAAGCAAATCTCAAGATCAATGATGAAAGTAATTATTGGGATCAATTTAAAAAGAAGGAATCTATCTACAAAGATGTGATCTCTAGAATGAATGAAAAGATAGAAATACAAAATGGACAGATAGACAAGTATCAAAAGTTGTACGTTTATGCAACCAATCGAAGTGAAAAACTTGAAGCAGAAATCATCTGTCTAAAAGTAGATCTCGAAACATCAAATAAGAAGAATGAAGAACCCCTATCATTTGAAAAGGAAGGACTTGAAGCAGAAGTCGTCTCTCTCAAAAAGGATCTGGAAAAATCAAATAAGAAGAATGAAGAACTGCTACAAACATTTGAAGAACAAGAAAATTGGTTGAAGGAAGAAATTTTAAAGTTGAATGATCAAGTAGAAGAAGGAAAAAGGGTTGAAGAAAGTATGAAGAAGCAATGCCAGAAATTGGAGGTTGAGGTAAACATTCTCAAATGTAAATTAGAAGAAAAAGATAAACTCTTGAGGTTTCAAGATAGTACTAATATTTTGGACAATATTCTTAGTAGTCAAAGGTCTCCTTCTGTTAAATTTGGCCTTGGTTTTCATGAAACTATTAAAGGAGAATCTAGTTCACAAGGAAGTGATAAAGAGTCAAAGGATGTCAATGCAAAACCTGAAGTGTTGAAAGAAACAAAAGGTCAACCAAAAATCAGGAACTCTCAAAAGGAATCATTCCCTCCTTTGATCAATAATGTTGAATGTTTTAAATGTCATAATTATGGGCATGTTGCAGCCAATTGCAGAAGCAAAATGTTTCAGTCACATGCAAACAGATTCTACAAAGAAAGGTACTCTGGTTTCTTCAAGGGATATTGTTTTTCATGTAACAAGTATGGTCATAAAGCAGCTGATTGCAATAGAAGGAAGAATAGAACAACACATTATGATCCTTATGCTTACTTTTCTGGTCACACAAGATGTTATGCTTGTAACAAGTATGGACATGTAGAAAAAGAGTGCAGGATGAATAGATCTGAGAAATTGGATAATTTCCAGCACACAATAAGAAATTTCAAGCAAAGCTGGAAAAGGAAGGAGGACCGGTCAAAAACGTAGGGGATAATAATCCTACTACAGTCATCCGCTTCTAAAGCCTACTTCTCATAATGGCTGCAGGATGATGTGAGATACATTATAGGGATTAGTAATGTATCATCACAGGGGGAGCAATGTATGATGATTCCCATGGTTGGTTTGGTAATTCTGGTTATGTTTATTTCTGACAGTGCATCTGATGTGAAGAAAATAGGTACAGGTGGTACAAATTCAGGGGGAGATGAAGTTTTGGAAATTTTCTATGTCTTACTTTCCATACGCGGGTTTAGTGAACAAAAGCCGCATATACACACAATTTCCTTTGGAGAAAGAAGCATATGCTTTTCTGTTAAATAAAACAGTGATTCAGCTCAAGAACAGGAGTACAGGTTCAGGGGGAGCATCAGTCTAATTACTAATGATTGCATTGTTGGCATTGTATCTGCTTATTCCTTAGTTCTCCTAATACTTATGCTCAAATGATGATGATATGATACATGGTTTCTTATGATGAGTTTATGGATGAGCCCTGTTTACTTTTGATGAAGAGTATCTGTTGTTTTCACACATGGATAAGATGGAAGTCTTATGATTCAGAAATAAGGATAGATCATGCAGATTTTGTTGATGATGATTTTTGTCACGGTTGAAACCTTTTTCCTACACATGCTACATCATGTTAAATCTTGAAGATCTTGGTGATATCGGATCACATGGATGATTGCTTAATACGTAGTGTCTATTGAAGAAGTTGTTCTGGTATAATGATTCCTATTGGGAAGAATTTGTTGATGCTGCAACAATTCTGAAGGCTTGGTTATTGATGCACTTATGCTACAAATGTTGGATGACACTTGAAAACATAGCTATATTGTTCTATCTTTCTTCTCTCATATATCCCAGGAAAGCATTCGAATATCTCAGACAGAAGCTGGTAATTGTCTCTGCCATGTACAAGATCAGAATTGCTTAAAATCATAAGATTAAAATTGGATACGCGGATTTCCTGAAAAACAGTCGCGTATATACGCGAGTTCATACACAGAAAACCGCGTATGGGTATTGGCTGACAAAACTCTTTTGGGTCAGCATTCTTTCAGCACAGCTGCTGTACTGTTTGGTATCTCTGGTGGTGTTCCAGTTTTCATAATTATATTTCATTCTCTGATATTGTTGGTGAATATGCCTTGATGATTGGCTGTTGAAAGTGTTCAGGTTGCACAAAGCTAAGGAGGAGTTTTGGTCATATGGAAAGGATGCATTGGATGCACAGTTTCAGGGGGAGCATTAGCCTTGCTGAATGTAATGCATTGTTGGCATTATGATGATTCTGAAATATGATCTCTTTCTTGAGGTCCTTTTGGTATTTGTTGTAAAAGCTCATATTTGTAATTTGATGAAAAGGTCATGTTGAGACCTATGATGTAAAATTGTAATATTTAGTCATGTAAGGACTTGAGTCAAATTTGTAAACCCACTTGGTTGGGTAGTTGAGTCAAAATGTGTAAACCCACTTGGTTGGGTACTTGAGTCACATATGTAAATCCACTTGGTTGGATCATTGATGTAAGTATGAGTCCTTGGTGATAGGAAAGGTCATAGAGTCATGTACTTCATTGAAAAATTTGTTTGAAGATTCAGCGTGAACTCAGGGGGAGCATGGTAACTACAGTGCACATCAGATCTACAGAGCTCTTCTTTCTACAAGGAAAGAAAAACCTTGTGTTGATGTCGATCCGCCCTTTGCCCTTGATGTCAAAGGGGGAGAGTAGCATGGTGTTTGAATAAGGGGAGAGTATCATAATGGTTATAATCAATGTATCTATCTGTTGTGGTGATCAAACACCATCAAAGTTGCCATCAAGTCCAAAGGGGGAGATTGTTGGCATGTGTTGTCCTTGATGGCAACCTACTTGATGAAATAATATTGTTGGCTATATGATGCAGAGTGTTGTCCTTGATGGCAACCTACTTGATAAAGTTGATGACAACCTACTTGATGAGTTAAAGAGGAGATTGTTGGCAATGTGATACAATGTGTTGACTTTGATGGAACTCGCCCGATGAAGTTGTCCTCGATGAAAATCGCTGATGAGTTTCTATGATAAGCAACCTTGTGTTAAATAAGGAAGGATGATGTATCTACAGATCAACTCAGAAGTAAAAGAAGAAAGGAATTCCAGTAAGTGCCAGAGAAATGATAAATATGATATGTCATAAGGCATAACGCGGGTTTGATAAGGCGAAGTAGCGTATGCACGAGGAAAAGTACGTGCCAAGTCGCGTACCCCTTTTGCGCTCCAAATTTACAATACTAATAAAAGTTACCATGGTATTGACCCATTGTATTGAGAGCGCTGATTATCTATTTGGTCCCGTCTAGGAATACCATCCAAGTGGTGTGGTTTTGACTCATGGTACTGATAAAAGGCTAAACCTATATAAGGAGAAGAAGATCAGCTGTGCATAGTGCAAAGGCGTGCAAGTGTCTTGCAAGGTGTGAAAGTGTCTGGGTTTTAATGAATACTTCACTCTGAAGTATATCTGCATGGATGAAATCTGTTTTTTATTGATAGATCTGAATTAGTGATGCACCTATCAAGAAAACGATGAAGAGGGATCTATAGATCTGAAATGTATATGTATTTCCTAGATCTGTTCATGGAATGTTTAGATCTGAGATGAGGCGAAATACTTTCTGAAGTGAAGGATGAAATCCGAGTTGTTTATCTGATCTGAAGAGCTACATAATCCTGAAAAGTTACAGATGTATACACAGGTTCGATTCAGTAAAAGTGCGTGTATATGTGGGTCTGCTTAAGGAAAATCGTGTATGGGTAGTTAAGGTTTTCTAAAGAATGCACATAAGTATACGCAAGTTGGTTTCTTAGAAAGCGCGTATATACGCAAGTTCAGTGTAGTAAAAGCGCGTATGGAATCTAGGGTTTTGCTGAAGTATGTGGTATGAAATGTCTGATCTATTGTGCTATTTTACTGCTATTTTTCAATGATGTATTCATACAGAACTGGGTTGTTTGAATGATGAATATGTTGTTGATTATGTTAATTGAAGATCAAGTTGTTGGTTGATTGGTTGATGATTCAATTGATGGGGTTATAAGTTTCAGTTTGATGAATGTTGAGCTTAAATGTGTGGAGTGGGTCCAGTCTAAAAATATGATGAAAAGTGGCCTACAAGTTGTGTTGTATGGAAGCTGTTGGATCCAATATGAAAATTGATGAAATGTGGTCCGCAGAGTGAGCCGAAGGTCGGTCTTCGCGGAGGGGGTTGTAGCTCCCTTCTAGTGGTAGCTGGTAAACGAGTGCAGGGGGTAGTGGCTCCCTTTCAGGAGAGGCTGGTAAACGAGTGTAGGGGGTAGTGGATCCCTTCTAGGAGAGGCTGGTAAATGAGAGCAGGGGGTTGTGGCTGCCTTCCATGAGAGGCTGGTAAACAAGAGAAGGTTGTACCCTTCTGCAGGTGGGTGCCTGCGTGCTTGTATGAGTCTGCGCCAGTACATGCTTGTACAATGTTTTCCTTATAATAAAATATTGAAGACTGAGATGACGTCAGAGGTGGTTTTCTCCTGACTTAGGTTTCCACCTTAAAACTTGGTGTTCTTGTGTGTAGCTTATGTGTGATGGTTTATTCTGTTTAATGCTAACTAAACATCTGATGAATAAATGATGCATAGATCCAAGTAAATAATTAAATGCATAATAAGATATCTGTTTATACATGAGTTTTATAAAGGATATCTGCGTGTATATGCGAGTTCACTTCACTAAACTAGCATATGTGTTTTAGAGTATGAAAAAGTAAAAATTTTTGAGTATGCCCTAAATACTGATTCACCCCCCCCCCCGCCCTCTCAGTATTTTTCCCAACACTTCTTCTATATCCCTTTGGTTTCGTGTTGGAATGCATTCATCATCATCATCATTTGTTGTCATTACTCTTTTGGAACATGTGTATACTTCATCGATTACAAAATTAATGCATTCAAAAATATTTAAAATTCTATTATTGTCATATTTGTATGCTTTTCTTTATAGGAGTAACCAAGAAAAAATCCTGTAGCTGCCCTAGCTTCAAAATTACCATTATTTTCATTATTTTTTTATGTATCATTTAATTTCAAAGACTCTAAAATGCTTGAAAGTTGGTGTATTATCATATCAAAGTTCATGAGCTTTATCACTTTTTAAATGAACATGACCTTTGTTGAGAGTATTTTCTATCGTATGTGTTGCTATACCCTAGAATGTATTAGGTGTTACATGCTCATCAAGCATAGCATGATCCATTTCCTGAATTGTTTGTAATATCCCAAAATGGAAAATACAGGAATATGGAACATAAAATGGAAAATGCAAAGAAACATCAACACATAAAATGTCATCAGATCATATAACCATCATATTCAACATTATAAAATAAAAATTGTATAGGATCGTGAGGAAAAATACACTCAAGTTAGGCAACACAAGCCTCAATAGACCAAGTACATGAAACATGAAGAACAACTACTATACACGAATGCCAAAGACTAAGAAAGCACATTCTTTTATTGTTTTATTGCTATTGTAAATGCAAAAAAATTGATATGTTGATAGGTTCCTTATAAAATACCTGGATCAAATATCTAGGCCTTCTAGCACTTCTCCAAGATAACCTACAAGGGGTTTCCAGAAATACTCAAAATGCATAACATACAAAATGTGGCCCTAGGGCTGAATAATTTTCTACAATTAAATACTGATAGAAGGTGGCTAATATGATGTAGAAATGGTTGATACTCTACCAATAGATCTACCAAATGAAGTATTTCTCCCCTCACTGGAAATATCCCTCACAAACTGGGGCACTAAGCCCTCCACTACAACTTCTTATGAAAATAATGCAATTCCTAAAGTGAACTACACTATAGATGGTGGAAACAACTTAGACTGATTCTAAATAATGAAATGAATCTCGAAAATCCTCCTTACTAGCCTCCCGGATGAAGAACTTCTTCGTCCACTCGAAAATAAGCTTAGAAGTTGGGTTTGTCAACCCTCCACTACTGCAACCCTGCAACACAACACAATCATGAAGGAGGCTACGCTAGGATAAAATGGTTGAAGCTTGGAAAATTTTGTATGGTGGAAATGATTCTTAATATACCTCACCTAAGTAGGCACTCAAAGTCTCCTGAGGATGATGGTGGGATTTCCATTCGGAAAGACCCTTGTGCTAAATAGCACAACAGAATTAGATAAACAATTGAAGCATGTAAATATTCATACAAGACAAATACAATACCATTAATACAAATAATGTATTTTATGTCTGCCATGCTCTTCCTTTTATTCTTTGCGAGCATCCTCGCCCTGGGTCCCACCCATTAAAGGAGCTACTCTCATGCATACACAACTCCTCTATGATTATTGTGTCCTCCATTAATGCTCTACTCCCTCCATGGCAGCGTTGTTGATATTGTTAACTTTCACCCTGTTCACATGTAAGGGTTCTTTATTCTACTGATATAATGATCCACATTCACATGAGAATTGGTTTTTATCCCTACTAAATAGGTTTATGGGTGTCCCTACCCTCTTATTCATCTATCTAAATGATAAAAGAAAAAATTAATATTTCAACTAGCTATAAGCTAATTAGGAATATTACAATCCCACCCTCCCAAATGTTGCTTGTCCTCAAGAAACTGCAAGGATAGACACTGTAAAATCTCCTATCCTTCTATATAATCCTCATCTAATAAGCTCCTCAACTGAAAAATATGCTCTCACATCAATCTGCCCTCTAGTTGTTCCTCCCAAGTATACAAGTTAGCCTTTGGTGATAAATCCAAATGGCTCTAATCAGGAAGAAGTGAGCTATCCATGGAGGCAACTACATGTTGTCTAGAGGCCTTATTGAGGCATGGGATCTGAAATTTTTTTGGAACTTCAAAGCCCATGAGAAGATCAAATCCCCAAGCTATCATTTAAACAAAATTAATCACCCTCCAAATTGGTAACTCATAGAAAAACTCTTCCATCCCTTGCTCCTACAGTGTAGATAGGATGTATGGGTGAACATGATAGACCAAATTGTCTATCCCACATTTTCTCTCACTCCACTTATGATATGTGTAGAGCTTCTACTGATTTTGGGTTGCTATAATGTTTCCCTCAAGAGGAAAAAAGGAAACTGGATTCTCAAAGATCAACTCTTTGGTTCTATGAACCTTGCTTGCCCAAGCTATTCCACATATAGTGAATAGGACACCATCACAATATGGAATCCAAATGAGAAAGATACTGAGTGTCATATGAAATGTTGGATGGTGGAAATAGCCTCCCAAGTGGACAGAGGGAATTTTTTCTACTTGTTGCCTCTTATCATAATGTGGTAAGTTGTCTCCCAACCTTTTTCTAGTTGTGCATGTTTTGTCATATACTAAAAAGTAGTAAGTGGAATTGTGTATCAATTAAGCATACCAAGAATAGCACAATAATTTCCCAAATCCATACAATAAATGGCTATCTCTATCACTGATGTTGGTCTTAGGAATACCATGGAGTGCAAATAGAAGCTTGTCCTCTTGTGGAGAAATGTATTGTATATAAATGGAAAGATAATGAAAATACTTTTTTCAGATGATCAATAAGTACAAAAACACAACTCTTACCATGTACACTGAGTAAGTTGATGATGAGATCCATGGATGAGCCCTCCCATGGGATTCTCTCCATAATGATCTGGTATGTCTCCATAAGACCTTGGTGAGGGAATGGATCATGCGCTATATGTACAACCTTCTTCTTGAGCTTGAAGATCCAAGTCAAGGATATCATGTCTTGGTAATAGATGAATCCATCCACCACTCTATACCTATCATCTTCTAATTGGCCATCAAGTATCTCATATGTGAAATGATCCTTGGAACACTCCATCAATAGATCCAAACTCCCAAGTGACAGTGTTGTTGGCCTTTCTGATAAGGCTCCTGTCATCTCATAACTCCCCTCTTTTACATGCCAAATGTGAAAGTCACATGCCAGAATGCTGCCATAAATGAAAGAATCTTTCCTATATGGAACTACCTCCTGATCCTTTAAGGCTAAGGAGTAGCTCCTTTGCACCATGATTGTGCCACCATCTACTGATGAAACATCATGCAGGGTATGGGAGAAAATCATCCTAGACTCTCCCAAGAGTAATCAAAGCAACAATCGCTCATGTTGACTTCTCATTTCATCATCGTACAAGTCATGGCGTAACATCATGATGATTGACTTGTAGAATTCCCAATACAACCAAATCTTCTATTACCATATCATATGGGTACCATGCAATGCCCCGAAAAATAACACACCCTTTGACATAGGATATGTCACATGACGGCCAAACTCTCTCATGAGTAGCTAGCACAGACGTGTCTCCTCTTTCCCTGTGTCATAGATCTACAAGTGGCTCACTAACCTCTTTCTTATCATCCTCACTCATCCATACAACTGTGGGTTTCTCCTATCATGCTTAAAATTGGTATCCATCTAATGAAGAATACCATCCTTCCAAATCTGATGACTATCTTTGCACTCCATGATATGTTGAAGTCCAATCTCGAGGAGATCTCTACATAAATACCACTCATCGATGATCAAGTTGAACCCATAAGGTTCCAAATATGTTGCATGAAAAATATTCTCATTGAGTTGTGAGGTGCTCATCTAGAAGGACCTATCATAATAATGGGAGATGTTATCTATCATAATCTGCCTCTCATCAACCATCTCCATATCCAATGCTACACAAGTAGAATGGTCATTGAAATGCTCCAATAATAGTTAGGCCCCAAAATCATCATTGCTGCTCAGTGACAACATTGCTGATCTCGATGATGGTGCATCTGCTGTCTCATGGTAATACATAATGTTGAACACACAATTCTGAATTGGATTAATTAGGATTATTCTCATCCCATCCTCCAAAAATCTACACTCCAACCCAAAATGTTGTGTTCAGCTCAACAATGAGAAACCGGGATGGCTATACATCTCCTCCTTTAACCTGTCAAGGGTCCTCTACATAGTGATAGCCTGCTCCTCCACATCAAAAATATGCTTTAACCCTTGGGAATGTAATCTCCCTAATGGCATGTCCCCACAACTCTCTATATGATATGCTGAAATAATTTTTTGTCCAAATGTTTCCATACTTTGGATAAGCTGATTCTTGAAAACATCTTTTACATCTATAAGGGTTCCTCCTATCAATGTAATGAACCCTCAAACTGCTGGTAGTGGTGATGATTGCTCCTCTACTACTGCACTAGCGTTGGTATATGTCTCCTCTTCCTCATGCATCAACTAAATAGTGCATGGGACTCTCAATATCAAGAGATCAAAACCATCTTGCAAAGGTGAAAGTGTTCCTTCTCCGGATGCAAGTACTCTTACAACTAAGGGTGTTGGAAGTTTCTCCTCTTCCGGAGTGATAATGATGAAATTTCCCCTTGGCTCCTCATGTGAATTCTCATCTATGTCACAAAATGTATCAATAGGAATTACCTCAATTTTCCTTTAATCAAACTTCTTGATCAGCCTTTGAGTAAAATCTACATAAACAATCACTCTTGAATCTTTCAAATGGTTGAACCACAAAACATTTGCTTCACCCTCAAGGTGCAACATTGCAATCTCAACAGCTTCTCCTTTAGCCATTGGATGTAGAAGGAAGAATGCATATAAATTCTTCCTCCAAGCCTTTGTTGTTCTTTTCGATGACCCATCAAAATTAGAAAATAGAAATATATTGTGTATTTCTCTGCTACTATTGTTGCAATGTCTCTTTTCTTGTTTGAACTGAATGAATAGATAGAGAGAGAGATTCTCTTTGAAAGCCCTTGATTGAGATTTGTACTCTGCAAGATAATCAATTAGAGTCTCATGATCTAAGTTTCGTCCATCTCCATGCCTTTCACCTTGGTCTTCAAATAAATTGGATATAGTAAATTGCTTTGGAGCTATATGCAATACCAGTTCCTTCTGCTATTGATACTAATTGATTGGACCTTCCTCATCTTGAAACCTTCTAGAGGTCTCCTTACATCTCTCCCTTCTCATTTTTTTGACCTCCTTGGAAAGTTCCTGCATAGATATGAAAATAAATGAGGCAAAAATAATTCACTCCATCATTATGGATATTTTCTTCTTGTGTCATAAGATGTATTTCCCATAAGCTGAGCCAGATATCATGCTTTGATACCACTATAGTATCTAAAAATAGAAAAGACAGGAATATAGAACATAAACTAGAAAATGTAGTGATACATCAACACATAAAATGTAAGCAAATCATATAGCCATGATATTAAAAATTATAATGACTAAAGTGTACAAGATCTTGAGGAAAAAGACACTCAATTTATGCAAAACAAGCCTCAATAGACTATAAGTACATGAAATATGAATAACAACTACTATACAAGAATGTCAGAGGCTAAGAAAGCACAATTTTTGCTGGGGTTTACTATTAATATAAATTTAAACACATTGATATGCTTATAGGGTGCTTAGAAAATGTTGGGATAAAAGATCTAAGCCTTCTATCACTTTTCCATGATAAGCCAGAAGGGGTTTCCGTAAATACTCAAAATGCAGAATATAGAAAATGTGGTCCTAGGGCTAAATAATGTTATGAAAATGAAGACTAATAGGATTTGGGTGATCTAATGTATAAATTTTTTATACTCCAATAGATCTCCCAAATGAAGGGCTTCTCCCCTCACTAGAAATCTAGATCACAAACTGGGGCACTAAGCCCTCCACTACAACTGCTCAAGAAAATAATGCAATTCATGAAGGGAACTACATTATAGATGATGGTAGCATCCTAGCCTAATTCTAAATGATGAAATAAAGTTCAAGGATCCTCCTTACTAGCCTCCTATATTAAGGGTTGCTTCCTCCACTGGAAAACAAGCTCAGAAGTTGGGTTTCTCAACCCTCCACTACTACAACCTTGCAACACAACACAATCCTGAAGGATATTGCACTGGGAATAATGGCTGAAGCTTAGAAAAATTTCAGATGATGGAAATGATGCTCAATATACCTATCCTAACTAGGCACTCGAAGTCCCTCGAGGATGAGGGTGGGATTTTCACCTGGAAACAACCTTGAGCTAAACAGCATAAAAAAATTCGCTAAACAGTTGAAGCGTGAAAGTAGTCATACAACACCAATACAATATCAATAATCCAACTCATGTCTTATATAGATTCCATACTCTTCCTTTTATTCTTGGTGAGATTCCTCACCCTATTTCCCACTTATTAAAGCAGCTAATCTCATGCATACAAACCTCCTCTATCACTATTTTCCTCCATTAATGCTCTACTCCCTCCATGACAACACTGTTGATCTGGTCAATTTTGAACCTGTCCATATCCTTGAGCCCCTGTTCATGCCTAAGGGTGATTTATTCAACAGATACAATGATCCACATTCACATGAGAAGTGGTTTTTATTCCTACTAAAAATATTTATGGGTCTCCCTACCCTCTTATTCATCTTATCTAAATGATAAAAGAAAAAATTAATATTCCAACTATCTGAATGCTAATTAGGAATATTACATTGTTGTATTCATTCTTCTACTACCCATTATGCTGAGGATTTTTGGCTACATAAAATTTCCTCTTGATGACATGTTTTTCAGAAAAATAAAAAAATTCATCTTATATGAATCCTCCTCCTCTTTCAGATCTTAGACATTTGATTTTAGCTCTCACTCATTCTTGTTCCCTTTATTATGGTATCCATTATATCAATAGCTCAAACCACACAATATTTTTATTTGAAAACAACCTCATTTCCATAGTTTTGCATTTGTATAACATTAAAAAATTTATGCTTTAATCCATCGACAAACAAAACATTACCTGCTTTAACCTTTTATTTAAGAAAAATAGATCCTTTACCTTCAATGATAGTAGGTCCGTCATTTCCAAAAGTAACATTATTTTATTTCTCTAATTCATTGTATGAAATGAGCTTATATTTATCACCTTTCATTTTTTTTAGCATATTTTGTCAATGAGCCACTGATTCTATTGATCATATGCATACAAGGCTATACCAATTTTTTCAGATTCTAAGGTTTTATTTTTCCACATCTTAGAAGTTGTTGTTATTTTGTCCTTTTGAGATGTTGGTTGCATTTTGGTCGTGCATTCGGATTCATTATGTCCAAATTTATTGAAAAAAAAAGCATTTTATTTCATCTTGAAGAGGTGAAATTTTTTTATAAGTTTTTTTCTTAATTCCGATCTCATTCTTTTTCTTTCTCTCTTCTCTAGTCATGGTAGTTTTGTATGCAACACATTGAGTAGCCTTGTCACCAAAACAATGACACCTGAAACATTGTCCATTAAACTAGAAATTTATGTTAGCATAGTATCTTTTGGTGTTGTTTACCATTTAAATGATTCTTCCGGTGTTGTTTACCCTTGGATTAGAGTGGGCATGATTGATCTAGTGAAGTATATTTATTATTTTGTTGAAAGCTGGAGTTTTGTCGACTGATTTTTGTTGCATTAAGATAGCTTTGTGTTACTACAGAGGGATTTTTAATATTTGATGTTTCTCCACTCTATCCAAGACCTCCCTTCTTAAGAAGAGAGCATTTTACCTTGATGATTTTATTTAATTTTTCAAAACCTTTAGAAAATCTATGATTTATATATTTTTTTTCTGAAGTTTGTTTCTTAGACATATTATTTCACATTCTAGCTTTTCATTATGCTTCTCCTTTTCTTTGAGTTGTTTCTTTAAATTATCTATTGATATTTTATCTTTCTCTAAAAATACTTTAAGATGACTGATTTATTCAACAAAAATATACTTCTCTTCTAGAGCATGGCATGGAACATACCAATATGAAATGTGGGGTGGTAACCATGCTCACCCAAGACCGGCCAGTGCAACCATGCTTCTTGCTTCCTTGTTTCATAGATTTGCAGGTAGCTTTCTAGCTGCTTTCTCATCATCCTCGTCCATCCATACAACTGTGGCTGATGACTCATATCATGCACCAGCTCAGTATCCACCTAATGGTGAAGCTCTTGCCAAAAAATTCTCATACAATAAGTGTCCCCATGACTATTTATGGCCTTGGGAAGACCATGAAGCATGAAGACATCCCAGAAAGATAATCTGATCATGGGTGAAGAGATGTACTATGTCAAAATTTTGAAGCAATGTTCATACCTCGATAGTGGATCAATGTCGACAATACCATCCTCCATAATTTGATGAAAATATTTGCACTCCATGATATGCCAAATTGCATCCTCCTCGAGGTCTCTCGATGAGAACCTCTCACTGATGTCCTGGTCGAACCTATGAGGTTCTAAATATGATGCATGCGGAAAATTCTCCTTGAGATGTGAGGTTCTCATCAAGAAGGCTCTATCTTGATAATGGAATATCTTATCCATCACATGATCTATACCATCTACCATTCTCCCATCCAGTGCTTCATAAGTGAAGCATTCATTGGAATGCTCAAATAATAAGTGGCTCCTCAAATAATCACGTCTCCTCAGTGACATCCTTGTTGATCTCCATGATAGTGCATCTACTCTCTCATGGCCCTATCCATACATAATGCTGAACTCATAGTCCTTAATTGTAATGATCCACTATTGCTTCCTCTTCTACAACTTCTTCTCCTCCTCAAAAATATGCCGAAGACTATGGCGGTTGGTCTTCACCCAAAATCTACTTCCAATCAAAAAATGATGTAATTTGACGAATGCATGCATAATGGCCATTATATCTTTGTCACAAATGGAATATGACATCTCATGCGACAGTAACATCCAGTTCTCGAAATATATTTTATAGCTTCCCCACATTAGGACTATGCTAATACCATCCTCAAAAACTCCACACTCCAACACAAAGTTTTGTGTGCAAGTCAAAAATGTCAACCTATGATAGTTATACATCTTCTCCTTGAAACAATCAAGTGTCATCTGTGCAGTGATAGTATGCTAATCCAAATAAACAGTGTTCTCTAACCATTTTTCATGAAATTTCTCTGATTGCATGACCCCACACATCTCCATATGATGTGATCAAATAATATAGGGTGAAAATTTTTTCATACCTTGGGCCATTTTATGCTTGGGAACATCTTGAAAAGCTATAATATTTCCTCCAATCGGTGATACTCCTTCTCCAACTAATGGTGATGGTGATGGATGCTCTTCTACTGCTGCACTAGCATTGGTATCTGCTTCCTCTTCCTCATGCACCTCCTAAAGCATGACTGGGACTCAATGTCAAATGATTAGGACCTTCTTGCAAATATGAAAGTGCTCCTCCCACTGATGCAAGTACCTCTACTAAATCTGGTGGTGGTGGTAGTTTCTCTTCTCCCAGAGTAGCAGTGATGACATCTTCCTTTTTCTCCTCTAATATTTCCTAGTTAATGTCGGAAAATGTTTCAATGGAAAATTCCTATGGTTTTCTTCTTTTAAACCTCTCTACAAACCTTGGAGTGAAGTTTCCATACGCAATCACTCTTGCATGCTCTATATTGTAGAACCACCAATCATTTGCCTCATTCTCAAGGTGCAGTTTTGCAATCTCAATGGCCTCCTTTGTCGCTACTTTCTATAGCTGGAAGAAATCATCTAACTTCTCTATCCAGGCTTTTTTTGTGCTTATGGATGAACCATCAAATGTAGGTAGGAAGAATTTATTCTTCATGTACCCTCTTCTTTTATTTCTGCTATAGGGTCTATGATTCCCTTTAATCTAGAAAAAAAGATGGAAAGTCAGATTCCCTTTGAATCCTCTATATTGAGATTTTTTCTCTATAAGATAATGACTAAGGGTCTCATGCTACAAATATCGTCAATCTCCATTTCATTCATTTCCTTCTGCAAGGAATGTAGGCATAGTAGGGCATTGTGGAACTTTCAGCACCGTTGGTTGCTTATACTACTAATAGGAACTGCTCAAACCTTCTCCATTCTGAAACCCTCTTCAGGTTCCCTTTTTCCTTTCCCTTCTCATTTCTTTGATCTCCATGGTGTGATCCTGCATAGATCTGAAGAGAAGTGTGGCAATACTCAATCACTCTTCCATTGTAGACTTCTTATTTTTATACTTCTTCTTATTATTCTTCTAATGTCATGAAATTCCCACAATATGAGCCAAACATCATACTCTGATACCACCGTAATATTCCAAAATGGAAAAGACATGAATATAGAACATCTGCAGCATTCCAAATAACTAAAAACAATAATATAGTAATAAAATCTGGAAAAATCCATAAATATCCTACAAATGGAAATTATCTTAAGATATCATAATCATCAGTAGAAACAACTAGGTCATATCATTACAATCAATATCAAAAATAAATTACACAGTGATCCAAAGAAGATGCACTCAAGAAAACAAGAAGTGGCTGAAACAACTCTAAATCATAGCACTATAAATGTCGTTGCTGCTACTATTATTACTGCTAGAAACTACTGCTTCTGGGAACAAGAACGGGGAAAATTTTAAGGATGGAATTTTATCTTAAAGTTTAGAAACCTTGGTGAATATTACTAGTACCAAATATGCAAATTGTAAATTTTTTGGTCATATTTTCGCAGAAATATTTAGATTTCGAATGATTTTATATTATTTGATACAATTTTTTGGCGATTTTTGAGGTAAAATAATCATGTACTATAAAATTTGGGCGAATCATTTTGGAAAAAAATGGAAATTTTCGAATCTTTTTTTTGGAAAAAAAACATGTAAAATTAGCCCACCTGCGAATATTAGCCCCTAAAATTTTCCATAAAAAATAAAAATGTTCGGGAGGCTATGGGAGTACTCAGAAATATCTGGTATTTTAACCATGAAATGTACTCGAAAAACCCAGAAAAATCCAAAATGGTTTGGCCATATTTTCACTTTGTATTTTCAACCATTTTGGGTTGCACACTGCACCCCAGCTAGTTGACTTGCACACTCTTCTTGGTTAACTATTGAGATGGGGCTAAATTGATGATATAATTGCTAAAATAACACCCAAAGAGCTCAATGAATGAATTTTGGCCCCTTTCTTTCGATTCCCAAGCTGAAATATTGGGTTTTTGCTCCTCCTCCCAAGTTACAGTTGTTGAAGTGCACAACTGCATGAAGTGACTGCAGTGTCAAGAGAATTGATGTTGTAGCCTACCACTAGATGATGGAATGTTGCTCACAACTTATGGAAATTATCTCACCAAGTGAGGGCCTAATTCCTCACAGGATTTCAGGTTGAGATGCTTGGAACTTCCTTCCTCCTCTTGAACTACACTGCTAGAATGCATAATTCCTGCAGGAAGTGCTACTGCATAGAGAAGTAGAATGATCGCATGATGCCAAATGTAGAATTTTTGCTCTCGAAAGACTGAAATGAATGCAGAAGGTGAAGGGATTATTGATCCATAGGTTTCCCAGCTGAAATACTGAGAACTACCTTCCAACTCTCAACCCTAGTGTAGGAATGTGTAATTCCTATATCTGGAAGTGTTGAAGAGAGGGGTTGAATGTGGCACTATTTCCAAATGATGAATGGCTTCTCAAGGAAATATTTATAAAGTAGGCACTCAAATTACCCTGTGGATAAAGGTGGGATATCCACTCAGATACACCGGTGTGCTAATCAACACAACATAATTATGCAAATAGCTGAAGCGTGGAGAAAGTCATAGGGACCAAACACTAATAATATTCAGAGTGATTTGCTTTGCTGCCCTCATCTTCCTTTTCTGGTTGTGAGCCTTTCCTAGCCTTGAACTACGTCATAACCATGTTGTATATGTGATCACTAACCTCCATAAAGACAATGCTAACCTCTATGATCTCCATCACTGTTGCAATTACTCTCCACTCCCTCCATCATGTGTGCATTTAATGCACCACTTCCTCCATAACTTCATCATTATTTCTCCACTATATCCATAATGATAATCCACTACGTAAATAACCCACATTCACACTATAGCAGTGGATTTTATTCATATTATGGGTTTATGGGTCCCTCCACCCTTTTATTTACTTAACTAAATAAGAAAAGTAAGAACTCTAATATTCCAATTAGCTGATGGAAAATTTTGAATATTACAAAACTATAAATTTCTCTAGAAAACTCCATAATATCAATCTAAAAAAGGGGGAGTATTTATTGAATAGTATGGTTCTTTCCATTCCAATGGGAGGTTTTGATGTTTTACTAGGAGTACAATGGTCACAATCCTTGGGGTTGGTAGCTTTTAATTTTCAAGAACTTTTCCTGAAAAAAATTTCGGATGAAAAGGAAGTTGAATTACCGGGTATCGCAGGGAAGATGGGAAAGATAATAATCTCTAATGTCATGACAACAATTTTGAAGAAATAACAACAAGGCATAATTGCACAATTATGCTCACTAGAAGTTCCTACATAAAAGTCATCTATTTCTCGATATCTCGAGAAAGTCCTAGATAATCATTCCAAGGTGTTTAAAACTCCCAAAGGACTTCCACCTATTCATGACTATGATCGTGCTATTCATTTGATTCCAGGAAATGTTCCTACAAACATCATGCCTTACATATATCCTTATGTACAAACGAGAAAAATTTTGTGTATTATTATAGAAATGTTACAGGATTGTATAATTCAACCTAGTCAAAGTTATTTCTTTTCTCTAGTACTATTGATGCACAAGAATAATGGATCATGTTACAGGTGTCCAGATTATAGGGAGCTCAATAATCTCACTATTATAGATAAATTTCCCATTCCTATGATTGATGAATTATTGGATGAATTACATGGAGCAATTTATTTTACCAAGCTGGATCTCTATTCACTATATCATCAAATTAGAATGAAGACTGAAGTTATTTTGAAAACAACATTTCAAGCTATTGGGCCTTGAAATCGTCATTTACTTCCATTATATTTTCACTTATATTTCCATATTATGACCTTCACTCCACCTCCATTTCATTACATTTACCTTATCATTACCATTATTGGGTTACATTTATGTTTTTCCAAACGTTATTCATTCCTAGTATTTTTAAGTGACTTCATGCTTAAAAAGTAGAAAATAATATGTACATACTTATAGCTAACAAGTGGAATGAGTTTTTTGCCATGTGTAGGTCAAAAAGAAGCTTCCATAAGACTCTTATGTGGCCTCCTAAGGCCAAATTCGAATTTGGATGGAGACGATCATGGGATCATAAGGATATGTGTCTCATTTCCTATTTGTATTGTAACTCTAAGAAGACATGTTCCTTATCACTTCCTATTTGGATTGTAAATCTAGAGATATAGGGAGAGATTCATGGACTCTCATTAATGAGATAGCTTCTCATCTTTTGTATAAATAGAGGATGATTTATCCTATCAAATCATGTGTAATATTGGAGCTATGCTCAAGCTTTGAATATAGAATTAGATTGTCGTGCCTTAATCATGAATGTTCCTTCATTTTGACTTGGTTTTTATTACATATGGAGCATCTCAATTTACAATCTCTCATACTTTTAGATCAGCTATCGAAAATGTGTGAGATTCACTTTCTTTTATAGATTAAAGTTTATTTGCTTTCTTACTATTAGTTTTAGAATGAATGTGTAATATTTTATTTCTAAAAGAATTTCAAAATGATAGATTTATCTATTTTCCAATTGAATTAAGTCTGAAGTAATAAAGATAACAGTTATTTAGTTTCATTTCATGTTCTATTATTTACTTTCTTAGATCAAACTATCAATTCATTGTATAATTTAATGTTCCTAAAATATCAAGCTAAGAAGGTGATACTTCCAAATTGGGTGATTGAATGTTCAACCTATGCAATGATTCAGATTTTCTTTTACAGGCTTTTAAATTGTTTTATAGATTAAGATCCTTAGTCAATTGTATAATTGGAAGGATCAGGCCAAGAAGGTGACTTGTCATACTTCCAAATTGGGTGATGGAATGTTAAACCTATGAAATCATTGAGCTTTTCTTTTACATGATTTTACATTGTTTTCTACATTTAGATCCTCATTCAATTGTGTAGTTGGGTGTTCTTAAAGATCATTTCAAGAAGTTGATTTTATCATATTTCTAAATGCTCAAATATATAACCTATGCAATTATTGAGTTTTTTCCATTTTCATGCTTTAATTCATTTCCTAGATTTAAATACTAAAGTATAATCGGTGGCTTATACATCACCCCAAGAGGGTGGTTCTATCATACTCTCATATTGGACGTTGGAGTGATTGAACGTAACTTAGTTTTTTTCCTTTACATGTTTTGAAATACTTTCTTAGATCAAAATTTCAATTCCTACAACTATGATTGCGCACACTATATTTTCTTTTGAATTTTTTTTCTTTCTTTTCCTTATTTGACTTCATAGGTTAGTTTAATTTCATTTTCATTATTTGATTTCATAGATTAGATGAATTGGTTTTTGTTAATTTGTAGTTAGATTAATATAAACCGAAAGACCATTTCTAGCACATACAGTGCACGCATGCTTCACAAGTTTACGAAACCTTGGGGTTGACAATTAAATGATAGGAAATTATTTTGCCCCAACATTTTGGCGCTGTTGCCGGGAATTGTGCATAGGAACTAGCTTTCGGTCTAGAGTGTATTTTATTTTTATTTTTTAGTTTTTACTAACCATTTATGGACAAAGGATCTAGAATGTAGCCCAAACACTACATTTAGAAATGCTGTTAAAAAGTGATTGCGCCACAACATTCATCAATTCTTCAAGAGATGCTTGCAGCAAATCAAAAGATCAAGACGATTTTTCATATCCTTACAAAAAATCAGATACATTTTTCAAGTTTGGATATGAAATTTCAAAGGTTCTAATTCGTAAATGGCTTTATTAGAAGCATGAATATACTTGAAAATAAAATAAAAGTACATTTTTTTTAGATAGATAGGAAAAATAAAAATAAAACCTAACTTAGATAGAATTTTAGAAATTGTTTTTTTATTTTGTTTTAAAAAAATAATAATAATCAACATTTATTAATTCATTTTGAATAATTTCAAGTGATGCAATAAGAGTCACTTAATTTTTTATCACCATCTAGGATAATAAAATTTGTGTGTAAAAATATGAATTTATTTAATGAAGCTGAATAGTGTGCTCTTTTCACGCGCCTCGTTGCAACCTGGAAGATCAGAAAATCAGATTAGTCAATTTAAAAATTAAAATTCAAAATTTCGTTAAAAATTTTGTTCGAAATTGATCTACAATTCTATTGAAAATTGTTGTTTG